>CM077084.1:85350227-85765142 GCA_039513925.1 Platanthera zijinensis
CTAGTCTCGGAACAACGATTAGAGCCCAGAAGCTCTGTCAATGGTGGAAGGAAGCTCTCTCCTTCCTCCTCCCTTCACTTCCTATCCAACCAAACTCTCACCCTAAGAGATGAGAAATGAGGGGAAAGACCCTCTCAGCCCTAATAAAACCATTTGGGCAGAAGATCCTGTGCCCTTGTATCGATTTTTAGGAAGCATCGAACGACCACGAAATAAAATGGCGGAACAGCACCCGCCCGCACAATCAGTGGCGCACGACCAGTGGTCCTGCACACTAGATCCCATGATCATGTGATCAACAATGGCAGATCTCAAGAAATAAAGGGATAAACGCGCACGAGCAGCGGCGCACGACCAGCGGTCGTGCGCACTCTGTCCAATGGTCGTGCATTTCCCCTAGGCAACTTGGAAAATTAGAGAATAGTGTGCACGATATGTGGCGCATGACCAGTGGTCGTGCGCACTAGATACAGTGACGGTGCGCTCTAGATCCAATGTCGAGCTCATCGACCTACCGCCAGCAGTATCTCTACCACTTGGCGCTAGCTCCCAGCGACTACAGGTCTGAAAACTGGGGTGTTAAAACTCCTCCCCTTATAAGAATTTCTTCCTCGAAATTAAGCATGCACTCAAACCAAAAACATACCTGAAAAGAAAAGTTTTTGGGAAGTCCTCCCGCATTGCATGATCACGCTCCCAAGAGAACTCGTTTCACTCGCAGTTGTCCCAACGCACTTTTATGAGCTTCACCTCTTTGTTTTGCAGCTGCCGAACTTCTAAACCCTCTAGCTCACTAGACAAACCTTCGTCCTCAAGTCCTGATCTATCGGCATCGTTGCCGACTCAATCACATTATTAGCCTCCACCAAGGCTTTCCGCAAGGCAGAAACTTGGAAAACATCATGTAATCCACTCAGCTCTGTGGACAACGCCAACCGGTAAGCTGCTTCTCCAAAATGTTCTATAACCCCGAACGATCCCAAAAACCTCAAACTCAACTTATTAAGTCGGCGAATCCGCGAAACGCCTTTGAATGGCTTGATCTTTAGATAGACCCATTCGTCAACCGCAAACTCCACATTCCTATGGCGAGCATAAAAATACTTTGCTTGCCGGTCCTGGGCAACCTTCATGCGCTCTTGAATGGTTCGCACCAACTCACATGCATCAGCCACCACTTCTTTTCCCAAAATATTGGTGTCTCCCGCCTCGATCCAAGACATTGGCGTTCGACATCGCCTTCTATACAAATCTTCGTATGGCGCCATCTTTAAGCTTACCTGGTAACTATTGTTATAGGCAAACTCCACCATGAAGAGGTGGTCTTCCCACTTTTTCCCAAAGTCGAGGGTACACATCCTCAGCATATCCTCCATTGTATGATTCGTCCTTTCAGTTTGTCCATCAGTTTGAGAATGGAAAGCCGTACAGAACTTAAGCTTCGTGCCCAGACTCTTCTGAACCAACCTCCAGTCCTTGGACGTGAAACGTCCATCGCGATCACTAACTATACTCTTAGGAATTCCATGTAGTTGCACAATGTTGCGCACATACAACTCTACTAGATTCTCCATGCTTTCCGCACTCCGATTTGGGATGAAATGAGCCACTTTGGTTAAGCGATCCACGATCACCCAAATCTTGTCATTACCTTGCTGCGATCTAGGTAAGCCATATATAAAGTCCATTGAGATGTCCTCAAATTTCCACTCAGGAATAAGAAGAGGCTCCAGGAACCCGCCCGGCTTCTGACACTCGACCTTCACTAAGGCACAGGTTTGGCACCGACTCACGTACAAAGCTACTTCCTGCTTAAAACCAGGCCACCAAAAGGATTTCTTCATATCCAAGTACATTTTTGTACTACCTGGGTGAATGGAGTACTTTGTGAAGTGAGCCTCAAACATCAACTCCCCACGAAGCTTGCCTAATTGCGGTACACAAATCCTTCCATCCTTCCTCAGAATCCCATCAATCAACTCCCAGGCGCTACTCTGACCCTTTTTAGCTTCCACCACATATGGCTGAAACTCGACATCCAAACAGGTCGCTTCTCGAATATGATCGGATAAGTAATTTTGCAACTCAATCCAGTTCAAACGATCTATGCTAGACTCGCCTCTCGCTACACACTCGATGCCAAGGGACTCCAATCCCGCACCAACCGCTCATCATGAGCTTCGATCCAATTCCCTTGCCCAAAGTATTTTCTACTCAAGGCATCTGCCATCACATTGTCTTTGTCTGGTGTATACTGAATTTCCACCTCATAGTCTCCAAGGAACTCGACCCACCTGCGTTGCCGCATATTCAAGTCATTCTGATCTAGTAGATACTTCAGTCTTTTGTGGTCCGTGAAGATCTCCACCTTCGCACCATAAACATAGTGCCGCCACAATTTCAACGCAAAAATTACCGCCGCCAATTCCAAGTCATAGAGAGGGTAATTCCTCTCGTGAGGATTCAACTGCCTAGACCCAAAGGCTATCGCACTGCCATGTTGCACCAATATGCAACTCAAACCACATCCTGATGCGTCATTGAAAATTTGAAATCCTTTAGTCCCTTTAGGCAAACTTAAAATTGGAGCTGTCATTAGCCTTTCCTTCAGGGTGTCAAACGCCTGATTGCACTCCTGAGTCCATATAAACTTCTTGTCCTTACGAGTTAGTGAAGTGAGAGGTGGATCTATCCATGAAAAGTTTTCCACAAACCTTCTATAGTACCCGGATAGTCCAAGGAAACTCCGGAGTTTCGCCACGGTTCTCAAAATCGGCAAATCTCTGATGTCTTCCACTTTTGTTGGATCTACCGCCACCCCATCTCCACTAATCACATGGCCTAAAAATTCCACCTTCTCTAACCAGAACTCGCACTTTGATAACTTTGCATAAAGCTGGTTCTCTCTCAACACTTGCAAGACTACTCTCAAGTGAGTCTCATGCTCCGCCTCCGATTTGGAGTAAACCAGAATGTCGTCAATAAAGACAACTACAAAAGAGTCCAAGTATTCCTGAAATACTTGATTCATCAAATCTATGAATATAGATGGTGTGTTCGTCAACTCGAACGACATCACTGAGAACTCAAAGTGACCATACCTCGTACCAAATGCTGTCTTGGGTATGTCCTCGTATCAAATTTGAAACTGATAGTATCCTGACTTCAAGTAAAACTTTGAATACTCCATTGACCCCACCAACTGATCGAACAGGTCATCTATCCGAGGGATCAGATACTTTTTCCTGATAGTCAGTTTATTCAACTTTCGGTAGTCTATGCACAACCGTATACTACCATCTTTCTTCTTCACGAACAACACCAGCGGGCTCCACGGTGAAGAACTGGGTCTGATATACCCCTGCTCCAACAGTTCCTGCAACTGTACTTTGAGTTCGGCCAACTATTTCGGTGCCATCCTAAAAGGAGGACGTGACACCGGCCTAGCCTCTAGCACTAACTAAATCGAGAAATCAATACCCCGTCGAGGAGGTGCTAAAGTAAGCTCCTCAGGAAACACATCCTCGTACTCCGCCACTACCATCACTTCCCCAAGTGATAACTTGGAAAAGTGAACCTCCAATAATGCTATAAGGGCTACTCCTCCCTGGTCAACTGGCCGCTCTAACTGCATGACTGAAATCAGGGAAAAGGCTGCTCCACTGAGTCCCTCAAACTTAACTTTTGTCTGCCCCTTGCTTTTCAGGGTCACAACCTTAGATAGGCAGTCAATACTGGCACGCTGCTCTGCTAGCCAGTCCATTACCAGTATCACATCAAACTTAACCAATGATAGGACTGCTGCTATCAACATGAAGTCAACCCCGTATAGATTCCAACAACTTCGCCCCTTCTCCCTGGTGATTATGGATGACCCATTGGGCATGCGTACCTTTAGCTATGCATTCACCGAGAAAGACTCAACTCCAATTCTCCGGATAAATCTTTTCGCAAGAAAATAGTGCGACGCTCCCGTATCAAACAATACCCTAGCGGGGGTATCCAGAAACTAACATAAAGCCTAAATACAGGAAACTAACATAAATAGTCTTGAAAGGATGAGGCTTCTTTCTTCCATCTATTCCCTTCAGACTCCCTTGAGATTGAGAAGGCTTCCATTCCCCTTGCTTGTGTGTGAAACCCTTACAACGTTGGGTTTGCTCCAAATCACTCTCCGGCGTTCTGGCCGCCTCAACCAGCTCGTTGAAATTGGCATTCTTCATGGCGATGAGGGGTAGTCTCAGATTCTCCCTCAGCCCATGGTAGAAGAGGTTAACCTTCTCCTCATCGTCTGCCATCATCGTTCCCGCATAACGACCCAACCGAGTGAACTCCTAAACATACTCGTCCACTGTCTTGTCACACTACACCAAGTGTAGAAATTGCCTTTGAAGGGGTAACCTCGCCGACCCAGGAATGTACTTCTTCAAGAAAGCATTCTCAAACTCTTCCATGGACGGGGTGCGTCCAGGAAACTGGCAGCCGCTATGGCTCACCCAACTTAACTTAGCGTCTCCTTCCAACATGAAGGGCGCAAACTCAGATTCCATTTCCTCTGTCATCTTTACCGCCCCGAGAAGTTCTTGAATCCTTGCCCACCAATCCTCCACATCGGTCAATGTGCCGACTCCCTTAAACATTGGAGGATGGAAGCCTAAGAAATACTTCATTTGCCGGTCCTCATGTCCGACAACCACCCTTTCGTCCAACGGCTCTACTTGCCTTGCTTCTCCTCCCAGCACGACCGTCACCATATCTGGGGTAGCAAGAGTTTGCTACCTGAGCAACAGGGGTTGCAACTTGTGCAGGTAATAAGAAATCAGTCTCTAATCACAAGACTCAAACACAAAAACACTCATGGTCCCGCAATACTCCTATGTGGATAACTTCTCTTACGCGATCCAATTATGACATTCGACCACAAATCCTATCCTTGGACACCAACTTCCCTCTGATACCAAATTGTAATACCTCCCCTGTAATGACCATATAATATGGGTCCGGCCAGGGCCCCATAACATACAGATGTCACAGATTTAGCGTTAAAAGATGATAATTACTACCCAGATCAAAACTCAGAGTAAACTAATAGCAGAAACAGAAAATAAGACCAGAAGTTATCCACATACTTAAGAGTATCAACACGGCCTTAGGTCCTTACAACAATAGAGAGTCCAAACTAAAATAATAACAATAAACGTCAACGTGCATAAGCACTCCTAGAGTACCTCGGCATGCAAGCTGGAAACAAAGTGCATCAAACACACAATTTCACGAAACAGAGCTATTACAGAACTTCAAACACTTCATGAGGCTTAGGCCTTTTTGGCTGCTGAGCTAGCTCCTGCTTGCGATCCTTGCCCTGTAAAAAGTGGTGGTAACATGGGTTAGCAAAGGCTGACCTCAACTGTGTAACCAACACATCTCCTCCCGGCCGCCCTTGATGGACCCCAGGTTACACCTCCAACTTGCAAGTCAGCACTTCGTATTCCATATACATAAACATGTAAAGCTTTAAAAATAGGTTTGGATGTCTCCAAAAACAAACATGTTTTCTATGTTAAACATAAAATCAAAGGGGCCTACTATGCAGCATGTATGCAAACTCGGGCTTCACCTAAGGCACCCTATCGTGTATGCATCTAGCATATCATCATAACAACTGGGTACTTCCAATTTCCCCATCGGCGTTAAACCACAAACAAAAAGGGTATTGTAATTCCCCTAATGGCATAAAAGCCGCCACACGAAAAATCATGCCAAGGCCCCACCAGCTCGTGGGTCTTAGACCCGTGCTTGCCTGCAAACTCTTACTTCTCACGTCAGGATTCCGTCTCACACACAAACCGATTCTAAGAACCCGTGCTGGACCTCACCCGCTCGTGGGATTCATTGGCCGGGCTTGTCCTATGCTTGGCATTCTCTTTAGTCTCACAGAAGGGGACTAGTCTCGTCGGTATACTCTCCCCATATAACTTGCACGTCACGGGATAGCCAGCCAACCACGGAGATAAAGCCCCACCTTAGCACAATACAATCCATAACCTTTCCCACCCTAATCCATCATTCGTACTGCAACGTTCCCGCACACCAAGGAAATTATCTATCGCGAATGCGGAGCTAACCTTGTCCGATTCCGACTATACGTACTCACTCGGAAAAGGGGTAAACACGTACATCTTAAACGACATCTTGCCATAATATATTTCTACAAAATCCTTAAGGTTCGCTATGCAACATCACCAAGTCAGACTAACGGTCGCGACTATAGCTTCACCCACAATGCTTAATCCACTAACGGAGTGGATCTCTAATGTAATATCATGCCGGGGAAGGACACAATCGACCCGGTGGTTCTCCTTGAACCATGGAGACCCAAAACCCTCTCATTTGAGAGATTTGGTGCCCAAAAGCTTGAAAAGTTAGAAAGAAAGAGATGTTATGCACGCATCCTAGAAATTGAGAGGACAAATGTCATTACCTTACAACTTCTCTTCCTAGCCATGGAATCCTTACTTTGAACGGATTGACACGAGAGCCTCCACGCCCTCTCTACGGATCTTGTCTCGGAACGACGATCGGAGCTTTGAAGCTCCGTCAATGGTTGAAGGAAGCTCTCTCCTTCCTCCTCCCTTCACTTCCTCTCCAACCTAACTCTCACCCTAAGAGATGAGAAATTAGGGGAAAGACCCTCTCAGCTTTAATAAAACCATTTAAGCGAAAGATCCTGGGCCCTTGGATCGATTTTGAGGAAGCATCGGACGGCCACGAAATAAAATGACGGAATAGCAACCGCCCGCATGATCAGTGGCACACGACCAGTGGGTGTGCGCACTACATCCCATGATCGTGTGATCAACAATGGCAGAACTCTAGAAAGAAAGGGATAAACACGCACGAGCACTGGTGCACGATCAGTGGTCGTGCGCACTCTGTCCAATGGTCGTGTGTTTCCCCTAGGTAGAACTTGGAAAATTGGAGAATAGTGCGCACGATCAGTGGCGCAAGACCAGTGGTCGTGCGCACTAGATCTAGTGATCGTGCACTCTAGATCTAATGCCGAGCTCATCGACCTACCGCCAGCGGTATCTCTACCGCTGGGTGTAGCTCCCAGCGACTCCAGATCTGAAAACTAGGGTGTTACACTTTTATTCTTCAAACTTTAACTTGAGCTCGATGAAAGGCGGGCTCATCTCAATGAACTTTGAATATTCAACCTTAAACTTGAGCTCGACGATCTGTGAGCTGAGATCGAAGAACTTTGAATCTTCAACCTTTAACTTGAGCTCGACGATCTGTGAGCTGAGCTTGACGAACTGCAAGCTGAGCTCGATAAACTGCGAGCTGAGCTCGACGAATTATGAACCTCAAGCTTTTGAGATTTATCTCAAGGAATGGTGAGCTGAGCTCGACGATCTGTGAGCTGAGCTTGACAAACTATGAACTCAGTTCGACGAACTCCACATTCTGGACATAGAAAATTTCTACTGGCTTTGTCTCAGCGGTTTATTCTCAACTGTCTTAGCGTTTGCTTCTTCACAGCTGATACTCTTCTATCTCAGCGGTTCCTTCTCAACTGTCTCAGTGGTTTCTTCTTCATAGCTGAGACTTTTCTATCTCGACGATTCCTTATCGACTGTCCTAGCGGTTTCTTTTTCACAACTGAGACTATCTTCTCACTACTATAAAAATGAGTTATAGCTACACTTATTTTTGCCAGAGTAAAAAAACCTTAGTTAATACACTATTATTAGCCACGATTGCAAGAACTATGGCTAATAGTTATATTTTAGCCAGGGTTCCAAAAAACGTGGTTAACACTGATGTATTAGCCATGAAAAACTATAACCGTGGCAAAAAATAGAATATTTACTTTTGTTAATTTATTTTTTGGCAAATAAAACACATATGCCACGACATTTTTCATTTCTGGCTCCCTCTTTATTTCTTCCCGGAAACCTTTCTCATTCTCCTCTTGCGGTGCAGCCATCTATACGCTCAAAACCTAAGTCCACTCGCAAACCTGAGCAAGAACCCGATGTCCAAGAGTGCGCCAAGATGAGAGGGAGACTTGGGGAGAGAAAATATGGAAGCACTCGCCGGCAACGCCACGAGCTTAGCTACCATGACACCGAAGGGAGCAAACCCTGGATCCCTAAAACGTGCCAAGAAGAAGGTGGGACTCGGGAGGGGGGAGGGCGGCAACAGGAAGAACTCACCGACGATGCCCCATCTTGGGTGATGGTGAGACGGAAAGAGCAAGTGCGGTTGCCCTAGAATGCTTCATTAGCGGGGACCAGGGGGATTCAGATCCTCTGGAGGTTTCAATGCACTCTGAAACCTCGCCACCATCAAAGCCCTCCCCATCTCTACTGTCGAAGAATATGGAAGCCTTTCACCAAAGCCATTGCTGATGCTAGAACACCATAGCCCCACTCTTGTCGTTGACATATTTTCCAAGTAGCATCAAAGCTTATCGCAAGGATGACTAAGATCGAATGCACCATGTTATGGTTCTTCTTCCTGTCATTGTTCTCGATATACCCTGGACTCTATTCAAGACGAGTACATCTTCCTTCAACTTCTTCTTTCCCCGCTGTTCTTTCTCCATTCATGCGAAATCCCATTAGGGCACTGTGGAATTCATCGGACTAAGTCAGGAAAAATTCCAGGAGGGCTTCCCTTTGGAACCGAGGCTTCAGTGTACCAAGTGCAGGGTGTGGAGAACAAGGATGCTCGTGGTCCGAGCATGTTTCTCTTTGTCCGATCACATATCCATTTTATGAATTTGAAAGCTTGGGCATGGACTATGGGTCGATCTGTTAGACAAACTCCAACCATGTTTTACTTTTTACTATCATCCATGTGCTAGAATGGGTATTATGCCATATTTTTGAGTTATAACTATGATGTAAGATAATCAAGATGCTTGATTTTTTTATTTTGTCACACTATTTCAGTGATTAGGATTTTTGGAGTTTAGGATTTTGTTCACTTTCATTGTTTTTCAAGTCATTTGCATTCTTATTGGTTGAAGGTTGGGCTTAATAAGTGGACTCTAGAACTTTCTTGAAATATGATTTGGTGTCTGCCACCGCAGTGCCAAACAGATATTTAGTTGTCATTTGGCTTTATAATCTATTCTCCTTTTGCTAATTTTTTCCTTCTCTTGTAGTAATTTGTGAGATATTTGTCTTCAAGAGAAACTTACATCAGAAATTGCAAAGCTTATTCACTTGAAATCACTGTAAGCAATTCACCACATTCTTATTTAATTCCAAATTATTCATATTTTTACCTAAGTGCTTCAATTTATGTTTAACCATTATATTGATAGAGATACACGATTCATGAGTACATTTTAAATATTATGTTAGAGTTTTCAATTCTATCTCATCAATATCTGGTAGAGGTTTTTGGTTAAATAACCAAGTGCATCCTTATGTGAACCTACTCATATTGTTGGTAGAGAATTCAATACTTCATCCAGGAACACAATGAGAATATTTTCACTAGTTATTAGATTCATAACCATTAATTATTTATGCTTATACATTAACTGATACTGCATGATAAAAATTGGGAAAATGAGTGAAAAGAATGAGAACATGAATGTTACGGTTGAAATGTACAAAAAAAAAGTGGGAAAAGATTTTTTGGACCAACATGCAAAAAATGGTTTGAAAATATTCTGAATGCACATCTCATTAAAATCAATATTTTTAAGCTATAAATTGATGTAGTTGTGTGCTCTCAATGCAAATTCTAGGCTCCCCCGCTCACAATGAATTATGTTTTATATGGGTAAGAAGTTGGTGATATTACAAGCTTGGTCTATTTAATGGCATATTCAAGAAGTTCGTGATATTCAAGCTTGGTCTCTTTGGTGAGTACATCTTGTTATTTATTTTCTAAATTAATAAATACTGGAAATTTTCAAGATAGGATGCTTGAGTGTGAAGCTGAGTTGATATGGCCTATGCCTGTCTTGTAGAAGACGGATTGATTATCTCCTAAGTTTGTTGGATCAACCAAGTGATCCAAAGTATAATAAAGTAGTTGTAGATGGGCCCGATCAAATTTTGTATTTCTATGCATTTCTTGTTCCTTTGATGAATTTATTATATTTATTTATGTGTATTTAGCATACATCGAGACATATTCAGAAAGAGAAGAATCATATTTTGAACTTTTGTTATCTTCTTTGAACTTCTTCGCACTCCTCTTTGGTGTTCCTTAAAGTTTGGTGGGTAAAATATGCTCTTCGTTCGACTTGATGTTGGATCCATGATTTCACACAAAATTTTTTAATCTCCATTTATATTGTTATACCACAGGTTAAATCTGATGTTTTTCAAAATCAAATTCTGCAACACTTCCTTAAGTTAAATCTGTGCAAACATGTGGTTCTCATTATTTCAGATGAAACATATTGTGTTGGAATTGAGAAAGTTTATACCCACTAATTTGTCCTCAGCAGCCTTTCCCAATATTACAATCTACTAATGTGTATTTATGAGAATGAAGCATCGTGTAGTTCAGTTTTCTTTGGGCATGCTTTCTCTTCCCTTTGGCTCAACATACTATCCATGTTGGTGGACTGCAAGTTGAAGTCAACCCAAATATCTTCTTTGACATATGATCATAAGACTGGCTTTATCACTGATCTTTGGATTGTTTTTAATGCCAAGTTCCAAATTTTATCATGGACTTGGTCATCATTGCACATATTTTAACTTGTTGGGATCTGTAATGGAGAGTACTCCAATTTAAATTTTTTATAATCCATCATTTTCAATGTAGGTTCAGATTTCTTTAATCAAGGCCTCCTGAAAGTGAAGGTATATGCACTTACTAAATGAAAACTACAAGGTTCTATTATTCTTCTATTTGATTTCATCATCTTTATTGCATTACACTTGAATTTTGTTCTTATCAATCATGAGATCCATGAAATTTCCTTCAAGAACATATCATTGATCCTTGTCTACTAAATTACATGCATGCTCTTTGAACTGGAAGTTTTTAATGATATTTTATGTTGTAAGCTGCTAAAACAAGGAGTCATTTGTTATTAATCCAAGTGTTTCTCATTGGGCTCTTGTATAGGTTCTTTTAGTTTCAAATTTATGTTCATTCGAACAGTTTTTAATAAATTCTTGATCCAAGTAAATTTCTATATCAACTCATAGCTTGGGAACTTAAAATTTTATTTGCATCCAGATGGCAGTGTTACTTCCTTTAGCACTTGATGTAGCTACATTTATCTAGACTAAAGTTTTTTTTATATATTGAAGGAAGTATCTTCAATGTAGACTCTTATGATGCAACCGACCGGGAAAGTGGCTCGAAGTGTAGGTATTGATAATAAAAGAATTACTGGTACCCAGGAATCTGTAAAGGATCAATGCATCATTTCCCAAAACTCCCATTTGACTTTAGGTATTTACATTAAAGCCAATCCTGCAGAAATTATGTTTGGTAATGTGGTTTATTCTGATGTTCTCTCCCTCACCCTCCCTCTCTCTTGTACCCACAAGATTTTCGCACCCCAAAACCAGCTCTTCACTATATTTCTACTAATAGAATATGTGATCATGACAAAAGTAATGCTACTGCTGTCTTGACAAGAGAAGAATTGGTAGTAATTACAACTACATGTTCAATTAAACCTTCAATCCCCAAAACATTGAATGAAGTTGTGCAAGTTCCGGTGAAAGCCCCGCCACGCAGTCAATCTCAAGCTTTTCAAAGAGGTATATTTCCATAAGAAAAACTCTTCTTTGTTTGAACTATTTCCCAATTGCACCTGTGCACCATGCTACTATGACATGATTTCAAATCCTAGCAAGAAATTTATAAGAAAGTAGTTAAGTTCTATATGTTCCTTGGACTATTAGTGTAGTTGTTGTTAGCTGTAAAGTATTTGTAAGAAAGTAGTAACTTCAATGTAGGATTATTAAAAGTCAAAGATGAAGGATATGTTTTCTAGCCTATAAAGGGTTGACCTTCCAACATGTAACATCAATTCTACCAACCATTTTCATTCTGTAAAGTGTTCTGAGGTGCTAATTTTTTATTACCGCTCTGGTTGATGCAGGAAATCCTAGAGTTACTCCAGAAGTCACAAGGGATGTGTTCTTGTTGGCAAGGATGATGGCAGCAAACTTGTACTTTTCAAAAATTGATTGGCTGAAATACTGATTTGAAATTTAGATTTAAACATTTTAAAGTTTAATTGAATTATATTGTTTTAAAGTTTGCTTTATTATAGCATCAATTTCAAAATAGAGTGATTATCACACTGAATATTTTTATTTCGCCAAGCAACTTCATATAATTGGTGCACCTCCTTTCCTCTCACGAGACACATTAAAATTATAGGATTTATTAAAATTTGTATCTCCCATTCATCACCTTTTTCATGTTGATCGCTCATTTCAAAATAGAGTGATTACAATGAGGGGAGCACATGGCTAGCATTACAGTATTTTGAATGTGTTTTTTTAAAACATAAATTAGTATTTGCCACGGCTTGTAACTGTGGCAAATAGTTTTTAAAAAATGATGAGTTCACTTTTAAACAGGGTTTCATACCGTGGCTAATAGTTGGCTTATTTGCCACGGAAGTTTTTCCCCATTGCTAATACTATTTTCTACGGCCAATCCGTGGCTTAAAATTATTAGCCACGCTGACTTTAGCCATGACATTTTCCCGTGGCTAGACCGTGGCTAAAGATTTTTAGCCACGGTAATTGCCCTGGCCAAAAGTCTGTTTTCTAGTAGTATCTATCTCAACGATTTAGCTGAGACCTACACTTCTCTCAATATTTTGTGTTGAGCTTCTCAGCTGTCTCAGTGGTTATGCTGAGACATTCTTCTAAGTTGTCTTAGTTGTCTCAGCGGTTATTCCTTAGTCAAATTATCTGACTTCTAGCTTCCTCTTCCTGTTCACCTGTCCAATCAAGGACAACCTGCATGCAAGAACTCAAGCACACATCAAATACTTTTGCCCCTTAGCATGATTGGTGATGCCTCTTCAAATCCTAAGGAACATTGAAGAGCATAATTCCCAACAATCTCCTCCTATTTGAAGAAGGCAGAACACTTATTCATGCTAAGGTGCATCAATACAAAAATATCATGATAGACCTGATGAAACATTATCATGACAACTAGCCATCCTAGTATAGGAAAAACTCCCCCTAGATGAGATTGTTTAACACTATGATTGAATAACCAATGGTACTAGTGAATTGTCAATCATTAATAAGATAAACATTATGATTAAGATATACCTAATCATTAACTAATCCAAACAATAGTAGCAAACCTATGATTATTGGATATCTATGAAATAACAGCATATTTATTAATACAGATATATAAATGATAATTGCATGCACATTTATCACATCAATATAGTCAGGGCCAACTCATATTAATTTCATTAATAAATATTTGGCATTGTTATACTGTTGATATTCATTACAAGACATTGATTACATAATTAAAGCACCCTAAGTCTTGCAGTCTCATCTCAGCTGTTCTTTGATGAACTTAAATCAGCATCCTTGGTAGCAGCTTTCTTCTTCAAGTTTTCAGCTTTGTTCTCCTGCCTTTTGAAGTAAAGGAATGGCTTTAGAATATATCTAGGAGGCATTTTCTTAGGATTGCTCTTCCTTACCAGATTTTCTTTGAATACTCTTTCCCTTAGGGAATTTCTTTCGAAATGCTTGATCTATTCCTCAGAAGGATAAACACTATCAATATCCTTTAAGATTTGTCCATGGCTTATCCAAGAATTGATAATGATGGATTTAGAGGCATCAATTAGCTGTTCATGATCTAGATCATCTCTGTTCTCAGCTCTCCTCTTTACTATGAACTCTTCAGCCATTTGAGTTCCTTCCCTCTTTCTTCTGGCAACAAGTTGTGCATCCTGTGCAGCTCTAGCTTGTGCTGGAAATTCTAGGTCATCTAGCCTCTTTCTATCTAGGAGGGGCAGGTATAGTGCCACCTTGGTGCCTTGTATTACATTGAAGGCTTGTTCTTCAATGAGTGTTGATGTCTTAGCATGGCTACTCTCCCCCTTTTTTCCTTCTTCATAGATTGTATTTTATAGTAGGGTGGTGTTGGCTTCATATTTGCTTGATATGGATTGGAGTATTCTCAGATGTTCATGATCTGGATCATCTCTGTTCATGATCTGGATCATCTTTATTCCTAGCTCTCCTCTTTGCCATGAACTCTTCATCCATCTGAGTTACTTCCCTCTTTCTTCTAGCAGCAAGTTGTACATCATGTACAGCTCTAGCTTGTGCTGGGAAGTCTAGGTCCTCTGGCCTCTTTCTATCCAGGAGGGGCAGGTGTAGTGCCACCCTGGTGCCTTGAATTACATTGAAGTCTTGTTCTTCAATGAGTGCTGCTATCTTAGCACGGTTGCTCTCCCCCTTTCTGTCTTCTTCAGAGATGGTATTTTGCAGTCGGGTGGTGTTGGCTTCATATTTTCTTGATATGGATTGGAGTATTCTCTCATTGTCAGCAAGAAGCTCATTTTTCAGAAGTAGTGCCTCCTTCATAGAGTGGAAAGCAACATTGGTGACATATAGATTTAGATGATCTGTTGCACCCTTTATCACCTCATCTATTGTACTCACATAATTCTTGACATATCCTATGCCAGCAGTTCTAGCCCTATCAAACTTGGTGGTGACCTGTTTGTGTAAGTGAGAGATTTCTTCTTTATTTTTCTTGACTTTGGTTGACAATTCATCCCTCAGCTTGGCAACTGATTATTCAACATACTCCTTAAGGGTTGTGGTCTGGGCATCCAGGAGTGCTTTGATTTGGTTTACTAATTCCTCATTTGAGTAGGGGTAGATGATGTATGGCTCATAGAAGGAGGGACATCATCTTGAGATGGGACCTGAGAAGGCTTCCCTCAACTACAACACCTATAAAAGGAAACATTTCCTTAGTTAAAGCTATATTAACACTACTAATTAAGAGGGTATGGGTATTACATGTAGTGGGTGCAGACTCAACTATTATGTTGACAACTTGATCCAAGTTTGTCAAATCCATCTGATCATGCTCCCCCTCAGACTGAGCATCCTTATTTGGGCTTGACCTATCAAGATAAGTATCTAATGCCTCAGAAGGCTCATGGTTATCTTCTGTAGTAGGTATATCATCAATTGTAGCTACATCATCAGTATCTGCCATATCTGCCTCATCTTCTGCAGCAACCTCTTCTTCAGTGGCATTCTTTGACACTTGTCCTGACTTAGGGCTGGCATGGATTTTATCAACATGCACAACAGTATCCTTGAGTAGAATGTTTGCAGAGGATTGACTAAGTGATAAGTCAACTTGTAGACCAACATTAGCTGGAGAGGAGGTTCTAATCTCTGTTTTAGAGCTGGCAGTTCTTTCCTCCTCAGCAGGTTTCTTCCTTGTGTCCCTAGAGGAGTTCTTTATAGCTGAAGGTTGGCTCATTGGTAGGACCCTAGTGAACCTGTCCAAAGTTTTTATTTCCATTCTTTTAGGTAGTAAATCTTCACTCCTTTCTCTTGCTTGAATGTATCAGGATAGGTATTCACTAGGTATAAGGAAAGAATTCTGCCCATGTTTGGAGTGTGTAGGAAGTCTACTATTCTCTAGTAGATGATTGATGACCAAGAGGTCTTCCTATTGAAGATTATCCTAGTCATCACATCAAACATTGACTTGGAGATTGTGTCATGTGATCCAGGTTTGTAGATAAGGGCTTTCCCTACAATATCTGCTAGCAGTTTACCTCTCTGATTGAAGAATTTCCTCTTAATAGACCAAGGTTTAGCATCACTATATCCACACCATCCGAGAGCTCTGTCTCTGTCCGTGATAGTTGATTCTTCTTTCTCGCTAGGGGTGACGGAGGGTAGATGAAGGGCTTTGCCTAGTCTCTTAGGGTTTACCTTGATCTTGATGTCTTCAATCTTAGATTTAAGTGAGTTTTGAGAAGACGACACTTTAGCGTTGGAGAAGAATTCCACTTCCTCTTCTCTAAAAATGGTTGAGGTTTCAGAAAGGGTTACTCCAAATCTGTGGTCTCAATCATCCTTAACACTTCCTTAATCTCTGGCGAGGAATGATTGAATCCATTCCTCACAATTTCATAGCTCTCCTGGAGCTCCTTTGTGATCTTTGGTGCCATCGAGTCAGTGCGGCAAGACGTTGAGAAGGTTTCGGTCTTGACAGTTAGGGTTAAAGCTTTTAAGAGTGATGTGGCTTTTCGTTTCTTGTCGCCTTTATATATATAATGAAAAATGTTAAATGCCTTATCATTAGATTAACCAATTAAATATTTTTAGACTTATGTTAATACATATAGGCTTTACGGCTTGCTTTACGCTTCCTGTTATGATACATGGCACTTAGTGCTTCTATTATACCTCTCAGCTCTTCTTTTTTTCAGTTAATGCCAGATTAATTTGTAGATTCCCTCACTATCTGGTTGTACATTCTATTTGTCACATCATTATACAAATATTTTATCACTTCTAGGTATAATGGAGACCTAACATGTTAATAAGCCAGTTTTATTAGCAACATTATTTTGCACTGGTTTACATGTTATTTGGGCTTAAGAGAAAAGGCTACATAAGTTAACAATGCAAATAATTATGAAGGATAGTTTAATCATTGTTATCAACTTGTGTGTTTGATTAGATTCATCCTAAGCACATCTAACTTAATTCATGAATTTGCAAACTTAGTCTCTATACAAGAAAGAGAGACTTACCTTAAGGCTTGCTGCCTCTAGCTTTTGAGGATTATACACTTAACAGCCTCAACCTTTGTTTATTGCTTTACATGGAGCATATTCCTTGAGCAATCATCATGTCCCAGACATTTGCCTGGAACAACCATTATCCAAGTTTCGAGTCTTATTAAGACAGGTACTTGGACTATCCTGCAAAATAGAATTCATTCACCCTTAGGCACCCAACAATAGTTGGGTCCTAGGTTCTTATTAGTATTATAAAACTTTAGCCCAACTCTCCACCTGTGCTGAGCACATTTCTGTCTACTAGCCATATTCAGGTTGTGCCAACAATCAATGGCAAAGTAGCCCACCTTCCCACAACACCAACATTTATGAATGTTGTATCTTCTCATCAGGACAACACAGAATTGTTGTCCATGAGAGATGTGAGCAGCTCCAGATTTTGCTGGAAAAGCATTGCATGATGCTGCTTCCTTCTTCCTGAATGAAGGTGCTGAGGAACTGAATACAGTTGGTCCTTCATGGGCCAATTGTATTTTTGGAGTCTGTCATCTAGTGGTCTCTCTCATCTCTTTAGATACATGATATTTGGATCCGAATCTAAAGAGCTTATCCTGAGCTTTATGGCTAGAGTGTATAGAAACACTCCTTCTAAGATCATGTGTCTTTACCCCACTAGTAGAGCACACATTTGATTAATCCTCAAGGGGTGGTGAAAACTTGATAGTTTTAGAAGGTAAATTCACCTTTTGAAATACTATCAACTTATTAAGGAATTCAGATTTGAAATGATGATTAGTGTGATTAATACCTAGCTTCCCAAGGACTTGGCAGGTTACAACTTTTGGCAACTAACCCTGTGACTGAGAAGGGTTAATCACAATCCCCAATCTCTCTGTGAACTTTTGTTCCAAATATCTGATATGCTTATTCTTCTCTTCCAGAAGCTTGGTCTGACACTCAAGATTTTTCTTGAGTTCAGACACCTCATGACTCTTCTTATAAAATTCAATAGATTTATTATTATAGAGAGTTTTATAAGGCTTCAGGACTTCAATCTCCTTTGCTTGCCTTTTGGCAAGATTTCTGCTCTTCCTTAGAGCATCTAAGAGTAGTCTATACTTATCAATCAATTGATTTACATCAGTCTCAGAGTCTGAGCAATCTTCATCATAGGATGAAGATGCATCTGTGTTTGGACTGGTTTCATACTCAGAGGAAGACGAAGGAATGGAGAGAGGTTGTACCTTGATTGATTTAGAATCTGCCTGACTCCTTTCCTCTTTAGTTATTGCCATCAGCCCCTAGCATCCACAATCTTCTTCATCCCCCTCATTGTCACAGTTTGTGTGTGATAGAGGGGCCCTGATTCCTATCCTGGCAGCAGGATATTCCTCTTCTTCTTCTGGATTTGAAGCAACAGATATCAACCCTATATAGGCTTCTTCCTCTTCATCTTCAGATTCTGGGGAGGAAGAATCTGTCTAGATTTTCTCCTTCTTAGCCACAAAAGACTTCTCCTTCTTCCTGTCCTTGTGGTGATGGTGATTCTTCTTATTCTTCTTCTCATCCTCTTCCTTGTTCCTAATTAGGCAGTCAGCAATGACATGTCCAGCTTTGCTGCAAAATAATAGATGACTTTAGATTAAATCTGTTTATTGGATTTAGTACCATACCTGTCCTTCTTGGAGGACCTCCTGTGACGGGATGATGATGATGGTTTGTTCTCCCAGTGCTTATTCTTCATGAACTTCTGAAGCTTTATGGAGAAGACTGCAAACTCTTCATCAGACATTTAGTTGTTTGAGGAACTATTCTCAAACAATTCTGAGTTGCTCTCAGCTTCTTTCCTTGGTGGAGAAGGAGCATTTCTTCTGCTTCTTCTTGGGGCTTCTTCCTTGAGGGCCATAGTCTTACCCTTGGTCTTGGATTGACTTTCCTTCTCCTCTTCTTGTCTAGCAGTCAGCTGTATTTCATAGGACAGCAGCTTTCCAAAGAGTGTTGGTAGAGGAGTGTCTTCTAGCTTAGCCATTTCCCTAATGGCACAAATCTTGGTGTCCCAATCTCTAGTGAGAGATCTAAGGAACTTGTCATTCAGCTCATAGTTGCTGAAGACCCTACCATAGGTTCTTAGTTCATTAACTATCCTAAAGAACCTTTCAAAATAGTCAGCTACTTTTTTTAGATTTGCTTTGCCTGAAAGCCTCATACTCTTGATTGAGCATGGACTTCCTATCATCTCTAACTTCCTCAGAGCCTTCCATGTAGACCACAAGGGTGTCCCATATTTCCTTAGAGTTCTTGCAGTGTACAAGATTTTTGAAGGTTGAGTCATCAATGGCACTGGCTATAATATTTTGTGCCCTTTTGTCCATGGTGGACAGAATCACCTCATCTCTATCCATCTCTGTATAAGCCTTAGGCACTCTCATAGGTTGATCTATGGTGGAAGCCTTTGTGGGGACAAAAGGACCTTCCACTTCTGTTATATAGATCCTAGGGTCAGATGCTTCCATGAATAGTCTGACCCTTTGCTTCCAGAGGCTAAGTCCTTCCATCTTGCAGATTGGCAGTTTCATGGCCCCTAGCTCCTTATAGTTCATTCCTGACCCCATGATTATATCTTATAGCTAACCTTGGAGGTATACTCAGATTATTAAATCCTTTTTGAGTAACCTCCCTCTACTACCACTTGAAAGTTATTAATTCAAGGTTAGCTAGTCACTTAGAGGGGGTGAATAGGTATTTTAAACTTTCTTAGATCTATTTGTTGTTTTCTTATTAAATGATCTAGAGCTTGTCCTTAATACCTGCAATACAAGAGAGAAATAAGCAATGCATCAAACACATAAATATTTATAGTGGTTCCCCAATTGGGTGCATCCACTTTCCCTCCCACCTATCTAACTAATTTGTTGGACTAGGCACAAACTCCACCAATATGCTCCTCGGAGCTTACACCTCAGGCCCTCAGCCTTATACACAGATTCTTTTCAGAATCCAAACTCAGAACCACAAGGGTTCATACCTTAGAGCCCTGTAGTGCTCCTACAGCTCAGTGGTCCACTGACCACCTACCTCAGCCTTATTTCTAAGGCCTACAGCTCACGCTTCTCAGCCCTACAACTTTAGGCACACAGCCCTACTCTCAGAGTACTGCAGCATTCCTACAACTCAGTACCTATCCAGGTACCTACCTCAGTGCCCTTCCAGGCACCTACAGCTCAGCCTCCTTCAAGGCCTACAACTCAGTGACACACTTGTCACCTACAGCTTAGTGACCCAATAGTCACCTACAGCTCAGTGACCCAACATTCACCTACCTTAGGCACTAGGCCCTATACTCAGGATTGGAGGACAGCCTTACCTCAGATCCACACTTAGATCCTACCTCAGAGATAAGCACTCTCCTACCTCAGGCAATTAAGCCCTATAGCTCAGATCCACACTTGGATCCTAGCTCATTACCCCAGCAGGGCACTTACCTCAGTGACTAATTAGTCATCTACAGCTCAGGCACAAAGTTCCCTACAACTCAGATTAAGGCAACCTGAATCATACAGGATTTTATACAGAATGTTAAGTAAAAATAAACAACAGACTCAGAGATAAATCTCTGAGTCTACCTTGTTGGACTGAGCATATATCAGTCCAGCCAACTTGTTGTGGAAGGGATGAGTCTTCTTCTATAGCTAGCTTCTTCTTTGCTGCACAGGTGAGCAGCTATCTACTGTTGAAGGCTTACAGCCCTTCACACGACTATCTTCTCTTACTGATATATTGAATCAGCTAACTTGTTCTTTAAGGAACAATCTTGCTGAACTGGAAGAAGCTTCAGTTATCTTTTCCTTCTAGCTTTCACTGCTGGACTTTGCTTTCAAGCTTGTCGAAGAAGATGAAGTCCAACCGCCTCTCTTTTGTTTTTTGCTTTCGTTTTCTACTCTCATTCTCGTTTTCGTTTTATGTGATTGTTGCCCTAATCCCATTTTCTCTTTTTTTATATCCATAGATTTGAATCAACGTCACAATTTGAAAGTGGGCCTAACCAAGGATGGTGAGCGCCACCTTCCTCAGAAGAGGACAAATAGTAACTTCCGGTGCTACTGTAGATTTCTTGCAACGGCATGAAGTACTTGGACTGAGCTCGACGATCGTCGAGCTGAGATCGATGAACTCTGTGTTGAGCTCGACGAACTCTGAATCTTCAACTTTAACTTGAGCTCGATGAAAGGTGGGCTCATCTCTACGAACTTTAAATCTTCAAACTTTAACTTGAGATCGATGAAAGGTGGGCTCAGCTTGACGAACTTTGAATCTTCAAACTTTAACTTGAGCTCGACGAAATGAGGGCTCAGCTCAACAAAATTTGAATCTTCAACCTTTAAATTGAGCTCGACGATCTGTGAGTTGAGCTCGACAAACTTTGAATCTTTAACCTTTAACTTGAGTTCGACGATCTGTGAGCTGAGCTCGACAAACTGTGAGCTGAGCTCGATGAATTCTGACCCTCAAGCTTCTGAGATTTAGATCAAGGAATGGTGAGCTGAGCTCGACGATCTGTGAGCTGAGCTCGACGATCTCTGAACTCAGTTCGATGAACTTCACTTTTTGGACTTAGAAAATTTCTGTTGGCTTTGTCTCAGTGATTCCTTCTCAACTGTCTCAGCGGTTTCTTCTTCACAGCTGAGACTCTTCTGTCTCAGCGGTTCCCACTCAACTGTCTCAACGGTTTCTTCTTTATAGCTGAGACCGCTCTGTCTCAGTGGTTCCTTCTCAACTGTCCTAGCGGTTTATTCTTCACAGCTGAGGTTATCTTCTGTCTTGGCGGTTTAGCTGAGACCAACACTTCTCTCAACATTTTGGGTTGAGCGTCTCAACTGTCTCAGCGGTTATGCTGAGACATTCTTCTCAGTTGTCTCAGCGGTTATGCCTTAGTCAAATTATCTGACTTCCAGCTTCCTCTTCCTATTCACCTATCCAATCAAGGACAACCTGCATGCAAGAACTCAAGCACACATCAAATACATTTTGCCCCTTAGCATGATTGGTGATGCCTCTTTAAATCCTAAGGAACATTGAATGGCATAATTCCTAATAAAGTCCATATGCAGGAGGTATAAACACCTCACAAAGTCTTTAGTCCTAATGCTTTTAAAGGAAGCTTTGGTCTGCTTTCCCTTTTGGCATGCAGAGCAAATGCCTTCCTTAGTGCATGTCATTTTAGGACCATTCCTAACTAGCTCTTTATTAAAGAGCTTGCCTATGATTTTATAGTTCAAATAAGCTAGCCTCTTGTACCATTGGACACAGTGTGAGGCTTTCTCATTTGCAACTGGCATATAGGAGAGTCTGAATTTAGACAAAAAAATTTAAACAATACACATTTCCACTTTGAGTGCTTGTCAAAATGACCTCTTGGTCACTTGACCTCTTAATGTGGTATTCATCCTTGTGAAATGAAATGTCATAACAAAGATCATAGTGTTGTCTTATGCTTATAAGGTTGTGTTGCAATCCTTCTACATAATCCACTTTTGTTAAAGTGACTAATCCATTTGAGATCTTACCATAACTTCTGGTAATCCCTCTATCTGATCCACCAAAAATCATCTTGGGTCCATCCTTCACTGGAATGAACTCCTTCAAATTACTCTTTGTTCCAGTCATGTTCTTGGAACAACTTCTATCCAAGTACCATATAGGGATATGGACACTTAGACTAACTTGCAAAATATAATTACTTTACCTTAGGACCCCAACATCTATTGGGTCCTTGGTGTGTTGGTCTTAAAATGAACATGTCTATCAGCAGTTTTTTTGACTGGTAGACTCACTTTAGCTCTGGAAACACTAGAGTTATGCTAGCAATCAATGTCATAATGGACTATCTTGCCATAGCACCAGCACTCATGAAGGTTATACCTTCTTTTCTGAGCTGGTATAGTAACTGTGCTATCAACAGGACACTTTCCAGAAGGAACATCAATAGTCTTCTTCAGATTTCTTTCAGCAATTATCTGACTGAAGGAAGGTCTTTCAGCAGCTTTAATTGGCTTTCTCTGAGTGCTATCAGCAGCAGTTTTCTTTGTAGAAATCATACTTCTGATAACATCAGAAACACCTAAATCAGGCTTGTTGAAAGGCTGACCTTTAGTCTGAGTCTTTGCTAGTTGAGTCTGAAGTTTTGCCACTGCCCCATTCTTAAGAGTGGGGACTGGAACACCAAAGACAAATGGTCCAGGATGGGCCATTTGTATCTCTTCATGAGCAGCCTTGAAGGCACTCATCCCCATTCCTCTTCTCCTTACATTGGAAGATACACTTGCATCCTTTCAGGAAGAATTCTCATTCTTCCAGTGACCATACATAGTGTCTTGGTCATACCTGTTAGTAAGGAGTATTTCCTTTTTAAAGGCAATGGGTGGTGGAGCTAGAGCTTTTCCCTTTCCTTTGAAAGGGGCAGCTCGAGTGTTTCCCTTGAATCCTACTCCTTTCTTATTTCTTTGATAGGATGAGTCAATAATAGGCAACACAGAATTAGGCTTAGAAAAACTAGACACAATCCTTTTATCCATTTGGAGCTTTTCTTCTAAATCCCTTATAAGGGCATACTTATATTTTATGGTGCCTATCTATTTGACAGTGATAGTTTTTAGTTGGCTGACTTCCCTGATTTTTTATTCCAACAGGGTTACTAACTCAGAGTGCTGGGAAGCAGCAAGCTGTAGAGTTGCAATCTCTTGATCCTTCTTTTTAGACAGCTGCTTACTCTTTTTGAATGCATATAGAAGTTCACCATATTTATCAATCACTTGATAGATGACATCCTCAGATTCAGAATCACCTTCATCCTTGGATGAAAATGCTTCTGAACTTAGACCAGTCACATATTTTGACTTAGATGAAGAGCTGGATGGAGAGGGTACCTTAGCTAGACTAGGCTGATCCTGCCAGGATTCTTCATCAGATCTTGTCATTAGCCCAATATAGGCTTCATCTTCTTCATCTGACTTTGATGATGATGAGTTAATCCAACTTTTTTCTTCCTTTGCAATCAAGGTCTTCTCCTTCTTACTCTTTCAGATGATGATGTTTCTTTTCACCAGCCTCCTTCTTCTTTACTGGGCAATCAGCTATAATATGCTTTGGCTTGCTGTAATAATAACAGATAACTTTATTAGAAATTTGTTTACTGTGTTTTGAGTCATTCCTGCCTTCCTTGTAAGGTTTCTTCTTAATTCTATAGTAGTCCTCCGCGTGTTGAAAGGAAGAGGAAGGTCTGCTCCTCCACCCCTCCTTCTTCATCAGCTTCAAAAACTGCCTTGAGAAGGCAGCAAATTCCTCATCAGACATATTACAGTCTGATGTACCTTGTTCTGAACTGTTTGACTCAATTGGCCTTCTAGGGGAGAAGTATTATTCTCTTTGCTCCTCATGGAGCTATCAGCCTTGAAGGCCACTGTATTTTCTCTGGCTTAGGATTTGCTCTATTTCTTTTCCTCCTTCCTTGCAGTCAGATGCATTTCATAAGACAACAGCTTCCCAAACAAAGTTGATGGTTGAGTATCTGCCAGCTTTACCACTTCTCTAATGACATATATCTTAGTGTCCCAGTCTCTATTAAGAGACCTTAGGAACTTGTCATTAAGTTCATAGTTGATAAAGACCTTGCCAAAGGACCTTAACTCGTTAACAGTTCTGAAGAACCTTTCATAGTAGCTAGCCATGGTCTCCTCCTTGATCTGCCTAAAAGCCTCATACGAGTATAGACTTCCTATCATCTCTAACTTCCTCAGTACCCTCCATGTATATCACAAGAGTGCCCTACTTTGAGGTCTTTTAGTGCACCAGGTTTTGAAAAGTTGAGTCATCTATAGCACTAACTATAATGTTTTGTGCCCTCTTATCCATTGTAGCCAAGATGACTTCATCCTTAGACATTTCAGCATAACTTTTAGGAGTATTGACATTTGAATCAAGGATAGATACCTTCCAGAGAATGAATGGTCCTTCTTGTACTGTAACATAAATTCTAGGATCAGAAGCCTCCATAAACAACCTGACCCTTTCTTTCCAAATTCCAAAATTCTCCTTCCTGCAGAGAGGAAGCATCATGGAACCTAGTTCCTTATGGTTCTCTCCTGAATCCATAAGTATCTTCTATCGGCTACCCTTGGAGATCTACTCAGACTATTAAGACTTTCTTGAGTAACCTCCCTCTGATACCACTTGAAAGCCTTTGAATTCAGGAGTGGCTAATCACGTAGAGGGGAGTGAATAGGTTATTAAGGTCCTTTTGTTTTCTTTTGACCTTTAACTATTTAGTCTATGTTGTGATTGATTAGTTCTACTTTCAATACATTCACACATAGCACACAAAAGTTTTATAGTGGTTCCCCGGTGTATGGGTGCATCAAACCTCCCGCCTTTCTAACAGTATGTTAGACAAGGCACTTCTCGAATAACTCAGCTCCTTAGAGCTTATAACACGATCCCGTAGGACCACTCAGTCTCTTCCAAGACTTACAACTTGGGTACAGAACCCTACCACTCAAATTCAAGAATGAATCCTACCACTCAGGCCCATGACCCTACCTCAAATCCAAGGGATCCTACCACTCAAATCTATACCCGATCATACACTCAGCCTTTATAATTTGGGCTTACAACACAGATCTCACAAGATCTAACCCTCAGCCTTTAAAATCTAGGCTTATAACTCAGATCTTGAAAAGATCCTACAGGGATAAAGTAATTGTTGATATAGATTAGACTCCAGAGATTTATTCTATGAGCCTACAACTTCTTGAACTGAGAGAATCTCAGCCCAATTTTCTTCACAGTCACAAGGTTGATGTTCTTCAATAATCTGATATTTG
The DNA here is from genome assembly GCA_039513925.1 of Platanthera zijinensis. Lineage (NCBI taxonomy): Eukaryota > Viridiplantae > Streptophyta > Magnoliopsida > Asparagales > Orchidaceae > Platanthera > Platanthera zijinensis. The sequence goes on from CM077084.1 coordinate 85,375,881, forward strand.
TGCTGAAATTGACTCAGAAACAAGTTTATGATCGTGTTGATGAAGAGGGAAGATCAAGAATGATTGTCTTCAATTAGCTAACCTATTTTGGTAGAAATTAGATTGCTCTGCCTCTCCTTCTATCCTGAGAAAACCCTGAACATATATCTTCTTCACTAATCTTGAGATTGATCTTCAGATTTTGCTCTGCTTAGATCGAGAAGTCACTAATGCTAGGGCTAGTTTTGGCTATTTATTCTTCTTAAAAAAAATATCCCTGATCGTGTTATTGTAAAAGTTGATTGCCATAGCTAACTCAGTGAACCTTCAGATTCGTCGAAACGACCTTCTTGTCTCTGCAACAATGGTAGGGGGAAGAAGATGAAGTCTCGTTCCTTTTTCATGAAAATGAATTGATTCAGTTAAAAGTTCTCGAGCTGATCTGATTTCATTGCCTTTTATAATCCCGTCATCCAGTGACTCGATTGACACGTGTCAATGTGTTAATTACAGATTATAACCTTCATTTTACAGAATAAGACTGACGATTATGTTTGTGATGAATTGAAGCTCTTCCATAACCAATTTGAATTTTATTAACTTTTGTTGACTTTGCTGACGCCAGCCATTCTGGACTTAGAAAATTTCAGACAACCACCCAGGCATTTAGTGTATTGAGTGAACAAGATTTACTCAACGAATCTGGACTTAGATAATTTTCTGCTCTACCGGGCATTGAGAGCATTGAGTGAACTTGCTTCACTAAACGCCTCTATAGTTAGCCAAATCTCCTTCTGTCTAAAGGCATTTAGTGAGTTGGCCTCACTCAATGCTTTCTGCCTTTGCCTCTAAAATCTGACGTTGAGAGCGTTGAGTGAACTAGCTTCACTCAATGCTTTTTGACTTAGCTAATTTTTCTGTTTCCTTTTGGCTATCTGCATTAGCTTGACTCAAAGCCTTTTGATCTTGGCATTGAGTGAACAAGCTTCACGCAATGCTTCTGGATTTAGTCGATTTTCTGTCACCTTCTTCTTTGGCTTTGACAAAAACAGCATGGCATTGAAAGATCAAGGTTAACTCAATGCTTCTGGACTTAGCCGAATTCTTTGACAGATTTTCTATGGATTTAACTGAAGCAGCTTGATTCAACGCTTTTGGTTATATGATGTTGAGTGAGTTGTCTTCACTCAATGCCTGTGGACTTGGCCACATTTCTACCTTGATAACACTTAAAGCTTTGATTGTCTGCCTTCTCTCAGCATTGTTAGCTGTATGGCGTTGTGTGAACTGGTTTCACTCAATGCCTGTGGACTTAGTAAATTTTTGTTTCTCCAGCAACTGCCTTGATATTTTCCATTGAGTGATCTTGTGTCACTCAACGCATGTATACTTAGTAAAATTTCTGCCTTTCCAGTCAGCTTCATTGAGTCCACCTGTCAATGTCACTTGTACTACCTGTCCAATCAATATGATATAGACCAACCTGCATGCATAAACTTAAACATACATCAAATACAACTATGTGTATACCATTGACTTGTTTGACTTCTTACAAATCTGGGATATTGGGATCAATGGACCCAACAATCTAGTTTCTTTCAGTACTTAATTTTAGTTCTTTTAGTTTAGTAGTACTCTAGTTTTGTACTAGTCATATTTCTTTTTAGCATTTCAATTCTGCAGCTTATATTCTTAACAGCTTTTATTATCGCACTTTTATTCCTGCAATTTACTATTTTAAGCACGGGTCGTGCTCTGACGGAGCAGTTATTTATTAGGTTGAGTCTTAGTTGGGGATAATAGGAGTTGAGATATTCCTTCAGGATTAGCCCCAAATAAAGTTCTCTCATGATCCTTATCGAAAGTTGAGTCAATTTCCGCTTGTCCGAATTATTTGAAGCATAGTAGGGTAGGCCGCTGCAGACCCGGTGCGTGCCAGCATAATTGATTAAAACTGATTATTTATAAATTGCTTGCAGTAAATTGTGGCGAGTCAGTCACTTCCGAAAACTGTTCATACTAATGCGGGAATTTTGACGACTCAAGGCGACAAAGAGATGGGTACCACGGGTGACCAACAGTTATATCTTTTCTCGTTAGGTTTCCTCCGCTGATTGGCAAAAATGCAGAATCATCGAATGTCGCACACATCCAAAAGTACATAAGGTTGTACGTTGGGGCCTGGATAATGTAGTACGACCACCCCCAAAAGTGGTAGGACTGGACACCATCACCGATGACCACATCGATGAGGCCCGCGAGACTCACTACCCTGCTTGAATAGAAGTGGTACATACTATGTCGACATAGGGTGTGCGCGCAAATTCTAATGCCTGCAGACTATTTGGAATGTTTGAATACCTATAGTGTGAATATAGGTTGTGAATACTTGTTGTGCTGATAACTAGTAAAGATTTTAATATAACTGACCTAAAAACTGCTATTATTCTGGTTATATTTTGTTGCACCTTTTTTTTGATAGATTCTCCTAGCTTATATATATGAAATATTATACTGACCCTCTCGTGCTTTGGCTATTTTCTTTTGTTGGGTGCGTGAGCTCGTCCCCTAGATATAGATCGGGGGAGCAGATGTGTTTCCACTTAGCTCTGTGACTAATGGTTATTTTAATAACCATTCATAGTAGACGGAGCATTATGATGTTCAGCTATCGTAGGACAATACGCTAGCTGGTAGGACTACCCGAGCAGAGGCACCCCCATCATCTCCAGAGTTTCGAGACATGAGTACTAGCGAGTAGGCTTGAGAGTGTGAGGAGTTAGTAGTAGTAGTAGTAGTACTTTTGCATCCTACGGGATAGTTGTATTAAATAGTGGCTTCGACCTTAGTTTGCCTACTATTTTAATATATATTGTTATATATATTATTGTGGCTTCCTGCTGATGCTTTCACAATACTCTGTGATGTGATGTGAATGTTGTTATTCAAATCGGGCAAGACGACCAATTAGTGCTTAGTAGTGTGGGTTGTTTTCACTTGGGTAGCACTGGGTGGACGTCTTGGGCAAGTAAGATCACCTTCGGCTGATGAGGTACCAATTCAATTGTGAATCAATCTAATGCTGATGAGGTGCTCCTGGAAGCTCCTCAGGGAACATATCATCAAACTCTGCCACCACTGTCACTTATCTAATCGATAACTTCATGGAGTGGACCTCCAACAAAGTTATGAACGCTACACCTCCCTAGTTTACTACGCGGCCTAAGTGCATGGCCGAAATTAGGGAGCAGGCCACTCCACCAAGGCCCTTGAACTTGACTTATGCTCTACCTCTGCACCTCAGGTTCACTACCATTAGTAAACAATATCAATACTAGCACGCTTTTTGCAAGCCAGTCCATCCCCAAGACCGATGGTGCGCCTTCAATAGAGAAGGCTTGCTTTCTCCCTTCTTTTCCGCAAGACCCTTACGGCGCTGAGTCCGCTCCATATCGGTCTCTATGATCCTAGCGGCTACAACCAACTCACTGAAACCCGCATTATTTAGTGTTATGAGTGGTTGCCTCATGTTCTCTCATAACCCATGATAGAAGAGGTCCCTTTCCTCATCATTAACCATGGTTGTTCCCACATAATGACCCAGACGATTAAAATCCTGCACATACTCATACACGATCCTGTCTCATTTTACCTGATGTAGTGTATGCCTCTAATGGAGATATACATGAGAGAAGGCTCTAGATCGCCATTCAACACACTCTTGATCTGCCACACCTACACAAGCATCTACCGCCCTCAATACGTAACCGTTTAGCGCACAATGCATAAACACAATCGGAGAATGATCGACTCTAAAACAGTGATGAAAAAAGATTTGACTCATTCCCAAAGATAACGCAAAGGTTGCCAATCCCTTTTGAGGGCAAGAACAAGGCTATAAGCCAAGATCCGCTCAAGCAAAATGGACCTACCCGGTCCAGAAAATGGAAACACGGATAATAATAATTTTATTCAGAGATTTGAAAATGATTGAAATTTAAAATCACGGAGAACACGATGGTTCAACCTCCACAAATCTAAAGGGCAGAAGCACTAGAGAAGGGGGAGAGATTACCCAACCCGTTGGTAGAAAGCACACTTGATAACTTGTGGGAGAATCACTCTCTCAACGATTTCCGCCAGCGTCGCACCGAATGGATCCACTGACATTGCACTGAGTGGGGTTGCCGTCCTTCTTTCTTGGAGTCACACCAAGAAACCACGTCGGAGGCTCCACGAGAGGGGAGGCCGAAATGGGGGAAGAGGGAGACAAGGGGGCGACGGCTAGTCACAAGACATGGCCGAAATTCTCACTTAGAGATGGCTAATTTTAGGGTTTCTTTTCATTATCTAATTCACTTAATAAGCCTCCTATATATAGGAGTTACAAAATAGATCCAACCATCCCCGATTGAGATGAAACCTCATCAATTTGGATGGTTAATAGCACACCAAACTATTTATACGCACACCAAAATTAAAGTGCATGAAATTAAAATATTACATGCTCTAAATTAAATAAAGCATTTAAAGTAATTGAAATGGTCTTAAAATAAGTCTTTAAGTAGGCTTTGTGCGCCGTGGACGGAGGTGGTAACATTGCTTTCCGTTAGCAGCCAAGGAGTCGTCATGTCGCCTGAAATCTTTTCATTGTAGCAGTTCGGTGTCTGGATCATCTTCAAGTGGTGGTGGAGGGTCCGCGACATCAATCCTCCCCCGCTCAAAGTCATGTATCTTCGATGCGTAGTCCAAGAGATAGCGGTGGAGAAGAGCGGTATCCAATTGTCGAAGCTCTATCTCGAGTACCCATGAGTCGTCAGAAGGAGGGCATTCACACCAACGAATGAGAAAGCGGCGGGTAGCACCATCAGTAGTAGTGAGCAGCTCAGCATCAAGTATCCTGTCTAGTATAAGAAAGGTTTTGTGAAACCTTAGGAACATGTTAGCAGTGAGAATAAAAGAAGGCAACTTACCATCCGATGCTAAACCTGTGGAGACCAGAGGAGAGAGAACATCCGTACTACCACTCCCCAAACCGATAGAATGTTGAGTGGAAGGAGAAGACGACAAATAAGTCAACTCTTGTGGAGGCAAAACAAACATCGTTAAATCCAAGACATTAAAAATGGGTGAAACACCCCAATCAGCCGGCAAATCTAAGACAAAAGCATTATCACCTAGTTTCTTTATAATCCGGAAGGGGTCGGCGCGCTTTGTAGCTAACTTTCTAACGATGCCCGTTGGCAGTCGCTCGGGAACTAGGCGGACTAAAATTTGATCGCCGACTTTAAAGTGTGACACTCTCCTACGTTGATTAGCATGTGTTTGATAGGATTCGTATTGGTAGGTCAAGGTTTCCCATATATGTGCGTGCAAGTCATGAATGTGTTGGGCGAAGGATTGTGCAAATTGACTTAATTTATATGTTGGTGATAATGGAACAAAGTCAAGTGGCACATGAGCCTTATACCCGTGAATAATCTCGTTAGGGGACATACCTGTGGACCTATTCTTAGAGTTATTGTAATCCAATTGTGCATGGGGGAGAAGTAGATCCCAAGTGCCCTTGTGATCACTCACAAGACACCTTAGAAGATTCCCCAAACTCCGATTGACCACTTCCATCAGCCCATCGGTTTACGGATGATAGGCAGCGGAAAATAATAAGTTAGTTCCCATTAAATCCATAAAGTTTTCTAAAAATAGCTAGTGAATTTCACGTCCTTATCTAAGACAATTATCTTCGGCACTCCGCGATGACTAACACCCCTATAAAATATAATTTAGCTACATGAGATGCAATGTTGGTGTTGGGTACATGGGAAAATGTGTAACTGATTTGGAGAAGCCTCACTTAGTTCAATGATATACATCAAGGTGTATTTGATGTTATTTTGAGTTTGAATGTGCAGGTTAAGTATATGCTAATATGCAGAAAAAAGTTTCTAAGTCCATGTGTCGACACTTAAGAAAGCCTGTGTCGACACTTGGAAAAGATGTGTCGACACCAGAAGTAACTGTGTCGACACAAAGAATTTATTAGTCGACATCAACTGTGTCGAATCGGGAGGCAGTGTCGACACACAGATTTATTAGTCGACATAAACTGTGTCGACACCGGGAGGCAGTGTCAACACACAGATTTATTAGTCGACATACTCTGTGTCGACACCGGGAGGCAGTGTCGACACACAGATTTATTAGTTGACATCAACTGTGTCGACACCGGGAGGCAGTGTCGACACACAGAAGTATTAGTCGACATCAACTGTGTCGACACCTAGAGGCAGTATCGACACACAGATTTCTTAGACTATATCAACTGTGTCGACACACAAGACTTGTGTCGACACACAGCAGAGTTTTAATAATGTTGATTGCTGTGAAGTAAAGAAGTGTCTATGTCGACATAAATAAGTCATGTCGACACACTCTACAGATGCAGTGTCAAGAAGAAGTATCGACACCAAAGGAGTTATGTCAACATCACCAAAGCTTGAGTCAACGCTTAATCTACTTGTGTTGACACATAATGACAATCAGTCTCGACGCTTTGCTGACAAAGACAAAGGTTCAAGAACTGACTGGATACTTGACAGCTGTGTATTCCAACATGTTTGCTGAAGCTGTCAGAGTTTTCAGAAGTTGGTTAGAAATCGGATCAGCCGGTTACCATGGATTAAGTCTATATATAGATGGATTCTGTCAAATCAAAAAACAACGTGAATAACAATAACAACAACACAAACAACTATTGAAGTGTTGATCATTGATCAAGAAAGTGCACGACACACAAAAGAAGATTTTCGTGAGAAGATCTAAGAAGACAATCTGAAGTGGAAATCTACTCAGAATTTGTCTAAGGAGAATTCAAGCTAGAATTCTGAATAAACTTCAGAAGTTCTGGAGGTTGAGAGAGATCTTCAGCTGTTGAAGTAAAGGAGGAGACATCAACAAAGTCTCTTAAGAAGCAGATCTTGAACTAATCTGCTAAGAAGGATTCAGATCTATTCTGAAATCAAAGAAGGAAGCTGCCAGCCAGTCAACTTCAAAGGAGATCAACCCTACTGAGTTCAGATTCAAGAAGCTTTGAAGAAAGCTAAGAATAGGTTGATTTCAGCCATCAGTCGTATTAAGAAGCTGATCAAGAAACCTTTTATCCCTTCTCTCTCAACAAGGGTAAGAGTCCATCTAAACACTTATCAAATTTTGTAGGATCTTTTCATTGATCTGAGTTATAAGCCTATATTATAAAGGCTGAGTGTAGGAGATATAGATCTCTGAGTGGTAGGGCTTTTGACCCTAAGTGTAGGAGAAATTATTCTCTGAGTTGTAGGCCTTATGGCAAGGCTGAGGTAGGGCTGTTAGCCTGAGTTGTAGGAGTGTGGATACATTCTGAGTTGTAGGAACCTTTCAGGGTTCTAAGCTGTAAGATCTGTGGATCTGAGAAGAAGGAAGAAGTTAAGCCGAATCAAGCACACTGATAAATAGGTAAAGGAGGAAAGTGGATGTACCCAGACCTTGGGGAACCACTATAAACCTGTGTGCAATCTGTGATGTGTGTGTGACTGTGATTTCTGTGCTGTGATTGTTGTAGAATAGTTAGATTCTATTTTAAGATCTAAAATATTATTCTGCCTTAAGTAAAAAAGAAAAGAACCTATTCACCCCCCCCCCCCTCTAGGTGTTTGGGTTATCTTGAAATCAATTCTATCAAGTGGTATCAGAGGGAGGTTACTCAAAGAAGGACTTAACAGTCTGAGTAAGATCCATAAGGCAGATTCAAGATCAAGAAAACGGGTTCAGGAAAAAATCATAAGGAACTAGGTTCTATGAAATTACCCATATGCAAGAAAGAGATATTTGGAATATGGAAAGAAATGGTCAGACTTTTTATGGAGGCTTATGATCCAAGGATCTACATTACAGTAAAGGAAGGTCCTTATATTCTAATGAAATTATCAATTCTAGATGCAAATCAAAGAACTCCCAAGGGTTTTTTAGAGATGACTAAGGAAGAAATCATCCTGGTAACTATGGATAAAAGAGCCCAGAATATCATAGTAAGTGCCATAGATGATTCAACCTTTCAAAATTTGATTCACTGCAAGACCTCCAAGGAAATGTGGGACACTTTGATAGTCTACATGGATGGTTCTGAAGAGGTCAGACAAGATAGAAAATTTATGCTGAACTAGAAATATGAGAGTTTCAGACAAGGAAAGTCAGATGGTATAACTGAGTGTTATTAGAAGTTCTATAGAATAGTAAATGAGCTGATGTCATATGGAAGGATCTTCAGTACATATGAACTGAATGATAAATTTCTAAGATCCTTGATAAAGGATTGGGACACTAAGATCTGTGCCATTAGGGAAGTGGCCAAACTTGCAGATATCTCTCCTCCAACTTTGTTTGGAAAATTGCTGTCATATGAGATGCAACTGATGTCTAGGAAAGAGGAAGAGAAAAGTGCAAAAGGGGAGCATAGAGAAAAGTCTATGGCCTTCAAGGTGGAGACCACTAGGAAGAATAGGAGGATGTCTCCATCACCTCCTGAGATAGTTGCTTAAATTACTTCAGATAATTCAGACAACCAAAGTTCTGACAACAGTGACTCAGATAAAGACTTTGCTGCCTTCACAAGACAGTTTCAGAGATTCCTGAAGAAGAAGCAGTGGAATTCTAGGCCCTCCACATCTCAGCCTATGGATGACTATTATCAAAAGAGGAAGTCATCAAGGAAGGATAGGATCAGGTCTAAGCCTAGAAAATCTACAACATCAAAGATAGTTTGCTACTACTGTAATAAGCCTGGACATGTTGTGGCTGAGTGTCCAGACAAAAGAAAGGAGTCTGCTGATAAAAGGAAGACTCAATAAAAGAGCAAGAAAGAGAAATCCTTTGTTGCTAAGAAGGAGAAGAGCTTGACAGACCAATCAACTTTAGAGTCTGAATCTGAAGCTTAGGCATACATTGGTCTTTATACAGCTGATGAAGAAGATGAGTTTATGCAATTGCTGAACTCTATCTATAAACAAGAAGACCATCAATACATGGGACTGATGGATGTATCAGAAGAAGATAAGTGTCAGGATCATCCTGGTCCTAGTAAGGTACAATATTTTTCTAGTAATTCAGATTGTAGTACTGGCACAGAGTCAGCTACATCTGCATCAAGTGATGTGCATGGATTTGAGTCTGAAGGAGATATTCATCAGCTGATAGATGAATATGGGGACTTGTTGCAGGCTCTAAAGAAAAGCAAACACCTGGCCAAAACTCAGGCTAAGGAAATTGCAGATCTTAAGATGGCTGCATCTGATTTAGAGAAAGAGTTGGATCAAAAAATGAATGATGTTGCCAAACTGAAAACTATAACTATTATTTAGATGGGTACAATCACATACGAAAATGATTTAATTAAAAGTCTGGAAGTCAGACTTCAAAAGGAGAAAGATTTGGTGGCTAGTTATTCCAAGCCAAAATCAGTTTTACCCTTAATAGATGAGTTTGTGGCTCAAAAGGGTAAGGCTGGAATAGGCTTTAAAGGTAACACCAGGATTGTCCAATTCAAGAGAAAGGGCAAAGCCTCAGTTAAGCCACTGAATTTTAAAGTCCCTGTTGTTTTTAGAAAGGTACAAGTGCCTTCTAACAAGTATCACCTTGAGAATACTCATGATCATAGTAAGACTGAAGTTCTGAATGACAAGAGTGTTTATGTCAATAAGGCAGCCCATGTCCATAAACCCCATGTTCTTAAGAAAATAGTGGGTGTAGCTGCAGCAGTACCAGCACAAAACAAAAGATTTGTTATCAACCAGACTGCCAAGAATGTATCTAAAAATAGATACAACAAGTATGAATGCTGGTGCTGTGGCAAGACAGGTCATTATGCCATAGATTGCTGACATAACATTAGTGTCAGGAAGAACAACAGTCTACCTATTAGAAGAGATGCAGGTAGATTTATTAAGTATGAAGCTAAATTTAATCAAGGACCCAAGACTTACTTGGGTTCTAAGGAGAGGTAATTCTTTATTGCAGGTGAGTCCAAGTTACGATGCCCCTATATGGTACTTGGACAGTGGATGTTCCAGGCACATGACTAGAACAAAGGGATTGCTGAAGGAGTACTTACCTATCTTAAATGGGTCTAAAGTAATCTTTGGTGGTTCTGAAAAAGGAATCATCAAAGGGTTTGGTAACATTTCTAATAACCAGATTACTATCACTCAAGTTGCCTATGTGAAGGGTTTGAAACACAACCTTATAAGCATAAGTCAGCTGAGTGATTTTGGATATGACATTTCGTTTATTAAGAATGGATATCATATCAAAAGATCAAGTGATCAAAAGATCATTTTGACAGGATATAGAAAAAGAAATGTGTACTGTCTTAATTTTGAGTGTGAGAACAATGTTTCTCCTATTTGTCTTATAGCTGATGAGAGAGCCTCTCATTGTGTCAAATGGAATAAGAGGCTGGCCCATCTTAACTACAAAATAATTGGCCAACTCTTTAGCAAAGAGTTAGTAAGGAATGGTCCAAAAGTTAAGTTTATGAAAGATGGGATATGCTCAACTTGTCAAAAAGGCAAGCAGACAAAATCCTCCTTTCATAGCCTTGAAAACAAGGATTCAGTGAGGTGTCTATATCTCTTACATATGGATCTATTTGGTCCTATGCCAGTTCATAGTCTTGGAAGGAAGGTCTATACTTTTGTGGTGGTAGATGACTATTCTAGATATTCCTTGGTGTTCTTTCTAAGACAAAAATCAGAAACCCCAAGTGTTTTATATAGTTTTGTCAAGCAAATTCAGAATGAACATGACAGTACAGTGGTCAAAATAAGAAGTGACCATGGCACTAAATTTCAATCTGAGAGTAATGACAAGACTGTGTGAAGAATTTGGGATTTTTCAAGAATTCTCCTCACCTATAACACCACAGCAAAATGGTATTGCATAAAGGAAGAATAGAGCACTGATTGAGGTTGGTAGAACTCTATTGAGTGACACTTCTCTCCCAGAATATTTCTGGGCTGAGGTAGTAAACACTGCATGTCATGTGATCAATAGGGCTTCTATCACCAAAAGCCACAAAAAGACTTCCTATGAGATCATGAAGGGTAGAAAACCAAACTTATCCTATTTTAGGATCTTTTGTTGCAAGTGCTATGTCCTTAACAATGGCAAGTCTTATCTAACTAAGTTTGCTGCCAAATCCCAAGATGGGATATTTGTTGGGTACATCAATAATAGTAAGGCTTATAGAGTCTACAACTTGATTACTCAAGTTGTAGAAGAGTCTGTACATGTTGTCTTTGATGAAACAAGACTGATTAACAGTGAGTTGCCTTATAGCTCATGCAGTTCTATAGGTATAAATGAGTGGACAAGCTTACAATTACAGAAGAATCAACTGAAGAGCAGGAAGTGGAAAATGGTGGCTACTGTCCAGGGGGAGTACAGGACTCTCTAGATGCTGATGAAAACTAAGAGGTGTAGCATATTGAAGAGACTGGAGGTGTTAAACCTGAAGATAGTCTACCTCCAGCTATTAGACACTTAAAGGATCATCCAGCAAATCAGATAATTGGTGATCTAAGACATGGAGTGCAAACCAGAAGAAGGAACTTGAACACAATGCTTTGCTCAAGCTTCCTATCTCAACTGGAGCCAAAGAGATTTGAAGAAGCTATTCTGGACCCACATTGGATTGATGCCATGCAAGTGGAGCTGAATCAGTTCAAAAGGTGCAAGGTCTGGGAGTTAGTTCCTAAACCAAAATACCACAACATCATTGGAACAAAGTGGATCTTTAGGAACAAACTGGATGAGAATGGGATCATTGTGAAGAACAAAGCAAGACTTGTTGCAAAAGGATACAGGCAGTAAGAGGGTATTGACTTTGATCAAACCTTTGCTCCAGTAGCAAGACTGGAAGTAATTAGGATGTTCCTTGCCTATGCAGCATATCAAGACTTCAAGGTATTCCAAATGGATGTAAAATCAGCATTCCTAAATGGAAATCTAAAAGAAGAAGTCTATGTAGAGCAGCCCTCAGGTTTTGTTGATTCTCTCAAACCTGATTATATTTATAAACTTAGGAAAGCTTTATATGGGTTAAAGCAAGCCCCAAGGGCTTGGTATGAAACCATGTCTACTTTCCTTATTGAGAACAAATTCTCAAGGGGAAAAATAGACAAAACTCTATTCCTAAGGGAATCCAAAGGAAAGATAATCTTAATCAAGATTTATGTAGTTGACATAATATTTGGGTCTACAGAAAACAACCTTCACAAGAAGTTTGCTAAACTTATGCAAGGGAAGTTTGAGATGAGCAGCATGGGAGAACTTAAGTTCTTCTTTGGACTTCAAGTAAGACAGACTGATGATGGCTTGTCCATATCCCAGTCTAAGTTCACCAAGAAGTTAATTAAGAAGTATGGTATAGAATCATCCTCCACCATGAAAACTCCTATGGGAACAAGTATGTCTATATGCAAAGATGATGCAGGTAAACCTGTAAATGAGTCTTTGTATAGAGGAATAATTGGCTCTCTTCTATACCTAACTGCTAGTAGACCAGACATTATGTATGCAACATGTGTCTGTGCTAGGTACCAATCATGCCCTAAAGAATCTCATTACACTGCAGTAAAAAGGATTTGAGATATCTTAAGGACACACCTAATCTAGGCCTTTGGTACCCTAGGAATGGAGATTTTCTACTGACAGACTATTCAGATGCAGACTTTGCAGGTTGCAAAGAAGATAGAAAAAGCACAACAGGCACCTATCAATTTCTAGGAGGAAGATTGGTGTCTTGGAGTAGTAAGAAGCAGACTAGTGTGGCAATTTCCACAGCTGAGTCTGAATATGTGGCAGCAGAAAGTTGCTGTGCACAGCTGTTGTGGATTCAGTACCAGTTAGAAGACTATGGTATTCAGGTAAGTAGAACACCTTTGTTTGTGATTCTACTAGTGTCATTTCTATTGCTAATAATCCTGTTTCACATAGTAGGACTAAACATATAGAAATAAGATACCATTTTCTTAGAGAACATATAGAGAAAGAGGACATCTCACTAGAATTTGTCAAAACAGATTATCAAATTGCAGATGTGTTTACTAAGCCTCTAGATGAAACTAAATTCAATAAATTTAAAATTGAATTAGGAATGTTGAACATAAAATAGTCTAACAAATTTGGCTAAGTAAATCTGTGTCGACACATTCAGAGAAGTGATGTCGACACTTCAGTAAATCTGTGTCGACACATCCAGAGAAGTGGTGTCGACACTTCAGTTAGTGGTGTCGACACAACCAGAGTAGTGGTGTCGATACATCCAGAAATTGTGTCGACACTTGCAATAAGAGTCGACACAGAATTTCTGATGAACTACTAAGTATGTTTAGTGTCGACATATCATAAATTGGTGTCGACACATAGTAGTCAATGCCGTTGTCGAGTCAATAAGAGTATGTGTTGACACATTTCAACAGTGTCAACACATTTAGACAGTCTTTGCCCGCCTTTTGACCTTCTTTGTTTAGAAGGGTATAAATAGGTCAAGAACATATTCTGTCGACACTCTCTCCAGATTTTCGAGACTAAACCCTTGTGTTGACAAACTCTCTTCTCTCAATTCAAGCTTTCTCACCATCCCAATGGCGCCAAAGGTTGAAGATAACATTAAGAAGGATATGAGTTTGTTCGTCATGCCTTTGATGATGCGGAGTCGGAGATTAAAGGAGTAATTACCCTAATTACTGACAGTGGTTTGGAGTTTCTGGTATCCGAACCAACCAAGATTTGGAAGAAGGAGGTTTTTGAGTTTTTTGCCGTAGCAACAGTTTACTCAACTGAACTTAAGATTAAATTGACAGTTCATGGAGCAAGAGTCAAACTGACCTTGAAAAGTTTGAGAAAAATTCTTCATCTTCCAAGAACTCAGGATGAAGAAGAAGTACCAGTATCAAAAACAAGGGAGGCACTATAATGGTGTGGATTGGATCCAACCTTGAAGATTAGAGCAGCAATTAACAGGAAAGGGATGAATCAGCAAGGCAAATTTCTTTCAGAAGTGGTAGGAAAGGTACTTTTGTGTAAGCCAGGGGGACATGATAGGATTTCAGCCTATATGTTCAGCCTAATGACAAGGATTATTTTTAAACTAAATACAGATTGGTCCATAGTAATTTTTGAGAAGATTAAGGAAGGAATAAAGAAGCCTAATTTGGATAGACTGATGAGTCTATACTTGGCTGGAGAAATTCCAGAAGTCATGAACTAGATTCCTGGTTCTAAAATCAACCACATGAGAAGAATGGACATATGGATTATTTCCAGATGGGATAGGGTCCTATAAAAGGACATACTAAATATAGAAAGACAAGAAGCTGCTGAGAAATTAATAGCACAGGACATTATAGATACTGCACAGATGCAGGGGGAGCCAGATAATACTCAAGCTCAGGACAATCCTGATAATGCATAGGATCAGGGGGAGCTAAATACTACCCAGGTACTGGAAGAAGAGCCAATCCACTTGGCAGAGGAAATAGATTCACAAACAATCCTTGAGACATCTCATACCAATATTCCAGCCCTAGATGCTATTATGAAGGATACATCTAGAGCTGTTGATGCTCCTGAGAAAGTAATATCACCAGTTCACACTCAATAGGAGTTTACTCTGGAATAATTATTTCTTGATATTGAGGGAGCAGCAGATAAGGAGGTGCAAATAAGGAATGAGGGGGAGCAGGCTAACCTTGAGGGGGAGCAGATTGCAACTGAAAAGGAGATTCCTTTTAGTCCTAAAGAAAGAGTTAATATAGCCAGTACCTCTGCTTCAGAAGATGAGGAAATTAGAAATGCCAAGAAAAGAAAACTAATGGTCTTTAAGAGAAGGAGCCAGAGCTATAAGAAGGCATTGCAAACTACTACTCCACAACCTGCCCTAGAGGCTGATTACAGCTCATTAATGGTGGCTTTGCAAGTTAAATTTAATGAGCAGAGAATGGCTCTAGAGAAGTATGTGGATGAAAGCCATAAATCACTTCAATTTGATTTGGCTCAGGATATTAAATTCATAAGGTTTGAAGCAAATCTTCATAAGAAAGAGATGACAGATTGCTTCCATAAAGGGGGCAATGCTGTAGTATTTCTAGCTGAGCAGCAAGCAGCGGTAAAGGCTCAAGTGGATGACATTGTTATTAAACAAGGCTATGTCCTTGAAAATCATATTAGGATGAATGACAATTTGACTGAATCTCACAATGAGATAGTCACTGAAATTAAGAAAACAGTTACTACAATGACTGAAGAAAGAGCTAAAGAGAAAGAAGAGTTTGATAAGAAGTTACAGGATGCCTTAGATTCATTTAAGACAGCCATTACTACTTCTCAGAAAACAATTTCTAATCAGCTTCTTAAGTTAAAATCATTTTATAAAGATGCTGTCAATTTTCTTGATGGACAAGTAAGATTTCAAAAAGATGACTTAAGAGACCACATTGAAAGAGAAGTCATAAAGGGGGAGAGGGTGTTAGTCAAAGCAGGCTCAGAACATGCCAAATGGATATCAAATAGCATCAGAGCCACTCTGGGATATCCAACACTTTGTGATGATGATAATGTTGCTGAATTTGGTGTGCAACCTGCTTATGTTGAAGGAGATCAACCTGAAGTTGTTCAGATTATCTACCCTCCAGCAGATTTTGATATGATTCAACAACAGGTTTAGTCTATGTATAGTCCTCCACAGGAAGTTGATGATGTTATAATAGAAAAAGTTGAAATGCAAGAAGCTGCCTTGAAAGCTCAGCAAGAAGCTCAACTATCTAAGAAAAGGTTCAGAGAACAGGCTGAGTTAAAGCCTAATTTTGAGCAATGGAGCCCCACTTCCAGGAATATCATTCTGACTGCCTGGAAAGATGTGAAAGATCTGGTTCATGGAAGGGACAAATGGTATAATGAACAAGAATGGTAGAAATATTAGGCAAGGCAAGAGGTCATTGTGCAACATAGAAGAAAGGCTAAAATTGGGAAGCAACCTCCTAATGCTCAGGAGCCTAGCAAATATTTCCCTAAGCCTTTTCATTATTTTTAAAGACAGAGGATTAAGGCTGAAGCTCAGAAGAAGGCTGAGTTGAAAGGAAAGAAGCCCATTGATGATGCAGAACCTTTTGTGCAAGCTCAGATTAAGTTAGGAAAAGGCATAGTCATCAAGGAACCTGATCAGCCTTAGTATAGATTTACTAGTTTTTACAAGGACAATGTAATCTTCAATGTTAAAAGAAATCTATGTAATTAGTTGTTAAGAAACTTTTTGATAAGTATAAACAAAACAATGTTTCATATTCATTGAGCTTGTATAATTATTCTGTATTGTCATATTGGTATATGTTTTGTTTATAAGTTGCCCTGTCATATAATGCTTATATGCATCATAATATTTGTTTATTATAAGTGGTGTATATAATTGACTAAAGGGTTATGACTTCTCCAAATATGGGGAGATTGTTGGGTACATGGGAAAATATGTACCTAATTTGGAGAAGCCTCACTTAGTTCAATGATATACATCAAGGTGTATTTGATGTTATTTTGGGTTTGAATGTGCAGGTTAAGTGTATGCTAATATGCAGAAAAAAGTTTCTAAGTCCATGTGTCGACACTTAAGAAAGCCTGTGTCGACACTTGGAAAAGCTGTGTCGACACTAGAAGCAACTGTGTCGACACACAGAATTTATTAGTCGACATCAACTGTGTCGACACCGGGAGGCAGTGTCGACACCGGGAGGCAGTTTCGACACCAGGAGGCAGTGTCGACACACAGATTTATTAGTCGACATCAACTATGTCGACACCGGGAGGCAGTGTCGACATACAGATTTATTAGTCGACATCAACTGTGTCGACACCGGGAGCCAATGTCGACACACAGAAGTATTAGTCGACATCAACTGTGTCGACACCTGGAGGCAGTGTCGGCACACAGATTTCTTAGACTATATCAACTATGTCGACACACAGGACTTGTGTCGACACACAGCAGAGTTTCAACAATATTGATTGATGTGAAGTAAAGAAGTGTATGTGTCGACAGAAATAAGCAGTGTCGACACACTCTACAGATGCAGTGTCAAGAAGAAGTGTCGACACCAAAGGAGTTATGTAGACATCACCAAAGCTTGTGTCAACACTTAATCTACTTGTGTCGACACATAATGACAATCAGTCTCGACGCTTTGCTGATAAAGACAAAGGTTCAAGAACTGACTGGAGACTTGACAGTTGTGTATTCCAACAAGTTTGTTGAAGCTGTCAGACTTGTCAGAAGTTGGTTAGAAACTGGATCAGCCGGTTACCATGGATGAAGTCTATATATAGATGGATTCTGTCAAATCAAAAAACAATGTGAACAACAATAACAACAACACAAACAACTATTGAAGTGTTGGTCATTGATCAAGAAAGTGCACGGCACACAGAAGAAAATTTTCGTGAGAAGATCTAAGAAGACAATCTAAAGTGGCAATCTACTCAGAATTTGTCTAAAGAGAATTAAAGCTAGAATTCTGAAGAAACTTCAGAAGTTCTAGAGGTTGAGAGAGATCTTCAGCCTTTGAAGTAAAGGAGGAGACATCTACAAATTCTCTTAAGAATCAGATCTTGAACTAATCTGCTAAGAAGGATTCAGATCTATTCTGAAATCTAAGAAGGAAGCTACCAGCCAGTCAACTTCAAAGGAGATCAACCCTACTGAGTTCAGATTCAAGAAGCTTTGAAGAAAGCTAAGAACAGGTTGATATCAGCCATCAGTCTTATCAAGAAGCTGATCAAGAAACCTTTTATCCCTTCTCTCTCAATAAGGGTAAGAGTCCATCTAAACACTTATCAAATTTTGTATGATCTTTTCATAGATCTGAGTTGTAAGCCTATATTATAAAGGCTGAGTATAGGAGATATAGATCTCTGAGTGGTAGGGCTTTTGAGCCTGAGTGTAGGAGAAATTATTCTCTGAGTTGTAGGCCTTGTGGCAAGGCTGAGGTAGGGTTGTTAGCCTGAGCTGTAGGAGTGTGGATACATTCTGAGTTATAGGAACCTTTCAGGGTTCTGAGCTGTAAGATCTATGGATCTGAGAAGAAGGAAGAAGTTAGGCCGAATCTAGCACACTGCTAGATAGGTGAAGGGAGAAAGTGGATGTGCCCAGACCTTGGGGAACCACTATAAACCTGTGTGCAATCGGTGATGTGTGTGTGACTGTGATTTCTGTGCTGTGATTGTTGTAGAATAGTTAGATTCTATTTTAAGATCTGAAAAATTATTCTACCTTAAGTAAAAAAAGAAAAGAACCTATTCCCCCCCCCCCCCTCTCTAGGTGTTTGGGTTATCTTGAAATCAATTCTATCAGTTGGTCCTGCTACATGGGATAAAGTATGCTATTTTAGAAAACCTATCCACAACTACAAAAATGGAGTCGTGTAGACGAAGAGTGGTGGGAAGGCCTGACATGAAATCCATGCTCACGTCTTCCCATGGTATGGAAGAAATAGGTAGAGGGGTGTACAACCCAACATTGGTTTTAGTGCCCTTAGATACTTAACATGTATGATAACTACTCACTATCCCTCCAACCATCGCCTTAAGTTTAGGCCAGTAAAATTTATCCTCAATGACTGTAATGGTCTTATCCCTTCCAAAGTATCCACTCAGACCTCCGCTATGTAATTCCCAAATAATGTGGTGTCGTAAAGAGGATCGTGGAATACACAACTTTCCGTGCCTAAAATGATAACTGTCCCTAAGAACAAATGCAGATATGGTCGTTGGAGAGCTATCCTTGGCGGATAAATACATCTCGTGGAAATCTGGGCAAGTGGCGTAATCATCCTTAACTCGTTTGAATCCTACAACATTGACTTGCATGGTAGACAGGAGAAGGGTAAGGCGGCTAAGTGCATCGGCAACTCAATTGTCAGACCCCTTAAGGTGCTTAAGACTAAACATGTACCCTTGTAAGAAAGCTACCCACTTAGTGTGACGCCGTCTGATTTTATGCTGACCATTTATGAAATGCAAAGCATCATGATCGGAGTGGATCACAAACTCCTTGGAGAGGAGACAGTGCCTCCAATGATGCAAACATCTAATAACAGCATAAAACTCTCTATCGTAGTTCGAATAATTCAATTTAGCACCCGCTAGTTTATCACTGAAATAACTGATCGGGTGACCTTCTTGACTTAAAACACCTCCTATTCCCACCCCCGATGAGTCACAGGTAAGCTAAAGGACCTTGGTGAAGTCAGGTAGACGTAACATCGGTGCCTCAGTCATGTGCTTCTTAATATATTGGAAGGCAAAGGTGGCGGACTTCATCCAAGTTAACTCACCCTTCTTCATGCAGTCACTAATAGGTGCCATAATGCTACTAAAGTCTCGTATGAAGCAGTGATAGAAAGTAGCCAAACAATGGAAATTGCGCACCTCTCGTAGACTAGTCGGTTTGGGCTAGTCCTTAATCACCTGAACCTTTCCAGGATCAACTCGAATTCCCTCAGACCCGACTATATAACCTAAAATTCTACCTCTAGAATATAGAATATGCACTTCTTAAGGTTAAGGAATAAAGTTTCCTTCCTCAAGGTGGAAAGAGTCACTCTCAAGTGGGAGATGTGCTCGGCAGGGGAGGTGCTATAGACTAAGATGTCATCGAAATAGACTACCACAAACTTTTCCAAGTACTACCGAAAGACATGTTTCATCATCCGGGAGAATGTTCTGGGGGAATTAGATAACCTAAAGGGCATCACAAGCCACTCATATAACCTATCCTTAGATTTAAATGTAGTCTTCCATTCATCTCCCTCACGGATCCTAATCTGGTGATAACCGCTCCTAAGATCTAACTTAGAAAATATAGTGGCACCAGATAAAACATCCAAGAGGTCATCTAAATGTGGGATAGGTAACCTATACTTGACAGTAATCTTATTGATAGCTCGACTATCAACACACATTCGCTATGAACCATCCTTCTTGGGGGCAAGCAGAGCTGGTACCGCACATGGACTCATACTCGTCCTAATAAACCCCTTCTTCAATAAGTCCTCTATCTGAACCTGCAAATCCTTATGGGCAGCGAGATGGAGTCGATAATGGGGTTGGTTGGGTAAGGAAGACCCTGGGATGAGATCTATCGCATGCTGAATATATCGAAGTGGAGGTAACGTCGATGGCAACTCATCTGGGTATGTATCCATATACTCTACCAACAATACACGTAGCTCACTGGGCAGGTCATCCAATACTCTAGAATCCGTCTTCGCACTCAGAAGGACTAGTACATACATCACTCCATCAAGAAACGGGTCCTTAATAAAATCCTTTCTCCCGACTAGGCTCAAAGTCTTCCTCTTAACTGGGATCGTGGTGTCCTTAACCGGTCATATAGGTTCCTTCAGGATGGTCGGCCTCAACGTAATGGTCCTGCCATTGAAATTGAATTCATACGTGTTGGCCCTGCCAAAATGCGTCACATCATGGTCATAAAGCAAAGGTCGGCCTAACAACACGTGACAAGTGTCCATAGGAAGGACATCACACCACACCTCAACATTATAGGATTTGAATAAGAGGGGGATTAGGCATCGCTTGGTTACTGGGACGGTAACCTTATTAATCCAAGTTACCTGATATGGATTCAGGTGGGGTTCTGTGGTCAAGTTCATACGTGTAATGGCTTTCTCAGATATGACATTCACACAACTACCACTATCAATGATCAACTTGCAGAACTTCTCTCCACTCTTAAAAATCAGAGAAAATATACTCATCCTCTTCCAATCATCTAACGGATAAGGAGTGGTTAAGATACAACGCATCAGCATAAGGGGGTAATCGTCCTCTAAGTCACTCGGGACACCATCGAGGTCACTCTCTTCAGAAGCCTCATAAACTAGATCTGAGGGGTCGGTAGTCGAATCTAATAGGGTTATGGTATTAGTCCTTGTTGGGCATTCAAAGGCATAGTGGCCCTAAACACCACAAGCATAACACGTGGTATTGGACTTACTAACCTTCCCTATGGGGATACGCTCACTGGTGGGATTCCTAGCATTCCTAGCTGTGATAACTACCGATTTAGACTCATTGGACCGAAATTTCCCTTTATCCTGATTTGTGGAAGAGGATGCTCCGAGTGTGGGCTTACCCTTCGCTTGGGAATAACGGGGGGAGCCTTAGAGGCTAGATGTTTTTCAATGTCAAGGGTGGCATTGAAAGTCGTGTTCAAATTTGTATGTCCATAGCATACGAGTTTCCTTTAGATATCAGAAGATAACCCCTTTTGAAACCTAGATAATGTAACCTCGGGAACCTCTCTAAGGTCACAACGCACTAAGTGGTCCTTTAACTCGCCCATGTACTCGGCTACTTATTTTGAGCCTTGTTGTAGGGTGGCTAGCTCATCGAACATCTGTGTACGATGGTACTCGGGGACGTACTGATCTGTCAACAGGGTCTTCATTATGGGCCATCCAACTAGCGGGACTCTGTTCCCAGTCCCTAGCCTATGCTCCTCGTTTAGACAATATGTCTTAGCACGCCCAGTTAAATTCATCCTGGCGACTTGGACCTTTTGAAGGTTGAGAGGGTGTGCCATTCGACGTAACATTCCATGTCTACTACCCAGGTGAGGAAGATCTAGGGATCTCCCATGCCGTCGTAGGTGGGGGCATCGATCTTAATGGCCATAGTAATATTGAAGTCACGCTCGAGGTGACGATCTTGATGAGGCACTCGGGGAGAGTTCATATCAGAGTCAGAATCATTTACCGGTTGGTGCCGGTTAGGCTGTCTCATATTAACAGGTGGAGGCGTTCGTTCTTGGTTCAATAGGATTTAGGCTATCATGGTCCTAAGCTCCGTCATCTCAGTTCGTTGTTCCTCAATAGACTCGGTATTCGCATCCCCGTGCTCATTTGCAGCCATTCTAGACGATGATGGTGTAGTGTACTACATTCCTAGTCTAGTGCGCATATAGGGTTACAAAAATTTTGAAAGTCGGTTTTTTCCTAGGGCTGGACCTAAAGTTAAAACAAGATATTTTGAAATTTTCTTGAAGTGATAGGAATGAGGAACGTGAATTTTTTTTTGATTCGTGCAAACGAAGGAGAGCGAGGAAGTTTGCAACATAGAAGTTGAAACAATTTGGCTCTGATACCAAATTGATGTAGCATATGTCGCTAATAGAGATCTACACGAGAGAAGGCTCTAGATCGCCATTCAACACACTCTTGATCTGTCGCACCAACACAAGCATCTATCGCCCTCAATACGTAACTGTTTCGTGCACAATGCATAAACACAATCGGAGAATGATCGACTATAAAACAGCGATGAAAAATGAGTCAAATCGTTCCCAAAGATAACACAAAGGTTGCCAATCCCTTTTGAGGGCAAGACCAAGGCTATATGCCAAGATCCGCTCAAGCAAAATGGACCTACCCGGTCCGTAAAAAGGAAACACGGACATTAACAATTTTATTCAGAGATTTGAAAACAATTGAAATTTAAAATCACGGAGAACACGATGGTTCAAACTCAATAAATCTAAAGAGCAGAAGCACTAGAGAAGGGGGAGAGATTACCCAACCCGTTGGAAGAAAGTACACTTGATAACTTGTGAGAGAATCACTCTCTCCACAATTTCAACCAGCGTCACTCTGAATGGATCCACCACCGTCGCACCGAGTGGGGTTGCCGTCCTTCTTCCTTGGAGTCGCACCAAGAAACAACGTCGGAGGCTCCACGAGAGGGGAGACCGAAATGGGGGAAGAGGGAGACATGGGGGCGGCGGCTAGTCACAAGCCAAGGCCGAAATTCTCACTTAGAGAAGGCTGATTTTAGGGTTTCTTTTCATCATCAAATTCACTTAATAAGCCTCCTATATATAGGAGTTACAAAATAGATCCAACCATCCAAGATTGAGATGAAACCTCATCAATCTGGATGGTTAATAGCACACCAAACTGTTTATACGCACACCAAAATTAAAGTGCATGAAATTAAAATATTACAAGTTCTAAATTAAATAAATCATTTATTGTAATTGAAATGGTCTTCAAATAAGTCTTTAAGAAGGCTTCGCGCATTGCGGACGGAGGTTGTAACGTTGCCTTCTATTAGCGGCAAGGAGTCATCATGTCGCCTGAAATCTTTATGTTGTAGCATTTAGGTGTCTGGATCATCTTCAAGTGGTGGTGGAGGGGCCGCAGCATCAGTTCCAAGTGCAGAAATTACCTCTGAAGAGCTAACCTTGTTGACGATGGAATATACCTCTTTAAAAAGGCACTTGCAAACTCATCCATGGATGGGGTGCGTCCAGGAAACTTACGGCCGCTATGACTCATCCACCATAGTTTTGTGTCATCTTCTAACATGAAGCCGCAAATTAGGACTGCTTAACCTCTATTATCTCTGCCGCTCTCAAGAGGTCCTAAATCCTTGCCAACAAGTCCTCGGCATTAGTCGGCATGCCCACTCCCTTGAATGTTGGAGGATGGAAACTCGAAAAATATTTCATATAGCGGTCCACCTGCCCAACAACAGCTCTCTCAGCTAATAGCTCTGCATGCATGTCCCCACTGCCCGGTATGATAGGTGTCATATCCGGAGTAGCAGGAGTCGTTACTTGAGCAACATGGGTCATTGTTGGGTCCTTTGATCCCAATGTTCTGGATTTGAAGAAGGCTTAGAATACAATGTATACACATGTGGTGATCTAACTTGTGCTCAAGTTTAGTGATTACAGGTTGTCCTATAACATTGATGGGTCAGATAGCCTAAGTGGATTAGTTAGGTAAACTTACATAAGGTGTTGATAGATTGAAATATGTCTATGTCCACAGGTTTTGAGTGAAGGCTACTCACTCAATGCCAGATGACTTATAGTGCTGAGTGGAGCCTATATAGTCAAAGACAAAGGAGTGGCAAGATGAGAAAGTGGCTAAGTCCACAGTCGTTGAGTGAAGTATACTCACTCAATGTCATACAACAAAAGGCTCTGAGATAATCTCAGTCAGTCAAATCCACAAAAATCTGTGGTGAATTTGACTAAGACCATAGGCGTTGAGTGAGGTATGCTCACTCAATGCCATGTGTTAAAGCATTGAATGTATCTCATTCTATTAGAACATGTGTTTTCAGACACAGAAATTTGGCTAAGTCCAAATGCGTTGTGTGGAGCTCACTTTCTCAACGCCAAGGTGGAGAAAAATCTGGCTATGGCAGAAAGCGTAAAGTGAGGCATGCTCACTCAATGCTCTCAACACTATGATTCAGAAAATCTGGCTTAAAGCAAAAGGCGTTGAGTGAGGCATGCTCACTCAACGCTCTTAATGTTTAAGATGCTGAAGAAGTAGGAAAATGACTAAGGCATAAGGCATTGAGTGAGGTGTCGTCACTTAATTCTCTCAACGTCTAAATTACAGAAATCATGGCTAAGGCATAAGGCGTTGAGTGAGGCGTGCTCATTCAACTCTCTCAATTCCAAGCATGCAGAAAAAGCTATAGAAAGAGCTAAGGCAAAAAACGTTGAGTGAGGCTTGATCACTGAACGTTGTCAACGCCTAACGATAGAAAGATTGGCTAAGTGTTTTGGCATTGAGTGAGGCGTGCTCACTCAATGCTGTCAACGCCTAGATCTATAAAATTTTATCTAAGTGTGTTGGTGCTGAGTGAGTCTTGCTCACTCAATGCCTATGTTGTTGTTGCTTGATTTTTGGCTAAGTTTACAGATGGTGACTTCAACAAGTCAACAAGTTAACATTATTCAAATTGATAGCGGGAAAGCTACAGTACAAGCCAAAAGGCATCGCTGAGCTACTGTACAACAGTTGGCGTTAAAGCAAGGTTGCAGCTGGCATTAAAAGTGTGGGGCCCACTGCTCAAAGAGTTGTTGGGACATAATTGATAAAAGGAAAAGCTTTTTAGAGGAGTAAAAGTCGTTCTTCCTCACCACCATTATTGTTATGACTGAAGTACAGGAAGCTCAAGTAAGTAAGACTAAGAGCAAAACAAGTTAGTTGTTTGTTATCATCATCGACTACAACAAGATCAGAGCAGATCTCTGAAGAGGAAAAAGAAAGTTAGTTGGTGCCATTTTCTATCTACACAAGCAAGTTCTTCACAGATCCAATTATACAACTCTGAAGAACATCTACTAAAGGCTGTGGAGAAGAAGTTCGGGCTAAACATCTTAAGCCCAGGAAAGAGAGTAGAAGCAGAACATTTATTCTGTAAGTTACTTCCAGCACAAGTCAAAGAAAGATCTCTATCCTTATTGATGTGAAGTAGTTGAGCTGAGAATCCTTCATCTCAGGTAGTAGCATGTTTTGCTGTAGTAACCTCACTGTTCTAGTAGGAAAAATCCTTGGTGCTGTGAAGAAGAAGTTAAGACTGAGTATATCTTAGTTCAAGTAAAGGTAGACTTAGGAAATATATTCCTGGAGTCAAAGTTGGGCTGAGTCTATCTCAGTCAAGGTAGATTGGCACAGAGAAATTTCTCGTGTGTCCAATTAAGACTCACCAACCCACTTCCATCTTATAGGATCCAACTGGATCTGAGTTGTAGGGCCACTTGCCTGAGGCAGGGCAATATTGCCTAAGTTGTAGGAGAGTAAAGCTCTCTGAGTTGTAGGATCCTCTTGGATCTGAGTGGTAGGAGTAAGTTTGCTCTGAGGTAGGACCCCAAGTGTATTTTTGGTAGGGTTGTCCTCCTAACCTGAGTGTAGGGCCTTTGGCCTGAGGTAGGTGATCTGCTGATCCATGAGTTGTAGGCCCTTGTAGCTTAGTTGTAAGTCTTGGAGAAGACTGAGAGATCCTGAGTGATCTGAGGTGTAGGCTCATTGGAGCAGAGTTTTTGAGAAGTGTCTAGTCCAACAAGATAGTTGAATAGGTGGGAGGGAAAGTGGATGTACCCTTATTAGGGGAACCACTATTAATCTATGTGTGCTTTTCTTTGTTATTTTCTTTATGCAGGTTACATGTCTTGAAAGCAGAATTTAATCAACTAATAAAGCATCCAACACTAGGAAAATAAAAGATAGTCACTAAGTACTAAGAAACCTATTCTCCACCCCCTCTAGGTGATTTAGCTATCCTTGAAAACAAGACTTTCAGTCATAACTGTGGTGCTGCCACAACTTGGGCCGCTATCATTGCCTCTACTAGCATGCGACAGAAATAGTTCGGGGATACATCCATGCCCATGTGACCTGAAGCAGTAGCACAGCTCATCGTAGACTCCTCTTGTGGCCTCGACATCCCCGCATTATCGCTTCCACCCTGAGCAAAAACAAGTTAAATAACGAATCAAGCTCTATTCACAAATCTTAAACACAAAGACACTCTTGGTCCCGCAACACTCATATGTGGACAACTTCTTTACGCGAAATAGTTACACTAAATTGATCACTAAACCTCAACTTGGACACGAGCCTCCCTTTGATACCAAATTGTAATACCTCACCTACAATGATTATATAATATGGGTCCAGCTCGGGCCCCACAATATATAGACGCCACAACTTTAGTGTCATAAAGTGATAAAAGTACCACCCATCTCAAAAATCAGAATATAAAATAGTAGAAACATTTCAACATAGACTAGAAGTTGTCCACGAGTACATAGGAGTCCAAAATTGCCTTAAGGCCTTACATCAACTAAATCATCATCAACATTAAACCAATCAAAAGTACAACAGTCCTATGCTACCTCGACATGCAAGCTAGAAACAAAATAAAGAAAACATAACAAACTACCAAAATAGGAGGTCGGACACTTCACAAGGCTTAGGCCATTTTGGCCGGCGAGCTGACTCCAGCTTGTGATTCTTGCCCTGTAAATATTTGTTGTAACATAGGTCAGCAAAGGCTGACCTTAACTGTGTACCCAACACCCCTCCTCCTGGCCGTCCCTAGTAGACCCTGGGGTACTCCATAACTCTGCAGGTCAGCACTTCGTATGCATATATAATAAAACATAAACTAAGATAGAAACAACATGATTTAGTGTCTCAAACATCAAACATGTTTCTATGCTGATCATATAAATAATGGGGGCCTACAATGTAGCATGAATATAAACCCGGGTTTCACCCAAGGTACCCTATAGTATGTATGAGTCTAACATATCATCACACATCAGCATGTCATATAAATCATATGGGTACTATCATTTTTCAAAAGACATGCAAGCCCAAGAACTCTCGCTGAGACCCCACCATCGGGCTTGTCCATCAGCTCCTTCATTCTTGCCAATTTCACCAAGTACACAAAACTGATGCCAAGTATACACAAGTCCATATAAGGGGACTTGTATTGCCGGTACACTCTCGACACATGAATCACAACATCGCGGGGTAAGCCAGCCGACCACAAAGACAAAGTCACACCTTCACATACAAACATACATCACAATCTATCACTTAAGTTTCCCCGCCTTAGACAACGTTTGTTCTCATATGAAAATAAGGGGCATCACAACAGTGTCTTCATCGCAATCAGATTTCTAGCAAAATTCCCAAAATGCACGTCAAGCAACATCACTGAATCAGACAACTGATCGCGATAACACATTCACCCGCAATGCCTAATCCACTAACAGAGCGGATTTCTAATACAAAATATGTCGGGGAAGGTCTCAATCGACCCGGTGGATCTTCTTGAACCAAAGCGATCTGGATCCCTCTCACTCGAGAGATTTGGTGCAAACATTTGCAAGAAATAAAAAGGAATAAAGAAAAGATGTCATGCATTCATCCTAAGACTGAGAGGAGAGATGTCATTACCTTGCAGAATCTCATCCTAGCCATGAAGATCTTGATTTGCATGGATGGAAGTGTACTCCTTCAAGCCCTCTCCGCGATTCCAGTCTCGGATCGTGAATCGGAGCTCCAAAGCTCCAACATTGCGAAATTTAAGTCGTCATCCTCCCCCTCACCTTTCCGCTCACGAGCTGTTAAAGTTCAGATTGACTTGAGAAAAAAGAGTATAGAATCCCTTCTGCCCTAAATAAGGCTTACGGCTAAAGATCTGGTCCATTGGATCAAGTTCTAGGAAGATCGGATGCCCAGAAATGTCTATTTATGGAATCAGCTCGTGATACCTTAAAAGAAACCCGCTCTGGTTTAGGGCGTTGAGTGAGCTCGATGTTAATTGATGCCAAGCCTTAGGCGTGGAGTGATCTCGACGCCACTCGATGCCAAGCCTCGGGCATCAAGTGTTCTCGACGCTACTCGATGCCAAGCCTCGGACTCTAGGCACAAATTTTTAGGGTGTTGCATCTCGATCCAACTTCTCTCTCAAGAAAGCAAGTTAATCATATGCATCCCAGAGCTTCTCCTGAAGAGCTAGATAGTTATCCTTCAATCTCACATAATGATCATTCCATGTAAATGCAAATGAGCATGAGCTTCAATCTGCAACAAAAGGAAGGAGGTTAGGATTACACGAAATAAAAAAACTATATAACAAAAAAGAGAGTTTACTCATCACATCACCCATCGCCTTCAAAGTAGAGGACACAAGGGAGCAAGGACCTCCGGATGGGGAACTCGGCAGGCAGAAGACCTTAAGACCTCAACATCATGATCAGCTAGTGTAATATCATAATTTGAAATGCCAGGGACCTCCTTGACCTGACCATCTCTCGGCCTTGAAGGAGACTGGGACTCTGCATCTGCATCACTGCTACCTTTCAACAGAAGCTTCCTTTTCTGATCGCGAACTAGTAGCGTCGCAACTACACGCTCAGGATCATCAAAAATCCCGCATAACAGTATATGTTTCTCCTCTACAAATAAAGAAATGTTGAATAAACGATTTGTCAGCTCCCGAGACTCTATAAACCCCAACATCGGAGAAAAGTTCCACTCTCGCTCCTTCTGATGGTGGCAGTGATCAGGAAGTGAATTCCAAAGCTCTGGCAAGCCCCTGGATTTCCGGACGTAGCCAAATAAGGTGTTCTCATGACGACGATCTGCTCGATTTTCAAAGTCAAGCCAATTCTTGTTGTTGTAGATCACAACACGACCACCACCATCAATACAGGCCTTGCACCAGTCTCTAAACAAGTCTAAGGAAAATCTCGAGCCATGCTCCCTGAAGAATGCAACTAGCCCCATGACGCAAGGACACCCCAAAACTTCAAAATATCAACCACCTTCTCACATGATGGAGGTCGGAATCCGGACTGCAGTATCGTTTCACACACTATCAGCCAACCCAACGACGGATTCTGAACTCTCTCTTCAACATAGGGTATCTTCACTTCAAGACCGGAAGGTATCCTGTATCTTTTCTCCAAACCGCAATTTGCTCATATTAGGTTTTCTATACTATAGTGGAACAACATATCATATATGCGCAGCGGAATATATAAACAAGAACAACCTTAAACAGTAAACGGATCTTGTGATTTCATGAATCAAGAAATAAAACCATAACAACACATTATATATACCTGAGTGGGATTAAGTGATTACTCAACCAAGGTGCACCAGAGGTCTGATCCAGAAACTGTCTAAGCAACATTTGGTTGAGTCCCGTGCGCAAAAGAAGATCTGCGTCTCTACAGTAGTCCACACGAGTGATGAAGAACCCAAAAATCGTGTCCAATAATATCTAGGTCGGAGTAGGAGCGCCCTCAATGTCTCCCACAAATTGCTAGATTCATCCAATAGAGAGGCAGCAACAACAAGTGTCAGAATGGGTCTCGCGGAAGAAGCAGCGACGAAAATAACTTTTTGCTAAACTCTCAAAGAAGGCATCGCATCAGAAAAACCTAATCCTCTATCTATTTATACCCAAGATACTTAAATAGACATGCGCTTCCGCTATCAGCAGACCTGAGACTCCATTTAGAGTAAACACAAATATCGTTGTGTTGATAGGAAGAACACAACGATATCATTTTAATAGACTAATGCACAAACCGATATCATCTTATCATACAAAACAAGATTGTTTAATAGGATGAAGCACAAAATGAAATCGTATTGTCATACAAGATGACATCGATTTTATAGGCTGAAGCACAAAACGATATCGTCTTGTTATACAAGATGATATCGTTTTTGCAGACAAGATGTATCAAAACGACATTGCATAGTCAACACACACAACTCCAACAAATCATAGGATTGGTCGTTCACTCATATCCAATATATGTAAGGTCAACACAATCATCCCTCCAACTTCTCCAAACACTTTTATGTGCGACCTTATATGCTCATATCGCATTGGCAGTAAGACTAATTGCTTGACTACTTCGAGATCACCTTGGAAACACCAACAACTCGATAGTAAGCGTGGAGTGCAACCATATTGAATGAGATTGTGCGTTGCGCTTTGAGGCCTGAAAAGTAGTTAAAGGAAAAATTATGAAAAAAGAACGCCAAAAAATAGTCACATAAGGGTGGAAGAATGCCACTTTGTAAGCACGACAGCCACACCACGGGCACTCAAAATAGCTCCCGTATACAAACACAACACCCGCAATTGTGGCTGCACAGACACGCCCAGGATGCACGGAGGCGCGTGCATGTGAAGACCCACACACAACTGCATGCAAAAGAGCGTAGGTGCGCGGGCATGCGCGAGACCCACGTGGGAAACCTGTGTGCGGAGGCCCGCACGCGCAACTAGAATGCAGGAATGAATACAAGACCCGCACGCGAGCGCGCATGCATGTGCGCGCTGGCCTCTCTGCGTAGTCCCGTGCGTGGGCTTGCGCAAACCCACACGCATGCACGGAGCGTGGGTCAGACCGCACGCACGTCACCACCACGCGCAGGTGTGCGCGCTGTCTAGCCTCTGAGCACTAATACGCGTGCTGCCGCATCCGCCTGCACATCGCCCCGCCTGTATGAGTCTTTCCTGTGCTCATGCATGTAGACGAATCTCGTACAGGCACAACTTCTTCCGCTCGCTCACTCCGCTTCTTTACCATGTACCTTGGCACGCGCTTCGCCGCAATCCACTTTCTCTAGCATCTCTCCGTTCGACGCCACCAAAATTTCCATAAAAAGGAGTCTCTCAAGGTAAATTCTCGTTCTTCCCATGCTCTGACTCTAAATACCGAGGATTTTGGGGGGCAAATGATGAGGCAAAGTTAAATTTATAAAGAAATTGGGGATACGAATAGCCGATCACCCGTAATCCCCACTAACATGGTGGAGATCAAGGAAATAACCACCGCATGCACGATCGGGGCGCGTGATCCGCACATGATCCGTGCACAGGATCTTGCTACGCATGAAAACCGCCCGCGGCGGCCGAAATGGTTGGCCGCCTCCGTTCCCCGGTGGTGGGGTCACGACCGCACCTCACGGCCGCTCCCTATCCCCGCAACCGTCTTTAGCGACCGCATGGGCGCAAATGCATGGGATGCCCGCAGGGGCATGATCGCATGGGGCGTCTGCACTTTACGACCCCCCCCCCCCACCCCACCCCACGGCCGCCTCCCACAACCGCAAGGGCACGACTGCACCCCATAGCGGCCCCCCGAGCAACCCCCCGCGACCGCCTCCCTTGGCTGCAAGTCGCGGCCGCGGGGCTCCCCGCGGCCGCAAGCCCACAACCAAGCAGGGTGACCGATGCTAGGGTTGGCTGCCCTTCCGGCTTGCCGCGTCCGGGTGTCCCGCCGGCCGCGGCTTCTCCTCCTTCTCTGGCGGCCTCCTGCCACCGATTTGGTCACTAGTCAAAGAGGGGGGGCCCTCTCAACCGTCTGATCGTCCCAACGCGATCACCGCCGTCCATTTCATGGGAAGCCACCCACGTAACCACCATTGTTAGTGTGTGGGGGGTGGAATATTTAATAATTTAATATTAGTATAACTATATAAAATAAATTATTTAATATTCATTAGAAACTATGCCAAATATGGTCTGTACCTAGTAGTTTATGTGGTTTCGATGTGGGGATAACCACATAAATACCGTAACCATCGTCTGAAGCCTATAAAAAGGCCCCCAGACCTTTCTCATTTCTAACCTTTTCTCCTCCCAACTTTCTTTTTCCTTAGGTCGGAGCTCTGCTGAAATACTCGTACGAGCCACCGCCTCCCGTCAAGTCACCCAAAACTTTGTCTAAGTCCACGACGCCCCGAGGAAGAAGACACATCGCCAACCACTCCAAGAAGACTCCTACGTGTGCGACATCAAGAAAATCCTCGCGAACGCACCTTAACCAATCTCGCAGCAAAGTTGAGCAGCCTGATTGCATCCAAGAACATCTCCTACCGCCAATGAGCAGTGAAAACAGAGCTTCGTGTAATGCGATCTGTCGCCCACCAAGCACGTCAGTACACTCTCTCTCATCTCCAAGCTGTAACGAAGAACAGTCTGTTGCCCTTGATTCCACCAACACTCTATAAACTACTGATGATAGTGAAGTTTGTCCGACAACGAACTGACCACGTGGTTTTTTTGCCCAGTTGAGGAGTTTTTCTACGTTAAAATCGTGTTGTGCACTTATTTTCTTACTCTATGACAATGTGCACGCTCGAACAATCTGTGTTAATGTGATTTAGTTTAGTCCGGTCCACAAAAAATATAGAACTGCCCCAACAATAAATATAAAAATTTATATTCTAATATATAAGTTCAATTTGACTTATCACTAAAAACCGTGAACTAATCAAATCTTGCAATTTTTCAATACTTGAAATCGTAACAGAACCGTTGCCAACGAAAGCTAACCAAACCTCACGCACACTTCAAGTACAATTCCAATAAATTAATCATATATCAACGTAATAACTAATAACTATTCATCATATTCTATATTTGAATATCTATAGAATATATTAAGGGGAACCCTGCAGACTGTTCTCCCCTGTTTTCTGACTGCAGAAAATTTATATTTGTTTTAGAGAATTAACTGACTTTCTCAAAAGATGAATTTTTGATTTTATACACCAAATTCCGGTGAAATGGCCCACAATTTACCTGGAGATGGTTGGGCTGAAAGTGTTGGCGTAATTGACGCCGGTGAGGCAGGTGAAAGTAGAAGTGGTGTCGTCGTAGGCGTAGTAGCTATAAGCTCACGGGCACGCATTTTTGAATAATTGGGAGTAAGAAGAGGATTTGCAGGTGCCCAGTAGGCAACGGTCTCCCTGCCAGAGTCCGAGAGGATGATTCGGAGTTCAGATGGGCAGAAGCTCTGGGCCTCTAGCCATGAGCTCCTGTCATTAGAGAGTGAGATTTTAATTATTTGGTGTTATTTTGATTTTTTAGAACTAAAAATATGAATATGTGGCATACCAATATAAACTCCCTATATTAATCACATATCATCATCATTACTTTAAATTAAAATAAGATTTAAAATGTTTTAAAATAAATTTCTATCTTTAAATGTGAGATGAAGTTCAAATATAATAAAGTAATATAAAATAAAAGTATAAGAATGCTTTCGCACTAACTAAAATCTATGGATGGGATACTCACCATTCGAGGGAAGAGGCCCAAGAGGGTGTGATCCTCAAATTACATTGCATTAATTCACATGTTTCATGAGATCAATGCATTTTACGGTAAAATTTTAAAATTTACTTTATCATTCCTTTCTCTTTTTAAATGGAGGTCCATTTCATGATAAAATTATTCATTATATCAAAAGATACGTAATTTGATATAAAAATAATAATCGGGACCATGAAATAATTACTATTTATTTGGACACAAATAGAGGAGCAATTTTTTGGTGCGGAAGAATATCTGACCGTCCACTCGTTGCGATTCATCAAAAATCTGATCATATTTTTAATTCAAAAATTTGCGTATACATTTCACAAATTTGCACGGCAGAATTGTGAATCTTACCGCTAAACATAATAGGTAGATTATGATGCCTTGCACAAGCCAAAATGTGGGAAATTTTTAGTGTGGGTTACTCACATCCAAGATCACGATGCTTGCACGCATCAAACTGTTAGTTCATACAAATACAACAAGATTGATCTAAAAACAGGTGTATTTGACATTATGTTCCAAATGGTGAGCCCAAATAACAAAACAAATTCGTGCCTATGCGCACCTTCCGAAGGTGTGCATGCACCTACGACCGTAGGACCGCGAGATCCAACGGTGGAGATTAGTATTCACACCGTATTGCGGGAGTATGATAAATCGGTATTTGAGGGATATTTGAAAAGTATTGCGGAAGATGCATCTCGACCGTTGATGGCAAGATCCTACGATCAGATCTTCTCACACACCTCCCAAAATAGGTGCACATGCGTGCCAAAAAACCGACTTCCGAAATAAAGAGTTTGCTGGTACAAAATCTATAGGGGGGCCGATGAAAAATCTGAGACAAGTAGTGCGGCCGGCGGGATATTCGTTGTTAGAGAAATCCTGTCGATACCGCAATACTGCATAACGAAAGAGCAGGGAGAAAATCTCTCTCTCTCTCTCTCTCTCTATATATATATATAGTAATTGTGGAAAGAAAAAAAGACAAGAATAAGTTGTAATCTGATTCTTCCAAAATAGCCAGGGAGGCGATGCGAGCCAGGGTTTTTTACTTCCTCGATCTCCATAGACAGATCGAACATCCCCACCTCCTTGTTTCAACGCTTTTGGTTATTTGACGTTGAGTGAGTTGTCTTCACTCAACGTCTGTGGACTTGGTCACATTTCTACCTTGATAACACTTAAAGCTTTGACTGTCTGCCTTCTCTCAGCGTTGTTAGCTGTATGACGTTGAGTGAACTGGCTTCACTCAACGCCTGTGAACTTAGTAAATTTTTGTTTCTCCAGCAACTGCCTTGATATTTGTCATTGAGTGATCTTGTTTCACTCAACGCCTATATACTTAGTTAAATTTCTACCTTTCCATCCAGCTTCTTTGAGTCCACCTGTCAATGTCACTTGTACTACCTGTCCAATCAATATGACATAGACCAACCTGCATGCATAAACTTAAACATACATCAAATACAACTATGTGTATATCATTGACTTGTTTGACTTCTTACAAATCTGGGATATTAGGATCAATGGACTCAACAGTCTAGTTTCTTTCAGTACTTAATTTTAGTTCTTTTAGTTTAATACTACTCTAGTTTTGTACTAGTCATATTTCTTTTCAGCATTTCAATTCCGCAGCTTATATTCTTAACAGCTTTTATTATCATACTTTTATTTCTGCAATTTACTATTTTAAGCACGGGTCGTGCTCTGACGGAGCAGTTATTTGTTAGGTTGAGTCTTAGTTGGGGATAATAGAAGTTGAGATATTCCTCCAATATTAGCCCCAAATAAAGAGCTCTCATGATCCTTATCGAAAGTTGAGTCGATTGCCGCTTGTCCGAATTATTTGAAGCATAGTAGGGTAGGCCGCTGCAGACCCGGTGCGTGCCAGCATAATTGATTAAAACTGATTGTTTATAAATTGCTTGCGGTAAATTGTGGCGAGTTAGTCACTTCCGCAAACCGTTCATACCGGTGCGGGAAGTTTAACGACACAAGGCGACAAAGAGATGGGTACCACGGGTGACCAACCGTTATATCTTTTCTCATTAGGTTTCCTCCGCTGGTCGGCAAAAATGCAGAATCATCGAATGTCGCTCACATCCAAAAGTACACAAGGTGTACGTCGGGGCCTGGGAAATGCAGTACGACCACCCCCAGAAGTGGCAGGATTGGACACCGTCACCGATGACCACATCGGTGAGGCCCGCGAGTCTCACTACCCTGCTTGAATAGAAGTGGTACATACTATGTTGACATAGGGTGTGTGCGCAAATTCTAATGCCTGCAGAATATTTGGCAGGTTTGAATACCTATAGTGTGAATACAGGTTGTGAATACTTGTCGTGCTGATAACTAGTAAAGCTTTTAATATAACTGTCGTAAGAAACTGTTTTTATTCCAGTTAAATTTTGTTGCACCTTCTTTCTGATAGATTATCCTAGCTTATATATATGAAATATTATACTGACCCTCTCGTGCTTTGGTTATTTTCTTTTGTTGGGTGTGTGAGCTCGTCCCCTAGATATAGATCGGGGGAGAAGATGTGTTTCCACTTAACTCTGTGACTAATGGTTATTTTAATAATCATTCACAGGAGATGGAGCACTATGATGTTCAGCTGTCGTAGGACAATACGCTAGCTGGTAGGACTACCCGAGCAGAGGCGCCCCCGTTATCTCCAGAATTTCGAGACATGAGTACTAGCGAGTAGGCTTGAGAGTGTGAGGAGTTAGTAGTAGTAGTACTTTCGCAGCCTACGGGATAGTTTTATTAAATAGTGGCTTCGACCTTAGTTTGCCTACTATTTTAATATATATTGTTATATATATATATATATATATATATATATATATATATATATATTACTGTGGCTTCCTGCTGATGCTTCCACAATACTCTATGATGTGATGTGAATGTTGTTATTCAAACTGGGCAAGACGACCAATTAATGCTTAGTAGTGTGGGTTGTTTTTACTTGGGTAGCACTGGGTGGACGTCTTGGGCAAGTAAGATCCCCTTAGGCCCGACCCGGGTAAAGATTTGGGGGGGGGGGTTTACACCTTGCCCATGGTACCAATTCAATTGTGAAGTCAATCTCATGCTGATGAGGTGCTCCTGGAAGCTCCTTAGGGAACATATCATCAAACTCTGCCACCACTATCACTTATCTAATCGACAACTTCGTGGAGTGGACCTCCAACAAAGTTATGAACGCTACACCTCCCTAATTTACTCCGTAACCTAAGCGCATGGCAGAAATCAGGGAGCG
The DNA here is from genome assembly GCA_039513925.1 of Platanthera zijinensis. Lineage (NCBI taxonomy): Eukaryota > Viridiplantae > Streptophyta > Magnoliopsida > Asparagales > Orchidaceae > Platanthera > Platanthera zijinensis. The sequence continues at coordinate 85,412,692 of CM077084.1, forward strand.
GGCCACTCCACCAAGGCCCTTGAAATTGAATTATGCTCTACCTCTGCACCTCAGGGTCACTACCATTAATAGACAATATCAATACTAGCACGCTGTTTGCAAGCTAGTCCATCCCCAAGACCGATGGTGTGCCTTCAATAGAGAAGGCTTGCTTTCTCTCTTCTTTGCCGCAAGACCCTTACGGCGATGAGTTCGCTCCATATCGGTCTCTATGATCCTAGCGGCTTCAACCAACTCACTGAAACCCGCATTATTTAGTTCTATGAGTGGTTGCCTCAAGTTCTCTCATAACCCACGATAGAAGAGGTCCCTTTCCTCATCATTAACCATGGTCGTTCCCACATAATGACCCAGACGAGTAAAATCCTGCACATACTCATACACGGTCTTGTCTCATTGTACCTGATGTAGCGTATTCCTCTAACGGAGATCTACATGAGAGAAGGCTCTTGATCGCCATTCAACACACTCTTGATCTGCCACACCTACACAAGCATCTACCGCCCTCAATACGTAACCGTTTCGCGCACAATGCATAAACACAATCGGAGAATGATCGGCTCTAAAACAGCGATGAAAAATGAGTCGACTCGTTCCCAAAGATAACGCAAAGGTTGTCAATCCCTTTTGAGGGAAAGACCAAGGCTATAAGCCAAGATTCGCTCAAGCAAAATGGACCTACCCGGTCTGGAAAAAGGAAACACGGACAATAATAATTTTATTCAGAGATTTGAAAACGATTGAAATTTAAAATCACGGAGAACACGATGGTTTGACCTCCACAAATCTAAAGAGCAGAAGCACTAGAGATGGGGGAGAGATTACCCAACCCGTTGGTAGAAAGCACACTTGATAACTTGTGGGAGAATCACTCTCTCAACGATTTCCGACGGCGTCGCACCGAATGGATCCACCAGCGTCGCACTGAGTGGGGTTGTCGTCCTTCTTTCTTGGAGTCACACCAAGAAACCATGCCGGAGGCTCCACGAGAGGGGAGGACGAAATGGGGGAAGAGGGTGACAAGGGGGCGGCGGCTAGTCACAAGCCAAGGCCGAAATTCTTACTTAGAGAAGGCTGATTTTAGGGTTTCTTTTCATCATCTAATTCACTTAATAAGCCTCATATATATAGGAGTTACAAAATAGATCCAACCATCCAAGATTGAGATGAAACCTCATCAATTTGGATGGTTAATAGCACACCAAACTGTTTATACGCACACCAAAATTAAAGTGCATGAAATTAAAATATTACAAGTTCTAAATTAAATAAAGCATTTAAAGTAATTGAAATGGTCTTCAAATAAGTCTTTAAGTAGGCTTCGTGGGTCGTGGACGGAGGTTGTAACGTTGCCTTCCGTTAGCGGCCAAGGAGTCGTCATGTCGCCTGAAATCTTTACGTTGTAGAATTTCAGCGTCCGGATCATCTTCAAGTGGTGGTGGAGGGGCCGCAACATTAATCCTCCCCCGCTAAAAGTCACGTATCTCCGATGCGTTGTCCAGGAGATAGCGGTGGAGAAGAGCGGCATCCAATTGTCGAAGCTCTATCTCGAGTACCCATGAGTCGTCGGAAGGAGGGAATTCACGCCAACGGATGAGAAAGCGGCGGGTAGCACCATCAGTAGTAGTGAGCAGCTCAAAATCAAGTATCCTGTCTGGTATAAGAAAGGTTTTGGGAAACCTTAGGAACATGTCAGCAGTGAGAATAAAAGAAGGCAACTTACCATCCGATGCTAAACCTTGTGAGACCAGAGGAGAGAGATCATCTGTACTACCACTCCCCAAACCGATAGAATGTTGAGTGCAAGGAGAAGACGACAAAAAAGTCAACTCTTATAGAGGCGAAACAAACATCGTCAAATCCGAGACATTAAAAATGGGTGAAACACCCCAATCAGCAGGAAAATCTAAGACAAAAGCATTATCACCTTGTTTCTTCATAATCTGGAAGAGGCCGGCGCGCTTTGGAGCTAACTTTCTAACGGTGCCAGTTGGCAGTCGCTCAGGAACTAGGCGGACTAAGACTTGATCGCCGACTTTAAAGTGTGTCACTCTCCTACATTGATTAGCATGTGTTTGATAGGATTTGTATTGGGAGCTCAAGGTTTCCCAGATATGTGTGTGCAAGTCATGAATGTATTGGGCGAAGGATTGTGCAAAATGACTTACTTTATATGTTGGTGGTAATGGAACCAAGTCAAGTGGCACAGGAGCCTTATACCCGTGAACAATCTCGTTAGGGGACATACCTGTGGACCTATTCTTAGAGTTATTGTAAGCCAATTGTGCATGGGGGAGAAGTAGATCCCAAGTTCCCTTGTGATCAGTCACAAGACACCTTAGAAGATTCCCCAAACTCCGATTGACCACTTCCATCTGCCCATCGGTTTGCGGATGATAGGCAGTGGAAAATAGTAATTTGGTTCCCATTAAATCCATAAAGTTTTCCAAAAATAGAAAGTGAATTTCACATCCCTATCCAATACAATTGTCATTGGCACTCCGCGATGACTAACAACTCCTCTAAAATATAATTTAGCTACGTGAAATGCGTCGTTGGTCCTGCTACATGGGATAAAGTATGCTATTTTAGAAAACCTATCCATAACTACAAAAATGGAGTCGTGTCGACGAAGAGTGGTGGGAAGGCCTAACATGAAATCCATACTCACGTCTTCCCATGGTATGGAAGTAATAGGTAGAGGGGTGTACAACCCAACATTGGTTTTAGTGCCCTTAGATACTTGACATGTACGATAACTACTCTGTTGGTACCCTAGTTTGGATTTGTGTTAAGTCTTCTCAATTAGTTTCTTGACCCAAGATTTATCTATGGTCAAAGGTTAGTTTTAGGTTAGATTCCCTCAGTTGTAGAGTTGTTGCTTATCCAGATTAAAATCTGGTTAAGTTAGTTTTAGTTCGACTATAGTCGAACGCCGCTCGACTTTCGTCTATCAACCGATCGACTATCGTCTATCAGTTGGTCGACTATTGTCAGTCAGCAGATCGTCTATCTCTGAGTTAGTTCAACTCTGTTAGCTCGACTATCTGTTGTGATAGTTCGACTATCTGTCTTGATAGTTCAACTATATATCTTGATAGTTCAACTATCTTATAGCTCGACTATCTGTTCTGATAGTTCGACTATCTGCTCTGTAGTTAGTTCGACGATCTCTGTTGTTCGTTCGACGATCTCTGTGAGTCGTTCGACGATCTTTTGTCTGCTTTTAGAAATATTGTATTCATTTTGTTCTATACATTATTTCTTATTTATCTGGCATATTTTATTAAAGTTTGTTTCATTGATTTTATGCTCATATCAAGGCAATCTTTTCCCCATTCTTTTTGCATAAGTCAAGCTCTACTCTGACAAAGTCTTTTGTCTTATTAGTTGACAAATCTTTATGCTTTATCTGCCATGTTGTCCTTTATAGCCGTTAGACACAAAAGTCTTTTCTGGCCGTAAAGAGTTTGGTCTGATGTGACTTTCTCTAGTATTCTTTTATCAGATTGGATATGCAGCTTCTCAGAAAGCTTTATCCCTTTATAGGATGTCTTTCTGTAGGATATATTTTGTACTATGTTATTTGCAGCCCAGATTGCAGATCTCAGAAGAAGACAAAGAATTAAAGTTGTTACAAAGGCTAATATATAAAGAGCTCTTTTGAAAGAAGTTCAACAGTAGTTCATACATACACTAGTTCTCAGACAGACATTGACATACAGATTCAAAAGAAGAAGATACAACTCTCAGATCAATTCCCATTCAAACTGAGAAGAACTACTTTCTTCAGCACTCTTCTTCAATCCTGAGTTCATCCTACTTCCAGGAACTTTCACACTCAGTGCCTCAAGAAGAAGAAGAAGAAGAAGAAAGAAAAGCTGATTGAAGAATAACAACCATTCTACATCAAGAGTCTTCTTCAAGCTGCTCCTTCAAGAACTTCAAGACAACAGATTATATCTGTCAAGAGTTTAGAAGAGTTCATGTACCCTGAAGCAAGGCTTCTTCCTGGATATTCTCTAAGCTAGGGGGAGCCTTGACTCTTTAAGAGCTTTCTAGTTCTGTGCAATCCACTAGCTTCTCTAATCTTGTTTTATAATAGAGAAGACATTTTAACTCTCTCACCCTCCTGTATAAAGGGTTATTACTCCCTTCAAAAGTGAACCTTGATGGCAGGGCACCTTAGCAAAAACTTGTGTTTGATTTTGAGCCCTGATCAAAAGCTCAAAGGGTTTACTTGATCTACCTGAACCAGATCAGTTGGTGGCAGGGCACCTGAACAAAAACCTGTAGTGGATTCCTACCAGGGTGGTAGAAGAGTGGATGTACCTATTTAGAGGGAACCACTATAAACCTCTTGTGTTGTCTGTGTTGCTTACTTTAATTATTGCACTGTGGCTGTGAGTAGAACTAACTAGGATTCCTAGTTGCTGTATTAGGACTAAAGCTGAAACTGTAATTACAGTTAGCTTTCTCTTATGCACCTCACTTTGTGTTAGGCTCTAGGGTTTCAAATATCTATAAACTCATTCCGCAAACTAACTCTAAGGGAGTTGAGTAGAAGCTCAAATTTTTGAATACTCTATTCACCCCCCCCCCCCTCTAGAGTTGTATCTATCCTCACTTTCAATTGGTATCAGAGGGAGGTTGATTGACTGTACAGGCTAACACCTGAGTCATAAGATCTAGATAGATACCAAGTTTATAGACATTCACGTCATGGCCCAGTACAAGGATTATTCTAGCACCAGACCTCCAGTTTGCAACTTAGCTAAGTTCAGTATCTGGAAGGCAAGAATCAAGTTATATATGAATTCTATTGATGAAGATATTTTTTCTTCTATTTTGACAGGACCTCCAACACCACCTGCTACAGCCACTGCTACAACATCTATAAATCTCAGTGCAGTGCCACCTCCAGACTACAATGATGCATACAAGAAAGCAAAAATAGCTGATGCAAAAGCTATGAATATTCTGGCTCAGACCATGTCTGATGAAACCTTTCAGAAAGTGGCTGATTGCACTTCTGCAAAAGCCATGTGGGACTCACTGAACTAGATTGTAGCTGGTTCAGCTGATGAGAGGAAGGACATAAGGTCCAACCTTATATCTACATATGAAAACTTCAAGAAGATTGAAACTGAATCAGTTGAAGCTATGTACACCAGGCTCAACTCCATCATCAATGAGCTGAGAACCCTTGATAAGGAGATAACATTGACAGAGGTCAATGATAAGATACTGATGTGCTTCCCAAGCACATGGGATCTCAGGATTTTGCCCATCAAGGAGGCTAGAAGTACTACTGAGATCTCAACTGAAGCCCTCCTTGGCAAGCTCAAATCTTTTGAGCGAGTTCTAAAGTCCAGGGAAGCTGAATTTGAAGCTAAGACTCCAACTCCAACAAGGAAAGAGCAAACTCTTGCTCTCAAAGCTGCTGATGCTTCTGAAGGAAGTCAATCAAATGAGGAGCTGATGGCACTCTTTGCCAAAAGGTTTCTCAAGATGGGCAGAAAGGACTTCATGAAGAAGTCTTCAAGATATGAAGACAAGCCAAGGTATGACAGATCACCTGCTAAAGAAATTATTTGTTATGGCTACAGTAAACCTGGACACATTCTATCAGAGTGTCCAGAGGAAAAGAACAAAGAAAAGAGAAAAGAAAAGGAACATCAGAAGAAGCACTCCAAGTCCTCCTCCTACAAAAATAAGAAGAAGGAGAAAGGATTTGTTGCTAAAACCTGGAGTGATTAAGATGAGGAATCTTCCTCCTCAAGCTCCAGTGAAGATGAGGAAGAGAAGAAGGCAAAAGAAATTTGCCTAATGGTAATTGATGTCTGCACCAATCATTTAGCTGTAGAGAGTTCTGATGAAGAAGAAATGCCTACTGACAATCAGGTATTGTCTTCTTATGATTTTACTTCTGTTGAATTTAGATCTGAATTTAAATATCTATGTTTAGATTTAATTAGCTTATAAAAGGAAATAAAGAAGCTTAGAAATAGGATAGCAGAATCAGAATCCCTCTCTAGTGAAAATACTAGGCTAGAAGCTGAACTCACTAGGTCTGCTGAGGAAATCATATTTCTTAAAACTAAACTAGCCAAATCCAAAAGATTAGAAGAATCTCTAAATGGTAGAAGTCTTAAGCTACTAGAAATTACTAGCATGTCAAACACGAGGACAGGTAATAACAAACTAGGCTTAGGAGCTTAACCAAGTGAACCCCCCTTGGTTCTGAAAAACCATCTTTCAACTCCAGTAAACTTTATTTCATCTGAAGGAATAAAGAATACTGAGCAAGTAAATCAAGTCAACAAAGCTTTAAATAAGGCTAAGAGAGAAAAGAGAAAACAATAATTTAAAGAACTACAAAAGTCGTCGAACTATGCTCGATGATCAAAGGCTCAATGGTCGAACGATGCTCAACGACCTGAGCATCGATCGTCGAACAATGATCGACGATCTCAATATGATTTTCAAAATAACAAACTGAACCTTAGAAATCCTAATGTAAATAGAAACACTAGGTTTATTGACCCATCAACTGCATGGAGTATTCCACCTAGGAGATCCTATCCCTTAGGATATAAACCTCAGCCTGCTTATTCTTTTATTTCAAGCTTTCATTATGTGAAGAATAATGGACCCAAGGTTATCTGGGTCCACAATGTCTAACTGTTTAATTTGCAGGTGAATACCTATCCAATTACTAAAGACAAATGGTATTTGGATAGTGGCTGTTCTAAACATATGACAGGAAACAAAGAAAAGCTGTCAAGATACAAGGCCAAGCTTGGACCAAAGGTGATCTTTGGGGATTCCAGCTGTGGTCAAACAGAAGGATATGGTAGGTTTACCATTGGAGCAGTAACATTCAAAAGGGTTGCATATGTAACTTGGCTGAAGCACAACTTAATCTCAGTAAGCAAGTTATGTGATGCAGGTTATCAGGTATCTTTCACTGACACTCTTTGCAATATTACTTTAAATAGTAATGTAGTGTTAGTAGGCATTAGACAGGGTAATATTTATTTAGCAGATTTTAATTCAACTCAATCTGAAATCTGCCTGTTTAATGAAATAACAAATAATAATACCTTATGGCATAAAAGGCTTAGCCATGTTAATCTCAAGAATATATCTAGGTTATCTAAATACAATCTTGTTAGAGGCTTACCTTCTTGCCCCTACAAGAAGGAAGGTCTATACAGGGCTTGTCAATTAGGCAAGCAAACCAAAAATTCCTTTAAATCTGTAAATAAAAGTGATTCACCTAGAATCCTGTATTTATTATATTTGGACCTTTTTGGCCCAATAAATGTACAGAGTCTAGGAGGGAAGTTTTACACTTTAGTGATTGTAGATGATTTCTCTAGGTTCACTTGGGTGTTCTTTTTGAGAACTAAGGCTGATAACTTCAAAGTTCTTACAGACTTTCTGTTATGTGTGCAGACTGAGTATTCTACTCATGTGGCCTTGATTAGAAGTGATCATGGTACTGAGTTTGAGTCTCTTCTCATGCAATAATTCTGTGAGAAAGAAGGTATCAAACATAGCTTCTCTGCTCCTAGAACTCCCCAACAAAATGGGGTAGTGGAAAGGAAGAATAGAACCCTAATTGAAGCTGCAGGAACAATGTTGGCAGATGCTAACATGCCTCTCTCTTATTGGGCAGAAGCTGTTAGCACAGCTAATTATGTTTTGAACAGATGTCTTATACACAAGCTTAAGAGTAAAACTCCTTATGAGTTGCTTAAAGGAAACAAACCTAAAATTAATTATTTTAGAGTCTTTGGTTGTGTAGTGTATATTCACAATAACAACAAAGAATACCTTAGAAAGTTTGAAGCAAAAGCTTCAACGGGAATTTTTTTTGGATATTCCCAAGTAAGCAAAGCTTATAGGGTGTTTAACAAATCAACTCTAAAAATAGAGGAGTCTGTGCATACTTCCTTTGATGAGTCAAAGATATTTTACAAGGAGAAGGAAACTTCTCCTTCCTCAAGCTCATTGCAGGTACCTGAGTCATGCAAAGATGTCACTCAAGAGATTCTCCCTCTTTCAACTCTTCATATCACTGATTCAGACAGTGATGGAGACACTGTGGAAGCAGTTGCTGTACCACCAACAGTTGATCCTATTCCCCAAGAGGAATTAATCAAAACTATTGTTGAAGATCACATCCCACCTACTGATCTTGTCACACTTAGAGATCATCCTACATCTCAAGTGATTAGTAACATATCAGCTGGTGTGCAAACAAGACATCAATTAAGACAGGATGTGAGGCATGCTTATTTCCTTTCACAGATTGAGCCCCTCACCATAAAAGATGCTGAGCTAGATCCCCACTGGATCATTGTTATGCAAAAGGAGCTTAATCAATTTGAAAGATGTAAAGTTTGGACTTTGGTTCCAAGACCTAAAGGCCAACTGATCATAGGCACCAAGTGGGTGTTCAGAAACAAGTTGGATGCCCAAGGAATTATTATAAGGAACAAAGCTAGGCTTGTAGCTCAGGGCTACAGATAGGAGGAAGGTATAGACTATGAACAAACCTTTGCCCCTGTTGCAAGGTTAGAGGCAATAAGGATCTTTCTAGCCTGTGCAGCCTATATGAAGTTTAAGGTTTTTCAGATGGATGTCAAGAGTGCATTCCTAAATGGTGAGCTAAAGGAAGAGGTGTTTGTTGAACAACCTCCTAGGTTTGTCTCTTCAACTCAACCCTCATTTGTTTACAAGTTGCACAAAGCTCTTTATGGACTTAAGCAAGCACCCAGAGCCTGGTATGAGACTCTAGCTAGTTTCCTGTTAGAGCACAACTTTGTTAGGGGAGTAGTTGATAGAACTTTGTTTGTCAAGCATCATAAGGACACCATCCTGTTAGTTCAAGTTTATGTGGATGATATTATTTTTGGCTCCACTGATCCCAAACTTTGCAAAAGGTTTTCTAACCTGATGCACTCTAAGTTTGAGATGAGTAGTATAGGTGAGCTGTCTTACTTTCTTGGTCTCCAAGTAAAGCAAGATGCTGATGGCATCTTCATCTCCCAATCCAAATATGTCAAGGAATTGGTAAAGAAGTTTGGGATGGCTGATGCTTCAACAATGCATACACCCATGGCTACAAATGCAATTATAGATTCTGATGATCAGGGTAAGCCAGTTGATCAGAAAAACTATAGGGTCATTATTGGTTCCCTATTATATTTAACTGCAAGTAGACCAGATATAATGTTTGCCAAATGCCTATGTGCTAGATTACAGGTCAACCCCAAGGAATCTCATTTGATTCTTCTCAAGAGAATTTTGAGATACCTGAAGGGATGCCCAAATTTAGGACTGTGGTACCCAACTGAATCAGAATTTGAGTTAATTGGATACTCTGATTCTGACTATGCTGGTTGTAGAGTTGACAGGAAAAGTACCTCAGGGACATGTCAGTTCCTGTGAGAGAGATTAGTCTCTTGGTTCTGTAAGAAATAGGCTTCTGTCTCAACTTCAACTGCAGAGGCTGAATATATAGTAGTTATTAGTTGTTGTTCACAGATCCTGTGGATTCAAAACCAGCTTTTGGATTATGGGTACACACACAAGAACACAAAAATCATGTGTGACAGTACCAGTGCTATTTCCATAGCACAAAATCATGTGCACCACTCTAGGACCAAGCACATTGAGATCAGACATCATTTTCTAAGAGATTGTGTGGAAAAGAACAAAATCAGTCTTGAGTTCATATCCACTGACCTTCAGAGAGGTGATATTTTCACCAAGCCCTTAGATGAACAGAAGCATCTGTTCTTTTTGCTTCAACTATGCATGATAAATGGAAAAGACTAAGTGTGACTTCTGCCTTGTTGAAATCTGTTTGAGGATCGTCGAATGACGTTCGACGATAGTCGAACAGGTTGAGCCTATCGTCGACCTATGGTTGACGCCGGCTGATTTGCTTGTGAAGACAGAAATAGTCGAACGATTGTTTGACAACTCTGCTTCAGGAAACGATCGCTGAACGACTGTTCGACTATCGCTTCTACTATCTGTTAAAACAGGTCGACGATTGTCATTTTAATATAAAACCGATGGTCGACCTAGGTTAATAGATCGTTCTTTTAGTAGTTGATAGAGCTCGTCTTTTCATATTCTTCATTCCTGCTTGTAAGGTTTGACTTGAGCTCTGCCCCGCGCTCTCTACTCTTCGTTTCTCTCGTCTTCTCCGACCAAATCGATGGCGATTGCTCCATCTCTTCTGACGGTGATGATGTTTGACGCCGGGTTCAGCGTGGACTTTGATTCGTTCAGCGCCTGCGATGCTGAGATTCTAGAGATACTCCAGTTGTGCAAGGATCAAGGACTAGAGAAGCTGATGTCCACAAGGATTAAGATTAATATTCCAGAGATTAAAGAATGGGTCTACACTTCGTCGTCCAGTGACGAATCCATGACCGGGACAATCAGCGGCGAGGAGGTAATTCTGACTCCTGCTATTCTAACTGATATTTTCGGATTAATAAATGGACAAGAAGAGTATGATCAAGATACTCAAGAGTATGGAAGGATGCTCGTCGAGCTAGGTCATGCTGAAGGCATTCCTTCTAAGTTACTGAAAGTAAATTTTCCGATGAGGATTAAGTTCTTAGCAGAACTGGTTGGAAAAGTGTTGTTGGGTAAGCACTCTGCTCATGACAACATTACAGGCAACAGTTTGCCTTAATGTGTGCCATTGTTAATAAGAAAGAGATCAATTGGGCTGGAATAGTGTTTGATCTAATAAGGAAGAAGAATTCAAAGAAAGAGGTAACCCTTGGAAGGGTAATTGGGATATTTCTGAGAGAGAAATATCTCCAACTTTTGGGAAGAGTTTCAACTTCTATAAATGCAAGCAAGAAGATGGATCCCACTTTGTTTATAAAGTGGAGAAGGAACATCCAGAAGCCCTCACTAGCTGGGGTTGCTCCTGTTACATCTGAGAGCACCAGGACTGTACCAGTCACTCCCCACCTACTTGAAGAAGGCTCCTCCATTCCCCCCATTCCACCTTCTACTGCATTGCCATCCACATCTACTGCATTACCATCCACTTCTACTGAAGTGCCATCTACATCCACTGCCTCTCTTCCACTGGATTCTTAAACTATTCTCCATGCATCACCTCTAACATCTCCACCTCCTTCTTATCTTGCTGGGATTTCTATTCTCAAATTTGATCTGTTAGGTTCTGAGAGAATACCCACTCCACCTCAGTCACCTCTTACACCTCCAGATCATATTGATCTTCCCTCATCCACTAATCAATCCCCAGTTCACAACATATCTCATCAGGAGACCACCATCCCTGATGATCTTCCATCTACTGAGATTCCCCCTTCCACTTCTTTTGAAATCACACCAACATTCATAGCCAACATCTTGGAGCTAATTACTCCTTCAATCAAATCCATAATTGAAACAGCAATTGCCCCACTTATCTCTTCCATTTCTTCACTTACATCCTCCATCAATGCCCTCTCCAACTCTGCTGAGCTCTCTTCACTTAGGGGCCTGAGTTGAGTACCCACTGAAATCAGACAGGGGGAGATGTTCCAGGAAGATGTCTCAGGACTTCCCCTAGTCACTCCTCCAGCAGATCAAGAAGAGACATAAGCTCTAGAAAAGACACCACCAGATGAAATTCTGAAAGCTGCAGATTCAGAAATAGCAACTTCTCTTGCAGTTACAGTTACAGAAATAGCTGAAGTAATAGCTGAAGTTCCAGACACAGTAGTTGTTCAAGTAGCTCAAGTCTTAGGACAGAGGCCAACTGATGTTATCATGGAAGCAGAATTTGCTTGTAAAGTTTGTCTTGAAGAATCCTCCACTCCCATTATTGCCCTATACCTGGAAGGAGTCATTACCTCCTTTCTAGATGACTTATGGGAGTTAGGAAATCTTGAAGGTAATTCTTTATCTCAATTTACTGACCTGTTAACTGACATGTTAACCTGTGAGTATCTTGAAGGAATGTTTCTAGCCCATTTAGAACATTTTTGTCTCCCTTTGGCTACAGATCAAGTTCAATAAGATCAAGTTGCTCAAGAACCTGCTCAAGAACTTGTTCAAGAACCAGCTTAAGAACCTGCTCAAGAACTTGTTCAAGAACCAGCTCCAGAATCTGCTCAAGAACCCGCTGCAATAAAAGAAGCTGAAGTTGAGCAAGATCCAGAAGAACTAGTCCTCAAGACAGTTACAGTTGAGCAAGAGAAAGTTACAGATGAACAAGAAGAAAGATCTACAGTCTGGGATGATACCCCAGGACTAGACCTTGATACTCTTCTGGCACAGGATGCCTTAGAAGAAGAAAGAGAGAAAGCTGCCTTAAAAGAAAAAGAAATGGCTGATCAAGATGCCTTAGACCCTTATGACCAACCTCAGTCATCTCACTCTGATGATGATGATGATTCCGATGATTCAGAAGGTACAAAGAAGAAGAAAATTGCTAAAAGGAAGAGGAAGGCTGTTGCTCCTCCTCCACCAAATCCAGATCATGATATCTCATACTACATACTGAAAGGGATTGATCCCAAATCAAAAGAATACCAACATTGGATGGTACTGTCCAGGAACCAACAGAAGAAGAGAAAGAAAAGTAAAAGATATGACTCTCCAGCTCCAAGGTGGAATCCTAGAGGTCCTCCTCCTCCTCCTCCTAGTGCAGGAGCCTCAGGAAATGTTTCTGCCAATCCCTCAGCTCCTTCTGCAAGATTCACTCCCTCTCAAGCATATTAGAGAAGAAGTAATCCAGGTTACCACGACAAATCCTAGTCAGGCCAACAAGGACAAGAGGCTGAACCAAAAGAACAAGTGAAGGAAATGGTTTATCAAAGACAAACCTTTTCTCCTCCTCCTTCACCCAAGAGAAAAGCTTCACCTCCCAAGGAAAAGAAAAGTATACCATCCAGAAAACCAATTCAGAAAAAGCAAACAGATTCAAAAGGAAAAATAATTATCTACTCTGAAAAATCCAGTAATAAATATGCAGAATTTGCTCCTTCATCTTCTCTTGTTATTCAAGAAAACAAAGAGCCAGCTGCAAGCTTGCTAGACCTCTCTACTAAATTCAAGACCATAAAACCTCTTGATCCAGCTGATGATAATGAATATGAAAGCCAAAAGCTTAATCCTGATTTCAGGATGGACAGACATCTTGAATTGGTTGGCTCAGCCCAGATCAAACAAGCTAAAGCTGAAGGCAAAGATATTACAGGCTTAACAATAATGTCAAAGTTCAGGAAGAAGGAACTAGATAGATTCCAGGTCAGACCTGAGGTTTTTGATGCTTCAAAGTATATAGAAAAGCATCCAGAAGCTATTGTGCCAAGAGCAGGAGAATCCAAGATCATTGGAGAACAAGACTTGAAGAATTCAAAGAAAGATGCTCCAGATCCCTTCAAGAAAATTTCTTTCCTTCCTGGTTCTTCTGTTTCTAAATCAGATTCTGATGCTGTTTGAGTTGTTTATTTTATTTACTGTCTGTTTTATTATTTGTTTGATACAAATGATGCTTAATTGATATAATATGATACACCTTTGATCCTAACAGGTTAATGTTGTTTTTATATCTAGTTTATAGCATTTTGTTTGTTGTTGTTGTTTTTAGAGACTTGACCCAAATAGGGGGAGATTGTTGGTACCCTAGTTTGGATTTGTGTTAAGTCTTCTCAATTAGTTTCTTGACCCAAGATTTATCTATGGTCAAAGGTTAGTTGTTAGGTTAGATTCCCTCAGTTGTAGAGTTGTTGCTTATCCAGATGAAAATCTGGTTAAGTTAGTTTTAGTTCGACTATAGTCGAACGCCGCTCGACTTTCGTCTATCAACCGATCGACTATCGTCTATCAGTTGGTCGACTATCGTCAGTCAGCAGAACGTCTATCTCTGATTTAGTTCAACTCTGTTACCTCAAATATCTGTTGTGATAGTTCGACTATCTGTCTTGATAGTTCAACTATCTTATAGCTCGACTATCTGTTCTGATAGTTTGACTATCTGCTCTGTAGTTAGTTCGACGATCTCTGTTGTTCATTCGACGATCTCTGTAAGTCATTCGACGATCTTTTGTCTGCTTTTAGTAATATTGTATTCCTTCTATTCTATACATTATTTCTTATTTATCTGGCATATTTTATTAAAGTTTGTTTTATTGATTTTATGTTCATATCAAGGCAATCTTTACCCCATTCTTTTTGCATAAGTCAAGCTCTACTCTGACAAAGTCTTTTGTCTTATTAGTTGACAAATCTTTATGCTTTATCTGTCATGCTGTCCTTTATAGCCGTTAGACACAAAAGTCTTCTCTGGCCGTAAAGAGTTTGGTCTAATGTGACTTTCTCTAGTATTCTTTTATCAGATTGGATATACATCTTCTCAGAAAGCTTTATCCCTTTATAGGATGTCTTTCTGCATGATATATTTTGTACTATGTTATTTGCAACCCAGATTGCAGATCTCAGAAGAAGATAAAGAATTAGAGTCGTTACAAAGGCTAATATATAAAGAGCTCTTTTGAAAGAAGTTCAACAGTAGTTCATACATACACTAGTTCTCAGACAGACATTGACATACAGATTCAAAAGAAGAAGATACAACTCTCAGATCAATTCCCATTCAAACTGAGAAGAACTACTTTCTTCAGCACTCTTCTTCAATCCTGAGTTCATCCTGCTTCAAGGAACTTTCACACTCAGTGCCTCAATAAGAAGAAGAAGAAGAAAGAAAAGCTGATTGAAGAAGAACAACCATTCTACATCAAGAGTCTTCTTCAAGCTGCTCCTTCAAGAACTTCAAGACAACAGATTATATCTATCAAGAGTTTAGAAGAGTTCCTGCACCCTAAAGCAAGGCTTCTTCCTAGATATTCTCTAAGCCAGGGGGAGCCTTGACTCTTTAAGAGCTTTCTAGCTCTATGCAATCCACTAGCTTATCTAATGTTTTACAATAGAGAAGACATTCTAACTCTCTCACCCTCCTGTACAAAGGGTTATTGCTCCCTTCAAAAGTGAACTTTGGTGGCAGGGCACCTTAGTAAAAACCTGTGTTGGATTTTGAGCTCCTGATCAAAAGCTCAAAGGGTCTACTTGATCTACCTGAACCAGATCAGTTGGTGGCAGGGCACCTGAACAAAAACCTGTAGTGGATTCCTACCAGGGTGGTAGAAGAGTGGATGTACCTATTTAGAGGGAACCACTATAAACCTCTTGTGTTGTCTGTGTTGCTCACTTTAATTATTGCACTGTGGCTGTGAGTAGAACTAACTAGGATTGCTAGTTGCTGTGTTAGGACTAAAGCTGAAACTATAATTATAGTTAGCTTTCTCTTGTGCACCTCACTTTGTGTTAGGCTCTAGGGATTCAAATATCTATAAACTCATTCCGCAAACTAACTCTAAGGGAGTTGAGTAGAAGCTCAAATTTTTGAATACTCTATTCACCCCCCCCCCCTCTAGAGTTGTATCTATCCTCACTTTCATACTCATTATCCCTCCAACCATCGCCTTAAGTTTAGGCTAGTAAAATTTATCCTCAACGAGTGTAATGGTCTTATCCCTTCCAAAGTATCCACTCAGAACTCTGCTATGTAATTCCCAAATAATGTGGTGTCGTAAAGAGGATCGTGGAATACACAACTTTTCGTGCCTAAAAAGATAACCGTCCCTAAGAACAAATACAGATATGGTCATTGGAGAGCTATCCTTGGCGGATAAATACAACTCGTGGAAATCTGGGCAAGTGGCGTTTTCATCCTTAACTCGTTCGAATCCTACAACATTGACTTGCATGGTAGACAGCAGAAGGGTAAGGCGGCTAAGTGCATCGGTAACTCGATTGTCAGACCCCTTAAGGTGCTTAAGACTAAACGTGTACCCTTGTAAGAAAGCTACCCACTTAGTGTGATGCGGTCTGATTTTATGTTGACCATTTATGAAATGCAAAGCATCATGATCGGAGAGGATCACAAACTCCTTGGAGAGGAGATAGTGCCTCCAATGATGCAAACATCTAATAACATCATAAAACTCTCTATCGTAGTTTGAATAATTCAATTTAGCACCCGCTAGTTTATCACTGAAATAACTGACCGGGTGACCTTCTTGACTTAAAACACCTCCTATTACCACCCCCGATGCGTCACAGGTAAGCTCAAGGACCTTGGTGAAGTCAGGTAGACGTAACACCGGTGCCTCGGTCATGAGCTTCTTAATATGTTGGAAGGCAAAGGTGGCGGACTTCGTCCAAGTGAACTCACCCTTATTCATGCAGTCACTAATAGGTTCCATAATGCTACTAAAGTCTCGTATGAAGCGGCGATAGAAAGTAGCCAAACAATGGAAACTACGCACCTCTCGTAGGCTAGTCGGTTCGGGCCAGTCCTTAATCACCTGAACCTTTCCAGGATCAACTCGAATTCCCTCAAACCTGACTATATAACCTAAAAACTCTACCTCTGGAACATAAAATATGCACTTATTATGGTTAGGGAATAAAGTTTCCTTCCTCAAGGTGGAAAGAGTCACTCTCAGGTGGGAGATGTGCTCGGCAGGGGAGGTGCTATAGACTAAGATGTCATCGAAATAGACTACCACAAACTTTTCCAAGTACGGCCGAAAGTCGTGTGTCATCATCCGGGAGAAGGTGCTGGGGGAATTAGATAACCCAAAGGGCATCACAAGCCACTCATATAACCCATCCTTAGATTTAAACGCAGTATTCCATTCATCTCCCTCACGGATCCTAATCTTGTGATAACCGCTCCTAAGATCTAACTTAGAAAATATAGTGGCACCAGATAAAACATCCAAGAGGTCATCTAAACGTGGGATAGGGAACCTATACTTGACGGTAATCTTATTGATAGCTCGACTATCAACACACATTCTCCATGAACCATCCTTGTTGGGGGGCAAGTAGAGCTGGTACCGCACATGGACTTATACTCGTCCTAATAAACCCCTTCTTGAAAAAGTCCTCTATCTAAACCTGCAACTCCTTATGGGCAGCGGGATAGAGTCGATAATGGGGTTGGTTGGGTAAGGAAGACCCTGAGATGAGATCTATCGCATGCTGAATATATCTAAGTGGAGGTAACGTCGATGGAAACTCATCTTTGTATGTATCCCTATACTCTTCCAACAATACCCATACCTCACTGGGCAGGTCATCCAATACTCTAGAATCCGTCTTCGCACTTAGAAGGACTAGTGCATACATCACTCCATCAAGAAACGAGTCCTTAATAAAATCCTTTCTCCCAACTAGGCTCAAAGTCTTCCTCTTAACTAGGATTGTGGTGTCCTTAACCGGTCCTACAGGTTCCTTTGGGATGGTCGGCCTCAACGTAATGGTCTTGCCATTGAACTTGAATTCATATGTGTTGGCTCTGCCAAAATGCATCACATCATGGTCATAAAGCCAAGGTCGGCCTAACAACACGTGATAAGCGCCCATAGGTAGGACATCACACCACACCTCATCAGTATAGGATTTGAATTAGAGGGGGACTAGGCATCGCTTGGTGACTGGGACAGTAACCTTATTGATCCAAGCTACCTGATATGGAGTCAGGTGAGGTTCTGTGGTTAAGGTCATATGTGTAACGGCTTTCTCGGATATGACATTCACACAACTATCGCTATCAATGATCAACTTGCAGAACTTCTCTCCACTCTTAAAAATAAGAGAAAATATACTCATCCTCTTCCAATCATCTAACGGACGAGGAGTGGTCAAGATACAATGCATCACCATAAGGGGGTGATCATCCTCTAAGTCACTCGGGACACCATCTGGGTCACTCTCTTCAG
The DNA here is from genome assembly GCA_039513925.1 of Platanthera zijinensis. Lineage (NCBI taxonomy): Eukaryota > Viridiplantae > Streptophyta > Magnoliopsida > Asparagales > Orchidaceae > Platanthera > Platanthera zijinensis. The sequence goes on from CM077084.1 coordinate 85,430,538, forward strand.
TAGCCTCATAAACTAGATCTGAGGGGTCGGTAGTCAAATCTAATAGGGCTATGGCCTTAGTCCTTGTTGGGAATTCAAAGGCATAGTGGCCCTGAATACCACAAGCAAAACACGTGGTATTAGACTTACTAACCTTCACTATGGAGATACGTTCAATGGTGGGATTCCTAGCGTTCCTAGCTATGATAACTACCGATTTAGACTCGTTGGACCGAAATTTCCCTTTATCCGTATTTGTGGAAGAGGATGCTCCGAGTGTGGGCTTACCCTTAGCTTGGGAATAACGGGGGTGAGCCTTAGAGGCTATATGTTTTTCAATGTCAAGGGCATCATTGAAAGTCATGTTCAAATCCGTATGTACATAGCGTAGGAGTTTCCTTTAGATATCAGAAGATAGCCCCTTTCGAAACCTAGATAATGTAACCTTGGGAACCTCTCTAAGGTTACAACGAACTAAGTGGTCGTTTAACTCGCCCATGTACTCGGCTACTGATTTTGAGCCTTGCTGTAGGGTGGATAGCTCATCGAACATCTGTGTATGGTTGTACTCGGGGACGTACTGATCTGTCAACAGGATCTTCATTATGGTTCATACAACTAGTGGGACTCCATTCCCGGTCCCTAGCCTACGCTCCTCGTTTAGCCAACATGTCATAGCACGCCCAGTTAACTTCATCTTGGTGACTTGGACATTTTGAAGGTATGTGAGGGTGTGCAATTCGAAGTAACATTACATGTCTACTATCACAACCCGCATTTTCACCGCATATAATAACATATCAGAGTAAGGGAAAATGCGCGTCATGATGCCACGTCAGTAGGGGATAACTGTGGACGCTCATGCAGACACCTACTTAATCATGAAGAAAAATTGTTTAAGTTATTTTTAAGGAAAAAAATTTGTTAAGTGCAATAGTTAGCCGTATCCCTCGGCTTAATTGCTCATTTAGTCCACGAATCAAAATATAATTATACGCTGCAGAAAAATACTTATTTAGATTGACTCCAACATCCTACATGAGTATAAACGTCCCCAAAGGATAACTCATGCCATGCATGACTCTAAATTTATAATAGTAGTAAGGATAGCTTTTACGGTCGCTAAATATAATAAGATAGAGTTTTTAAATTATGCAGTGCATGAAGTAATGGTAATAGATTTTATTCTTAAAAATACCTAACATGCATTCCTAGCAATAATCCTCCCAGAGAGCAAGTAATCCACATTCACATATAGAGAAATAAGCAGCTAGCAAGTATCAAACAAATAACACAACTGTGGGCGCCAACAACTGACATGAACCCACTTACAAAAAAGTAAGTCTGAACCAGTAACTAAATAAACAACAATCTACCTCGTTGAGACGAGGTAACAACCACGACCAACACTGCCGCCAAGAAACACCAAAACTAGCTCTGCTATCTGCTACTGCTCTGAACCTGGGGCATTCAAAAGACAGAACACCTCAACAAGAAAGTACAAATGGTGGCAGAGAATAAATAAGACAAAATAAACAAAGATCAAGGGGTACTAACCCAAGACCAACAGTACTGAAATAAAGCACAAAAGGAGGAACAAGTCATCATCGGGAAAAAAGAACTCCTACGTGATTCGTCACGTACAATAATAGTACACCAGCTGCACGAGGCTATAAGGTGACAACATGAACCATTTGTAAGGAAGAAATACAAACCCTTATTAGGCACCTGTGGTTGACACTACCCAAAAACACGGGCGAGGTGGTCACTCGTGGACACACCACCAAGAAATACGGGCAAGGTGGTCACTCTTGGACTCACCACCCAAAAACACGGGCGAGGTTGTCACTCTTGGACACACCACCCAAAAACACAGGTAAACTTCTACAGGACACTAATAAAGGAAACAAACACTCCGGAGGTGCAATCGTCCACTAACTCCCGCAATCAAGAAAACCACCAAGAAAATAACACATATCTCGAGATTTAGCTTGTCAGATTTTACTTGACATTACTAGATACATGGCATGGTTGATCAACCCTTAAGAACGATTTACAATCCTAAATAACTCTAATCTGTTCAATAACAAAATCTAAGGCATTTAAAGCCATCAATAAGACACTTCAAAAATGATCAAACATATCCGGACAAAAATCGAGTTCACCATGACAAAACGTTACAACCTCATGTGATCGTTGAGAAGGTTAATAATAACTATAATTTGGAAGAATAAGCATATAAAATTTTAAGGAACATGAAAACATAGCCGTTACCATCAAATCGGACAAGGAGAAACGAGGGGAAACCACCACTTGCCTTGGTTTTACCGGAAAAGTCCTCTGAATCACTCCACGTTGTAGATTGGGGCAAAAGAACACGGGAGGAGTTGAAATCTAAATAAAAAATGGCCGAAAAGGGGGTTAGGGCCGAAAAAACCTAACGAGAAAACTCAAGGAAAGGGGAAAAATTTACCATGATAGCGTAGCTCTCGGTGAGAGCTTTCCAGATCTATATTCGGATGAAGATTTCGAGCACCGGAGCACCGTCGGCGGACACCTGAAGGTTCACGAAGTATTTTCTCTCTCACGCTAACGCAGCTCTGGTTCGGGAGGAAAAAGAATCGGAGAAGATGAAGTTTGGTTCTAAAACCTAAGTCCAAGAATATATATATATATTTATGTTATAATTTTTTTTGTCAAAAACGGGTTATTACGAGCAGTTTCACGGGAATCCAAAATAGAGGTCTAGAATGGCTCCAAATCAAAAAGTGCCCAACATTAAAGTTGTAGATCTCGTCGAAACAAACAAATTTTATTCATACCGTTTTTCCATACGGTGCCTTTTTGACTCTCAAAAAATGCACCCGAACGCAGACTATATAGAACTACTCGAGAGGAAAGGGGGCTACTCGAGAAAGAGAGCAAAGTTCTCGAGAGAAACTTATAGTTCTCGAGAACAAAACAGTAGGACTCAAGAGAATTAAGTATTTCTCGAGAATAAGACCATAATTCTCGAGAATAAGACCATAATTCTCGAGAATAAACAGTAGTTCTCGAGTAGAACAAGGGTTCTCGGGTAGAAATCAATAATGCAGCTTATTTACGAGCAGTTTTGGAAAAATCAAAAATAGGAGTCTAAGATGGCTTCAAATCAAAAAGTGGTCAACATGAAAGTTGTAGATATCGTCGAGGCAAACAAATTTTAATGTTTACTATATTTTGATACGACGCCGTTTCGACACTCAAAACGTAGCCCAAACGTAGGCTAAAACGGACCTCTCGAGTGCAGCATAGGACTTCTCGAGAACAGCATAGGACTTCTCGAGAACTAGGACAGACTTCTCGAGATCTAGGATAGACTTCTCGAGAAATAGAGCAGAGCTTCTCGAAAACATTAAGTCATGACTTCTCGAGAACAACTGGGAGTTCTCGAGAACGAAAGGGGGGATCTCGAGTACAAGCAGGACAAATTGCAGAAGTTCCGATTTGACTAATATTTTGGAATGAATCGCTGACTCTACGAATTAGTAGTGTAGACAACCTTAGAATCCGACGTACAATTATCGAGATATTAAATCACGCGCCGAAACTCCAAAAATGCTCGGATTGCGATGAAACTTGACAAGCAAGTCCAAGATTGCTTAACTTAAATTTCAAAATACAAAAATTTTCCCAATTACAACAAGAATTTGGCCGACTCGACCGCACAGATACGAAAATTCCTTAACGGCATTGCACCATTAACTCGACGTTAAAAGTAACGTCACAACGTCGTAAATATGATGTTTCCCTTTTAAATAAAATCATCGAAAAATCGGGGGTGTTACAATCACTCCCCCTAAAAAGAAGTTTCGTCTCAAAACTTAACACAACTCCAAAACCAAATCAAGACGATAAATCAAACATAACTGCAAACATAACGACATACCCGAAACTAAGAGAAGAGGTGCGGATGAGATTCTCTCATTGTTGATTCCAATTCCCACGTCGCGCTCTCGACGTCTTGATTTCTCCAAATAATCTTGACTATGGGGATGGTCTTTCTTCGCAACACACGCTCTTGAGAATCGAGAATACGAATAGGTTCTTCCAAAAAGGTAAGGTTGGGCTGAATTTGGGGCATCAAGTTGAGGACTTGAAGATCATTACGAACACACTTCCGCAACTGGCTCACATGGAACACATCATGGACACCAGGGAAGGTCGCAGGCAAATCCAGCCTATAAGCTGACGCTCTGATGTATTCAAGAATCTGGAAAGGTCCCACATACCGGGGGTCTAACTTATGGTTCCTTCCAAACCTTTTAACGCTAGACATCGGAGAAACCTTCAGAAAAACCAAGTCTCCAACGGTAAACTCCAGATCAACCCTTCATTGATTGGCATACTTCTCATAGCGCTCTTGAGCCACATGGAGCTTTTCTCGAATATGTATCACGGCACAATTCATCTCCTCAAGGGCTTCCAGACTGAGCAACGGTCTCTCACCAACTTCAGCCCAAAATAACGGAGTTCTACAATGCCTCCCATATAAGGCCTCAAACGGGGCCATCTTCAGACTCTCTTGATAATTATTCTTGTAAGCAAACTCCATTAGCCTCAGACGCTCATCCCACGCTCCACCGTGGTCCAAAATGTAACATCTAAGCATGTCCTCCGCGATCTGATTTACTCTTTCTGTTTGCTCATTCGTCTGCGGATGGTAGGCAGTGGAATACCTCAAGTCGGTACCAAACCCCTCTTGCAAGCTCTTCCAAAAGCGAGACGTAAATCTAGAGTCCCGATCTGATACAATGCTAACAGGCACTCCATGTAACCTGATGACCACTTCAAGATATAGCTCAGATATCTTCTTCATTGAATACCCAATCTTAAACGGAACAAAGTCGACTATCACCCAAACAGAGTCATGCCCACGAGGAGATTTGGGTAGACCGATGATAAAATCCATTGAAATACTCTCTCATTTCCAACTTGGAATATCAAGCGGTGTCAATTTACCACCAGGCCTTCTATGATCAGCCTTGACACGCTGACACGTATAACATTCCGATACAAACTTTGTGATATCACTCTTCATCCCTGACCACCAAACAATTTGCTTTAGATCCTTACACATCTTAGTGGAACCAGGGTGATAGGCTACACTGGAACCATGAGCTTCATCACAGATCTTAGCTCGAATATCGCCAAAGGCGGGGACGCAAAATCTACCCCGATACCTCAAGGTATCCAACTCATCCAAGGAGAAATCTGGTAGCTCTCCCTTCACTATTCTATTTCGGAGGTGCATTAAATCAGGATCATCCATCTGGTGTGCTCGAGTAAGGGAAATCCAAGAAGGTTCTTCCGCTTCCAAACTAACAGGCACAGTACGACTCCCAACCTCAATATCCATCAGCAAGAATTCTTCTACCAAGGACTATAGTGATAAATTAAAAATTTTAGAGGTCTTTCTACTCAAAGCATCGGCTACTATATTAGCCTTTCCTGAATGATAACGAATTTCCACTTCATAATCGGCCACATATTCTAACCACCGACTCTGGCGCAGATTTAGTTACTTTTGAGTGAAGACGTACTTCAAACTCTTATGGTCCGTATAGATCTTGCACAGCGCGCCATACAATAAGTGTCGCCACAGCTTTAGCGCAAAAATTACGGCAGCAAACTCCAAATTGTGCGTAGGATAGTTTCTCTCGTGAATCTTTAGTTGCCTCGATCCATACGCGATCACCTTAACATCTTGCATTAAAACACAACCAAGTCCGATGTGTGATGCATCAACATACACAACATACTCAACTCCTTCAGTAAGTAAGGTTAAAATTGGGGCAGTACACAGTCTCTTCTTCAACTCTTAGAAAGCCTCTTCACACTTATCACTCCAAATGAATGCAGTATTCTTCTGAGTAAGTCTAGTTATAGGAGCAGATAACACCGAAAATCCTTCCATGAATCTTCTATAATAGCCAACCAGGCCTAAGAAGCTCCTAATCTCCTTAGGTGTAGAAGGTCTCTCCCATTCCATCACAGCAGAAATCTTGGTCGGGTCTACAGAAATATCGTCCTTGCTTACCACATGACCCAGAAAGGACACCTGAGGTAGCCAGAACTCATATTAACTCAACTTCGCATATAGCTTATGCTCCCTCTAGGTCGACAAAACCAAACGCAAATGCTGAGTATGCTCCTCAATATTACGGGAATATACCAAGACATCATTTATGAACACAATAACGAATCGTTCCAAGAAATTCTTAAACACCCTATTCATCAAATCCATGAAAGCAGAGGGTGCATTGGTTAAACCGAAAGACATCACCAAAAACTCATAATGTCTATGCCGCGAACGGAAAATGGTTCGAGGAATATCTGCCTCATGAATCCTCAACTGGTGGTAGCCTGAGCGAAGATCGATCTTTGAAAATACCGAGCTACCACGCAACTGATCAAATAGATCATCAATCCTTGGCAGAGGATATCTATTCTTAATGGTTACCTTGTTCATTTCCCTATAATTGATGTAAAGCCTCATCGATCCATCTTTGTTCTTTACGAACAAAATAGGAGCACCCCATAGATAAGAACTTGGTATAATAAAACCACAACTCAACAGCTCATCGAGCTGAGTACGCAACTCATCCGACTCACGCGGAGCCATACGGTACGGTGCCTTGGCAATAGGACGAGTACCTGGCTCGAGATCTATCACAAACTCTATCTCCCTTTCAAGAGAAAGTCCTGGAAGACTATCAGGAAAGACATCTGGAAACACTCGCACTGCCGAGACATCCTCAAGACGTGGTGTAACAAAAGCTGTTTCTAGAGCAGAAATAGAAACTAAAAACGCCTCGCAACCAGTCTCTATGGCACGACAAGCACGTACTGCAGAAATGACAGGAGAAACTCTGTCATGAAATCCATAAATGCTCATAGGTTGGCCGTCGCCCATCCTGAAATCTAGTCGCTTAGCCTTGCACTGGATGACCGCATCATACTTGGATAGGCAATCCATGCCCAAAATCACGTCGAAGTCAGCCAGATATAAAATCATCAAATCAGCAAAGGCCAAAAAATTGTCAAGACAAATAGGGCATCTCAGAACTCCTTGGCTAGATATCACCGAATCACCGAATCACCGAAGGGAAGCTTGACATTGAAGGAGTCTCCTAATTGATCCACATTCAGGCGATGTTTATCAACAAATCTCCGAGCGACAAAGGAATGGGTGGCACCCGAATCGAAAAGAACACGCGCCCACCTATTCCACACCTTAAACTCTCATAAAATCGTAATATATATAACTAAACGAACGACAACTAGGGCAACAACGATAAATAATAAGGATATTTTAAACTTGGGCTAACCTGATATCACTTGCGTAGAGGTTTGAGCTTCCTCGTTGGTCATCACGTTCAGCTTTCTTTTTTCTTTATCCAGGGTTGGTGGCGGCGGTAGAGCTCGAAGCGGGGCAGGCTGTAGTGGGGATTGAGCCTGGGGGCACAAAGATTTCTGGTGTCCCTTCTGCCCGCACTGGAAGCATGTCCTTACCTTCATCCAGCAACGACTCACATCGTGACCCTTCCTTGCACAGAACGAGCACACAAGCTCTCCATTTGGTGCACCTTGAATGGCGTGCACCTGCTGCTGCTTCAAGGTGGAAGCCCTCTTGAAACACCTTTCGTAAGGGTGGCCGGGACGACCACCGAAGCTACACACTTCCTTGCTTTTCTTTTTCGAAGAAGGGCCAGACGCCCTGGAGCTACCATCCTCAACACCTTTCCTTTTCTCTTTCCTCGCCGCAGCACCACGGTTCTTAGAGTTTTCAATTGCCTCCACTTTCAAAGCGGCTTCCACTGCTTCAGCATAACTTTCAGATCAGTAAGCGCATGACAACTACTGGACATCACTTATTAATCCTCCCAAGAAATGTTTCACTCTACCCTCCTCAGAAGCTACCAAATTAGGAGCAAACCTACTCAGTTTGCTAAACACAATCTCGTACTCACTCACGGTGAGTTGTCTCTGCTTCAAATGCAGGAAGTTATTCATCAAGCGATCCTGCTCGACCGAGGGTAAAAACTTCTTCAGCAGCATCTTCTTAAAAGATTCCCAAGAACAGCCTTCCTTCATACTCTTTCTTTCCCGAATTCACCAACTCTTTGTCATGCCCTTTAACTGATAGGCTGCAATCATCACCTTCTGGGCTTCTAGAATTCCGGAATACGAAAACATCTCCTCGATGGAGATGATCCAATCATCTAAAACCATAAAGTTGGCACTCCCGTCGTAGGTGGGAGGTCCCAACCGCTGGAAGTGTGATATGAAATTCATTTCTGGTGGTATCGCCATCGGGGGCACCAGAGGAGCAGGGGTATCAGGGACGACTTGGCCCAAGGCAGGCTCTTGCACTAAAGGTTGCTGCACGGGAGCGGCAGACAACAAAGACTGAATTTGCGATTGCATCGCAACTAATTGTCTCGACAGATCCTCATTGCTCTGACACGGACTCTTGATAATCGCATCACTTTGCATGCCTGATGACTCACCCTCCGACTGGGAGTCAACCTCATTGCAGGACGCTTTGGCAGCATTTCTATAAAGAAAACGGACAACTCATCAAAATCCTAGCTTACAACGAAGCCACACGACTAGTTCAGACAATACTAAAAAGACACTTGCTTGCGCTGCAACTTGCTCTGGGATTTTAAAATGATGTTATGTCCTACTTAGGATGATATCCTCTCATCCTATTGACTCGTGTGTCTACGACGTGAATGCATGAGTTTTTTATTCTTATTTAAAACCATGTGTGTACATGTGTCATCATGTAAACCTTAACTTAGCACGCGTGCCTATACGATGATATGCAATGTATGTCGTGCTATGCATTCTAAAAAAAGCCTTAATGCATGCATGAGTGGCGTACACATGAAATGTTATGCATCCCATACTACATAACATCACATGCAATGAGAAAAGAAAATGTGTTAATGGGCACCCATGTGATGGTGGTTATGCATCTCATACTTCATAACCACCACATGTTGCCACCTATGGTGGATCCATATACAAACACATATTATGCATCCCATACTACATAATATGCCCCGTATACTTCTTATAATGCTATGAGTGTAGTGACTATGCTTCGGCTAAGACGTATTGATGAAACATCGTTGTATGTATGAAATGTCACTAAACCACTAACACTAACAAGGGAAGGTTGCCCGACCAATTGTCAAGCAACCTCCCTCTGATACAAACTGTCACAGCCCGCATTTTCACCGCATATAATAATATATCAGAGTAAGGGAAAATGCGCGTTATGATGCCACGTCAGCAGGGGATAACTGTGGACGCTCAGGCAGACACCTACTTAATCATGAAGAAAAATTGTTTAAGTTATTTTTAAGGAAAAAAATAAGTTAAGTGCAATAGTTAGCCGTATCCCTCGGCTTAATGGCTCATTTAGTCCACGAATCAAAATATAATTATACGCTGCGGAAAAATACTTATTTAGATTGACTTCAACATCCTACATGAGCATAAACGTCCCCAAAGGACAACTCATGCTATGCAAGACTGTAAATTTATAATAGTAGTAAGGATAGCTTTTACGATCGCTAAATATAACAAGTTAGAGTTTTTAAATTATGCAGTGCATGAAGTAATGGTAATAGATTTTATTCTTAAAAAAATACCTAACATGCATTCCTAGCAATAATCCTCCCAGAGAGTAAGTAATCCACATCCACATATAGAGAAATAAGCAGCTAGCAAGTATCAAATAAATAACACAACTGTGGGCGCCAACAACTGACACGAACCCACTTACAGAAAAGTAAGTCTGAACCAGTAACTAAATAAACAACAATCCACCTCGTTGAGACGAGGTAACAACCACGGCCAACACTGCCGCACAAAAACACCAAAACTAGCTCTGCTATCTGCTACTGCTTTGAACCTTGGGCATTCCAAAGATAGAACACCTCAGTAAGAAAGTACAAATGGTGGAAAAGAATAAATAAGCCAAAATAAACAAAGATCAAGGGGTACCAACCCAAGACCAACAGTACTGAAATAAAGCACAAAAGGAGGAACAAGTCATCATCGGGAAAAAAGAACTCTTACGTGATTCGTACAACAATAGTACACCAGACGCACGAGGCTATAAGGTGACAACATGAACCATTCGTAAGGAAGAAATACAAACCCTTATTAGGCACTTGTGGTTAACTCTATCCAAAAACATGGGCAAGGTGGTTACTCGTGGGCACACCACCCAGAAATACGACGAGGTGGTCACTCTTGGACTCACCACCCAAAAACACGGGCGAGGTGGTCACTCTTGGACACACCACCCAAAAACACAGGTAGACTTCCACAGGAAACTAATGAAGAAAACAAACACTGTGAAGGTGGAATCGTCCACTAACTCCCGCAATCAAGAAAACCACCAAGAAAACACCACATATCTCAAGATTTGGCTCGTCGGATTCTACTTGACATTACTAGATACATGACATGGTTGATCAACCCTTAAGAATGATATACAATCCTAAATAACTATAATCTGTTCAATAACGAAATCTAAGGCGTTTAAAGCCATCAATAAGACACTTCGAGAATGATCAAATATATCCGGACAAAAATCAAGTTCACCATGACAAAACGTTACAACCTCATGTGATCATTGAGAAGGTTAATCATAACTATAATTTTGAAGAATAAACGTATAAAATTTTAAGGAACATGAAAACATAGCTGTTACCATCAAATCAGACAAGGAGAAATGAGGGGAAACCACAACTTGCCTTGGTTTTACCGAAAAAGTCCTCTGAATCACTCCACATTGTAGATCGGGGTAAAAGAATACGGGAGGAGTTGAAATCTAAACAAAAAATGGCCGAAAAGGGGGTTAGGGCCGAAAAACCCTAACGATAAAAATCAAGGAAAGGAGAAAAATTTATCACGATAGCGTAGCTCTAGGTGAGAGCTCTCCGGATCTATATTCGGATGAAGATTTCGAGCACCGGAGCACCGTCGGCGGCCACCGGAAGGTTCACGAAGTATTTTCTCTCTCACGCTCACGCCGCTCTGGTTCGGGAGGAAAAAGATTCGGAGAAGATAAAGTTTGGTTCTAAAACCTAAGTCCAAGAATATATATATATATATATATATATATATATATATATATAGGGCCGCGTTCATATGAGAAGAGAAGTTCCGTGCGAACTGTGCAAACTCCCTCATTTGGGCGCCAAAATGGACATGTAATATATGGATTTTGACTGGCTCGACGAGACCTACAACTTTCATGTTGAACACTTTTCCTAATTTTGCACGGATTATATGGATTTTGGACCCGAAAATATCTGGGCGGAACGAGTCACGTTCCGCCCAGATATTTTCGGGTCCAAAATCCGGCTAATCCGTGCAAAATTAGGAAAAGTGTTCAACATGAAAGTTGTAGGTCTCGTCGAGCCAGTCAAAATCCATATATTACATGTCCATTTTGATGCCCAAATGAGGGAGTTCGCACAGTTCGCACGGAACTTCTCTTCTCATATGAACGCGGCCCTATATATATATATATATATATATATATATATATATATATATATATATATATTACGAGCAGTTTCACGGGAATCCAAATTAGAGAACTATAATGGCTCCAAATCGAAAAGTGTCCAACATAAAAGTTGTAGATCTCATCGAAACGAACAAATTTTATGTTGACTATTTTTCCATACGGTGCCGTTTTGACTCTCAAATAATGTGCCCGAACGCACACTATACAGGACTACTCGAGAGGAAAGGGGGCTACTCGAGAAAGAGAGCAAAGTTCTCGAGAGAAACTTATAGTTCTCGAGAACAAAATAGTAAGACTCGAGAGAATTAAGTATTTCTCGAGAATAAGATCATAATTCTCGAGAATAAGCAGTAGTTCTCGAGTAGAACAAGGGTTCTCGGGTAGAAATCAATAATGCAGCTTATTTACGAGCAATTTTGGGAAAATTGAAAATAGGAGTCTAAGATGGCTTCAAATCAAAAAGTGGTCAACATAAAAGTTGTAGATATCGTCGAGGCAAACAAATTTCATGTTTACTATTTTTTGATACGACATCATTTCGACACTTAAAACGACGCCCAAATGCAGGCCAAAATGGATCTCTCGAGTGCAGCATAGGACTTCTCGAGAACAGCATAGGACTTCTTGAGAACTAGGATAGACTTCTCGAGAACTAGGATAGAATTCTAGAGAACAAGAGCAGAGCTTCTCAAAAACATTAAGTCATGACTTCTCGAGAACAACTGGGAGTTCTCGAGAACGAAAGGGGGGATCTCGAGTACAAGCGGGACAAATTGCAAAAGTTCCGATTTGACTAATATTTTGGAATGAATCGCTGACTCTACAAATTAGCAGCGTAGACAACCTTAGAATCCGACGTACCATTCTCGAGATATTAAATCACGCGCCGCGACTCCAAAAATGCTCAGATTGCGACGAAACTTGACAAGCAAGTCCAAGATTACTTAACTTAAATTTCAAAATGCAAAATTTTCCCAATTACAACAAGAATTCGGCCGACTCAACCGCACGGACATGAAAATGCCTTAACAGCATTGCACTGTCAACTCGACATTAAAAGTAACGCCACGATGTCGTAAATGACGTTTCCCTTTTAAATAAAATCATCGAAAAATTAGGGGCATTACATCTACTACCCAGATGAGGAAGATCCGGGGATCTCCCATGCCATCGTAGGTGGGGCATCGATCTTAATGGCACTAGTAATATTGAAGTCACGCTCGGGGTGACGATCTTGACGAGGCACTCGGGGAGAGTTCCCATCAGAGTCAGAATCGTTTACCGGTTGGTGCCGGTTAGGCTTTCTCACATTAACGGGTGGAGGCGGTCGTTCTTGGTTCAATAGGATTTAGGCTATCATGGTCTTAAGCTCCGTCATCTCAGTTCGTAGTTCCTCAATAGCCTCGGTATTCACATCCCCGTGCTCATTCGCAGCCATTCTAGACGATGATGGTGTAGTGTATTACATTCCTAGTCTAGTGCGCATACAGGGTTACAAAAATTTTGAAAGTCGGTTTTTTCCTAGGGCTGGAACTAAAGTTAAAACAAGATATTTTTAAATTTTCCTAAAGTGACAGGAATGAGGAACGTGAATTTTTTTTTTGATTCGTGCTAACGAAGGAGTGCGAGGACATTTGCAACATAGAAGTTGAAACAACCTGGCTCTGATACCAAATTGATGTAGCATATGTCGCTAACGAAGATCTACATGAGAGAAGGCTCTAGATCGCCATTCAACACACTCTTGATCCGCCGCACCTACACAAGCATCTATCGCCCTCAATAGGAAACTGTTTCGTGCACAATGCATAAACACAATCGGAGAATGATCGACTATAAAACAGCGATTAAAAATAAGTCGACTCGTTTCCAAAGATAACACAAAGGTTGCCAATCCCTTTTGAGGGCAAGACCAAGGCTATATGCCAAGATCCGATCAAGAAAAATGGACCTACCCAGTCTGGAAAAAGGAAACACAGACAATAACAATTTTATTCAGAGATTTGAAAACGATTGAAATTTAAAATCACGGAGAACACGATGGTTCAACCTCCACAAATCTAAAGAGCAGAATTACTAGAGAAGGGGGAGAGTTTACCCAACCCATTGGTAGAAAACACACTTGATAACTTGTGGGAGAATCACTCTCTTCACGATTTCAACCAGCGTCGTACCGAATGGATCCACCGGCATCGCACCGAGTGGGGTTGTCGTCCTTCTTCCTTGAAGTCGTACCAAGAAACCATGTCGGAGGCTCCACGAGAGGGGAGGCCAAAATGGGGGAAGAGGGAGACAAGGGGGCGGTGGCTAGTCACAAGCCAAGGCCGAAATTCTCACTTAGAGAAGGCTGATTTTAGGGTTTCTTTTCATCATCTAATTCACTTAATAAGCCGCCTATATATAGGAGTTACAAAATAGATCCAACCATTCAAGATTGAATTGAAACCTCATCAATCCGGATGGTTAATAGCACACCAAACTGTTTATACGCACACCAAAATTAAAGTGCATGAAATTAAAATATTACAAGTTCTAAATTAAATAAATCATTTAAAGTAATTGAAATGGTCTTCAAATAAGTCTTTAAGTAGGCTTCGCGCATCGCGGACGGAGGTTGTAACGTTGCCTTTCGTTAGCGTCAAGGAGTCATCATGTCGCCTGAAATCTTTACGTCGTAGCATTTCGGTGTCCGGATCATCTTCAAGTGGTGGTGGAGGGGCCGCGACATCAGTTCCAAGTGCAGAAATTACCTCCGAAGAGCTAACCTTGTTGACGATGGAATATACCTCTTTAAAAAGGCACTTGCAAACTCATCCATGGATGGGGTGCGTCCAGGAAACTGACGGCCGCTATGACTCATCCACCATAGTTTTGTGTCACCTTCTAACATGAACCCAAATTTGGACTGCTTAACCTCTAGTGTCTCTGCCGCTCTCAAGAGGTCCTAAATCCTTGCCAACAAGTCCTCGACATTAGTCGGCATGCCCACTCCCTTGAATGTTGGAGGATGAAAACTCGGAAAATATTTCATCTAGCGGTCCACCTGCCCAACAATAGCTCTCTCAGCTAATAGCTCTGCCTGCCTGTCCCCTCCGCCCGGTATGATAGGTGTCTTATCCGGAGTAGCGGGAGTCATTATCTGAGCAACATGGGCCATTGTTGGGTCATTTGATCCCAATGTCCTGGATTTGAAGAAGGCTTAGAATATAATGTATACACATGTGGTGATCTAATTTGTGCTCAAGTTTAGTGATTACAGGTTATTCTATAACATTGATGGGACAGATAGCTTAAGTGGCTAAATCAGGTAAACTTACCTAAGGTGTGGAAAAATAAAAATCTGTCTAAAGTCCACAGGCATTGAGTGAAGGCTACTCACTCAACACCAGATGACTTATAGTGCTGAGTGGAGCCTATATAGTCAAAGACAAAGGAGTGGCAATCTGAGAAAGTGGCTAAGTCCACAATCGTTGAGTGAAGTCTCCTCACTCAACGCCATACAACAAAAGGCTCTTAGATAAGCTCAGTCAGTCAAATCCACAAAAAATCTGTGGTGAAATTTGACTAAGACCACAGGCGTTGAGTGAGGTAAGATCACTCAATGCCATGTGTTAAAGATTTGAATGTATCTCATTCTATTAGAACATGTGTTTTCAGACACAGAAATTTGGTTATGTCCAAATGCGTTGAGTGGAGCTCACTCTCTCAACGCCTAGGTGGAGAAAAATCTGGCAATGGCAGAAAGCGTTAAGTGAGGCATGCTCACTCAATGCTCTCAACGTCATGATTCAGAAAATCTGGCTTAAAGCAAAAAGCGTTGAGTGAGGCGTGCTCACTCATCGCTCTCAACGCTTAAGATGCTGAAGAAGCAGGAAAATGACTAAGGCATAAGGCATTGAGTGAGGTGTGGTCACTCAATGCTCTCAATACCTAAATTACAGAAAGCATGGCTAAGGCATAAGGCGTTGAGTGAGGCGTGCTCACTCAACTCTCTCAATGTCAAGCATGCAGAAAAAGCTATAGAAAGAGCTAAGACAAAAAGCATTAAGTGAGGCTTGCTCACTGAACGTTGTCAATGCCTAACGACAGAAAGATTGGCTAAGTGTTTTGGCATTGAGTGAGGCGTGCTCACTCAACGCTATCAACGCCTAAATATACAAAATTTTGTCTAAGTGTGTTGGTGCTGAGTGAGGCTTGCTCACTCAACGCATATGTTGTTGTTGCTTGAATTTTGGCTAAGTTCACAGATGGTGACGTCAGCAAGTCAACAAGTCAATATTATTCAAATTGATAGCAGGAATGCTACAGTACAAACGAAAGGCGTCGCTGAGCTACTGTACGACAGTTGACGTTAAAGCAAGGTTGCAGCTGGCATTAAAAGTGTGGGGCCCACTGCTCAAAGAGTTGTTGGGACATAATTGATAAAAGGAAAAGCTTTCTAGAGGAGTAAAAGTCAATCTTCCTCACCACCATTATTGTTGTGACTGAAGTACAGGAAGCTCAAGTCAGTAAGACTAAGAGCAAAACAAGTTAGCTGTTTGTCATCATTATCGACTACAACAAGATCAGAGCAGATCTCTGAAGAGGAAAAAGAAAGTTAATTGGTGTCATTTTCTATCTACACCAACAAGTTCTTCAAAGATCCAATTATACAACTTTGAAAAAGATCTACTAAAGGCTATGGAGAAGAAGTACGGGCTGAAAATCTTCAGCCCAGTAAAGAGATAAGTAACAGAACATTTATTCTGCAAGTTACTTCCAGCACAAGTCAAAGAAAGATCTGACTCCTTATTGTTGTGAAGTAGTTGAGCTGAGAATCCTTCATCTTAGGTAGTAGCATGTTTTGCTGTAGTTACTTCACTGTTCTAGCAGGAAAAATCCCTGGTGCTGTGAAGAAGAAGTTAAGACTGAGTATATCTTAGTTCAAGTAAAGGTAGACTTAGGAAATATATTCCTGGAGTCAAAGTTGGGTTGAGTCTATCTCAGTCAAGGTAGATTGGCAAAGAGAAATTTCTCTTGTGTAAAATTAAGACTCACCAACCCACTTCCATCTTGTAGGATCCAACTGGATCTGAGCTGTAGGGTCACTAGCCTGAGGTATGGCAATATTGCCTGAGTTGTAGGAGAGTAAAACTCTCTGAGTTGTAGGATCCTCTTGGATCTGAGTGGTAGGAGTAAGTTTGCTCTGAGGTAGGACCCCTAGTGTATTTTTGGTAGGGTTGTCCTCCCAACCTGAGTGTAGGGCCTTTGGCCTGAGGTAGGTGATCTGCTGATCCCTGAGTTGTAGGCCCTTGTGGCTGAGTTGTAAGTCTTGGAGGAGACTGAGAGATCCTAAGGGATCTGAGGTATAAGCTCTTTGGAGCAGAGTTTTGGAGAAGTGTTTAGTCCAACAAGATAGTTGGATAGGTGGGAGGGAAAGTTGATGTACCCTTGTTAGGGGAACCACTATAAATCTATGTGTGCTTTTCTGTGTTATTTTCTTTGTGCAGATTGCTTGTCTTGAAAGCAAAATTTAATCAACTAATAAAGCACCCAACACTAGGAAAATAAAAGATAGTCACTAAGTACTAAGAAACCTATTCACCACCCTCTCTAGGTGATTTAACTATCCTTGAAAATAAGACTTTCAATCACAACTGTGGTGCTGCCGCAACTTGGGCCGCTATCATTGCCTCTACTACCATGCGACAGAAATCGGTTGGGGATACATCTATACCCATGTGACCTGAAGCAATAGCACTGCTCGTCGTAGACTCCTCTTGTAGCCTCGACGTCCCCGCATTGTAGCTTCCACCCTGAGCAAAAGCAAGGTAAATAACGAATCAAGTTCTATTCACAAAGATTGAACACAAGGACACTCTTGGTCCCGCAACACTCATATGTGGAAAACTTCTTTACGCGAACCGGTTACACTAAATCGATCACTAAACCTCCACTTGGACACGAGCCTCCCTCTGATACCAAATTGTAACACCTTGCCTGCAATGATTATATAATATGGGTCCAGCTGGGGCCCAACAATATATAGACGCCACAACTTTAGTGTCATAAAGTGATAAAAGTACCACTCATCTCAAAACTCAGAATATAAAATAGTATAAACATTTCAACAAAGACTAGAAGTTGTCCACTAGTACATAGGAGTCCAAAATGGCCTTAAGGCCTTACATTGGCTAAATCATCATCAACATTAAACTAATCAAGAGTACAACTATTCCATGCTACCTTTACATGCAAGCCAGAAACAAAGTAAAGGAAACATAACAAACTACCAAAATAGGAGGTCAAACACTTCACAAGGCTTAGGCCATTTTGGCCGGCGAGCTGACTCCAGCTTGTGATTCTTTCCCTGTAAATATTTGTTGTATTATAGGTCAGCAAAGGCTGACCTCAACTGTGTACCCAACACCCCTCCTCTAGGCCGTCCCTAGCAGACCCCTGGGTACTCCATTACTCTGCAGGTCAGCACTTCGTATGCGTATATAATAAAACATAAACTAAGATAGAAACAACATGATTTAGTGTCTCAAACATCAAACACGTTTCTATGCTGATCATATAAATAATGGGGGCCTATAATGTAGCATGAATACAAACCCGGGTTTCACCCAAGGTATCCTATAGTGTGTATGAGTCTAACATATCATCACACATCAGCATGTTATATAAATCACATGGGTACTCTCATTTTTCAAAATACATACAAGCCTAAGGGCAAGAACTCTCGTTGAGACCCCACCATCGGGCTTGTCCATCAGCTCCTTCATTATTTCCAATTTCACCAAGTACACAAAACCGATGCCAAGTATACATAAGTCCATATGAGGGGACTTGTATTGCCGGTACACTCTCGACGCATGAATCACAACATCGCGGGGTAAGCCAGCTGACCACAAAGACAAAGTCACACCTTCACATACAAACATACATCGCAATCTATCACTTACATTTCCCCGCCTTAGACAACGTTTGTTCTCATATGAAAATAAGGGGCATCACAACAGTGTCTTCATCGCAATCAGATTTCTAGCAAAATCCCCAAAATGCACGTCAAGAAACATCACTGAATCGGACAACCGATCGCGATAACAGATTAATCCACAATGCCTAATCCACTAATAGAGCGGATTTCTAATGCAAAATATGTCGGGGATGGTCTCAATCGACCCGGTGGATCTTCTTGAACCAAAGCGATCTGTATCCCTCTCACTCGAGAGATTTGGTGCAAAAATTTGCAAGAAATAAAAAGGCATAAAGAATAGATGTCATGCATTCATCCTAAGACCGAGAGGAGAGATGTCAATACCTTGCAGAATCTCTTCCTAGCCATGAAGATCTTGATTTGCACGGATGGAAGTGTACTCCTTCAAGCCCTCTCCTCGATGCCAGTCTCGGATTGTGAATCGGAGCTCCAAAGCTCCAACATTAGCGAAAATTAAGTTGTCATCCTCCTCCGCACCTTTCCACTCACGAGCTATCAAAGTCCAGATTGACTTGAGAAAAAAGAGTATAGAATCCCTTCTGCCCTAAATAGGGCTCACGGCTAAAGATATGGTCCATTGTATCAAGTTCCAGGAAGATCGGACACCCAAAAATGTCTATTTATGGAATCAGCTCGCGATACCTAAAAAGAAACCTGCTTTTGTTTAGGGCGTTGAGTGAGCTCGATGCTAATTGATGTCAAGCATTAGGCGTGGAGTGATCTCGATGCCACTCAATGCCAAGCCTCAGGCATCAAGTGTTCTCGACGCTACTCAATGCCAAGCCGCGGACTCTAGGCACAAATTTTTGGGGTGTTGCATCTCGATCCAACTTCTCTCTCAAGAAAGCAAGTTAATCATCTGCGTCCCAGAGCTTCTCCTGAAGAGCTAGATAGTTATCCTTCAAGCTCACATAATGATCATTCCATATAAATGCAATTGAGCATGAGCTTCAATCTGCAAGAAAAGGAAGGAGGTTAGGATTACACGAAATAACAAAACTATAGAACAAAAAAGAGAGTTTACTCATCACATCACCCATCGCCTTCAAAGTAGAGGACACAAGGGAGCAAGAACCTCCGGATGGGGAACTCGGCAGGAAGAAGACCCGAAGACCTCAACATCATGATCAGCTAGTGTAATATCATAATTTGAAATGCCAGGGACCTCCTTGACCTGACCATCTCTCGGCCTTGAAGGAGACTGAGATTCTGCATCTGCTTCACTGCTACCTTTCAACAGAAGCATCATTTTCTGATCGCGAACTAGTGGCGTCGCAACTACACGCTCATGATCATCAAAAAGCCCGCATAACAGTAGATGTTTCTCCTCTACAAATAAAGAAATGTTGAATAAACGATTTGTCAGCTCCCGAGACTCTATAAACCCCAACATCGGAGAAAAGTTCCACTCTCGCTCCTTCTGATGGTGGCAGTGATCAGGAAGTGAATTCCAAAGCTCCGGCAAGCCCCATGATTTCCTGACGTAGCCAAATAAGGTGTTCCCATGACGACGATCTACTCGATTTTCAAAGTTAAGCTAATTCTTGTTGTAGTAGATCACAACACGACCACCACCATCAATACAGGCCTTGCACCAGTCTCTAAACAATTCTAAGGAAAATCTCGAGCCATTCTCCATGAAGAATGCAACGAGCCCCATGACGCAAGGACACCCCGAAACTTCAAAATATCAACCGCCTTCTCACATGATAGAAGTCGGAATCCGGACTGCAGTATCGTTTCACACACTATAAGCCAACCCTACGACGGATTCTAAACTCTCTCTTCAACATAGGGTATCTTCACTTCAAGACCAGAAGGTATCCCGTATCTTTTCTCCAAACCGCAATTTGCTCATATTAGGTTTTCTATACTAGAGTGGATCAACATATCATATGTGCGCAGCGGAATATAGAAATAAGAACAACCTTAAACAATAAATGGATCTTGTGATTTCATGAATCAAGAAATAAAACCATAACAACACATTATATATACCTGAGTGGGATTAAGTGTCACAACCCGCATTTTCTCTGAATTAAAGAATTATCAGAGTATGAGAAAACACGCGTCATGATGCTACGTCAAGCAGGGGATAACTGCTGACGCTCAGGCAAAACCATCTACTATACTTATGAAAGAGATTCATGAGTTTAATGATTTGAAAATCAGTTATATTTAGAGGCCGTATCCCTCGGCTCGGTGGATCACCTAGTCCACAGTTAAAAACTATACTTAAGCGCTGCGGAAAAATACTTTATTCAGGTTTGACATCCTAAGAAGTGCATAAGAGCCCTAAGAGGACCACTTATGCTATGCAATACTCTACATTTAATTTATATTATATATAGGAAAACGATCTTTATACGTTTCTTGGAAAATAGTGATTTACTTTTATAAATCATGCTGATTATGCAATATATTTACAATATTAGTTGTAGTTTAAAAATAACTAGCAACCTAGCATAAATCCTCCCCAGAGCAAGTAGACTATCTCCAGAAAACGGTAGCAGCAAAAGTAATATATCTAGTACAAAGGTAAAAACTACCAGTGGGCGCCAACAACCTGACACGAACCCACTAGCAAATATGTATGTCTGTAAGAAAAGTACAAAAAAACTACCTCACTAACAAGCAACAGAACCTCCAAGGGCAAAGAAACCACTAGCAACACCACCGCAACCTAGCCACCAAACTGGCTACTGCTCAGAACCTGAGGCATTCAAAAGAAGAAAGAATACCTCAGCAAGCAAAACAAGAAAGAACTGCATGAAAGTGTCAACCGGGGGGGTAAGTGAAAGAGGAAAACACACAGCAGTAAAAGTCACAACTGCCCCAAGGCAAGACAACAAGGAATGCACTACGTGCGAGGAAACAGCATCAACCCTGCCCAGAAACTACATCCTGCAAGGTCTACTAGGCTTCCAAGAGCCCAAAATACTGCAATCTACCAAGGAAGAAACACCTAACACCCTAAGCTATGGGAGATGGTAGTAGCAAAAACAAATAACATGGATCCGGGTTGGAGGCAAACTCAGTCCCCCAACCTCCATTTCCAAGCCAACAAGCTTAAGGGTCTACATGTGAAAGCACAAGGGACCTTCCACCCGCCTTGCCAAGCCTGTGCCTAGAGCAAGATAGAATAATAAGGGTGGCCTTGGCTAAATTACACAACACCTCCCCCATGAAGAGCTTCAAACCTCTACTACTAACCACGACCCACAATTCGGCCTTTAGAAAAGAAAAATATGGCCGACAAAGAAACTACAAATATAATCAAGGAATTCACTCGGGAACGAAAATCGAGGTAAGGGAAACAATATTGAAGTTACTCAATACGGCTTGGCGTTGAGTTGGACCCACTCAATGCCTAACCAGACCTTGGCGTTGAGCTAGTTAGCCTCACTCAGCGCCAGAACAGCCATGGCGTTGAGTGAGGATCACTCACTCAATGCCCTCCGCAAGAACAGCTCTGGCGTTGAGTGAGCTATCCTCACTCAACGCCAAAACAGTCATGGCGTTGAGTGAGGTCCACTCCCTCAATGCCTTCAGCAAAAGAGGCAGTGGCATTGAGTGAGCTAACCTCACTCAACGCCAAAATAGCTATGGCGTTGAGTGAGGTCCACTCCCTCAACGCTTTTAGCAAAACCACAAAACCCAACAGTGGCGTTGAGTGAGTCCACCTCCCTCAACGCCAAAGCAGCTTTGGCATTGAGTGAGGTCAACTCACTCTATGCCAAAGTTCATTCCCGCAGGAAAACCCTAAACCATCGCCAACAAGAGGAGGTCGGCGGGAATGCCGACTGATTCTCGCCAAATCGGCAGGAATGCAGGATGATTCTCGCCGAATCGGCGAGAATCTAGGATGATTCTCGCCGATCGGAGGGAATCCAGAATGATTCTCGCCGAATCAGCGGGAATCAAGGATGATTCTCGCCGATCAGTGGGAATCACTGACGTTACACGTCCAAATCGGCGGGAATCACTTGGTGATTCCCGTCGATTTTGACTTAGACGAAAATTCTCACTCAATCACCTCACCACTCAGCCACAAAGAACAAACCAAACTATGGCTTTGAGTGTGTCCACCACACTCAACGCCAAGTCCGGGCGACTTTTGGCTTTGAGTGTGTGCACCATACTCAACACCAAAACCCGAGAGTCTACCAAGACTGGTTCTAACCAGAGCCCTACCACAGCAAACTTCCTCACTCTCTCTCTCGGCTCCACCCGCCAAAGCACCCAACTAGAACTACAAATCTGGAGTCTAAATAATGAACACAACTAGCAGGTTGAGCAAACAGCACAAGGAGGGGGCTCATAGGAGAATCTAAGCCCTAAATTTAGCAAGATAAAGGAGAACATGCTTGGTTTCTACCCTAAGGCTAACCGGGAAATATTCTAGAATTCAAAAGAACAACAATGACAAGGGCAAGAATACCACTTGCCTCGATTTCCGGCGAAGCTTGGTCGGCTTTCCCTCCTCTTCGTTCTGCACTAGAAGGAGCAGCACCTAACAATCAAATCCGCACTTTAATGGCGGAAAACCACAAGAAACCGAAAATCCAAGTCTCCTAAAACTCCACGAAAACAAACCTCTTACCGTCGAAACGTAGAACTGAGCGAGAGCAAGACAACGCCGCTTTCGGAATCGAAATCCGTCCACGAACACTCCCGGAATCACCGTCCGAAGGGGTAGCAGGTCTGGTGGTTTTCCTCTGTTTTCCGCAAACAGGAGCAGGCGGTTTCGGGAAGAAGAAGAATGGGCCCGCTGATTCTAATAAAGCCTTTAATAACTGCTTAGCCATGTTAGTTCAGCCTAACTGCATCCCAGCCACCGGTTAACTCAGCTAAAAATAAAATTTCTAATTTGAGTTTACTAATAGCACACCCAAAACGACGCGAAAACCGAACTACCTCGGAATTCGACGAAATTCGCACCGTAGATAAATATCCACGCTACGAACACAATAGCGAAGTTGAAACTAACTTTCGACGAACAGAACTCGAGTTACACCCTCCCAAAGCCAAAACACAAGCATCCCCCAAGAGGCCACACCGGGTCACCCAAAACGACTCGGCTCGCTAGGGAGATCTTGCCAACAGGCTACAAAATAGGGCACCCAGTTCTAAGGAGTTAAGACCACACTCCACAGATGGCACAATCTAAGAAAACACGTCGACGTAACGCCAAATGAGAATTTAATAATCGCAGAAAAATCGGGGGCGTTACAGTCACTCCCCCTAAAAGAAAGTTTCGTCCCGAAACTTTACGCACGACACTCCTACTAAAGAAGGAAAGTAATAATCCAAACATTACAAGAAGGAAACAACCAAACCAATCAGGGAAACAGCTGAGGGTGAGCCTCCCTCGTAGCCGACTCTAGCTCCCAAGTCGCGCTCTCCAAATCCTAATTCTTCCATAGAACTTTCACCATCGGAATGGACTTCCTTCGCAGCACCCGTTCCTGAGTATCCAAAATACGAACCGGCACTTCAACAAAAGAGAGGTTGGGCTCCAACTGGGGCACAATGTCCAAAACTTGCCCACTGCTGCGCACACATTTCCGCAATTGACTAACATGGAAAACATTATGAACACCTGGGAAGTTTGCTGGCAAATCCAACCTGTAAGCTGACACGCCAATCCGCTCCAAAATCTTAAATGGGCCCACATACCTCGGGTCCAATTTCCGATTCTTACCAAACCTCTTTACACCCACCATCGGGGAAACCTTAATAAATACAAGGTCCCCTATTGAAACTCCAAGGTAGACCTACGCCGATTGACGTTCTTCTCGTACCTCTCTTGAGCTATACGAAGCTTCTCTCGAACAAGCTTCATTGCGACTTCCATTTCCTCGAGCGCATCAGGACCCAACAAAGGCCTCTCACCAGCCTCAGCCCAAAACAACGGAGTTCTGCAGCGCCTCCCATATAAGGCTTCGAACGGAGCCATCTGCAATCTCTCCTGATAACTATTGTTGTATGAAAATTCCATAAGTCGCAGCCGCTCATCCCACACTCCACTGTGGTCTAAAATGTAGCATCGGATCATATCCTCAACTATCTGGTTCACCCGCTCCGTCTGCCCATTGGTATGTGGGTGGTAAGCAGTTGAATAACTCAGATCGGTACCCAAACCCTCCTGCAGACTCTGCCAAAATCGAGAAGTAAACCGGGAATCTCGATAAAAAATGATGCTAACCGGCACACCGTGCAGACGGATGACTTCATTCAAGTACAACTCCACTATCTTCTTCATCGGGTAATCAATATTATATGGCACGAAGTGAGCACACTTCATCAGTCTATCCACTATGACCCAAACAGAATCAAACCCCCTTGGGGATTTCGGTAACCCCGTGATGAAATCCATAAATATACTTTCTCACTTCCAAGTCGGGATCTCTAACGAAGTCAACTTGCCACTAGGCCTTCCATGATCGGCCTTCACACGCTTACAAGTGTGGCACTCCGCAAAAAATCGGGCTATATCTCCTTTCATGCCATACCACCAGGCAATTTGCTTTAAGTCACGATACATCTTTTTAGATCCTGGATGGTAGGCAACGCTGGATCCATGAGCCTCTCTGCAAACCATACCCCTAATGTCCCCAACCGCGGGGATGCAAAATCTATCGCGGTACTTCAAAGTTCCCGCATCATCGATGGAATGATCCGGCAACTCTCCTCTCTCAGTCCTGGAGAATAAGTGTAGAAGATCCGGGTCGTCCTTCTGGTGCAGTCTGGTCAAAGAAATCCAAGACGGCTCTGCCACTGACAAACTACTCTGCAAGCCACAGCATCCCACTGATATATTCATAAGGAGGAACTCCTCCACTAAACGATCGGCGGTGAGATTAAAGATCTTTCCCATCTTACGGCTCAGGGCGTCGGCCACCACATTGGCCTTGCCTGGATGATACTGGATCTCTACGTCATAATCGGCCACATACTCTAGCCACCGACGCTGGCGCAGATTTAACTCCTTCTGCGTGAACACGTACTTCAGGATCATATGGTAGGTGTCTCCACAGCTTCAACGCATAAATAATCGCTACGAACTCGAGGTCATGCGTAGGATAATTCTTCTCATGAGTCTTCAGTTGCCTTGACCCATAGGCAATCACCTTACCAACCTGCATTAATACGCATCCCAGACCTACATGCGAAGCATCCACGTACACATCATAATCCACACCCTCAGTAGGCAGGGTAAGAATGGGAGCAGTGCACAATCTCCTCTTTAACTCCAGGAAGGCTTCTTCGTACTTCTCGCTCCAAACAAAAGCCACGTTCTTCTGAGTCAGCTTGGTCAAAGGTGCAGCTAGGGTAGAGAAACCCTCCACAAACATCCTGTAGTAGCCGGCCAATCCTAGAAAGCTCCTGATCTCTTTGGGCGTGCCCGACCTACTCCAATCCATCACTACTGCGATCTTTTCCGGGTCAACCGAGATCCCATCCTTATTCACCACGTGGCCCAGAAACGAGACCTGAGGCAACCAAAATTCGCACTTGCTCAACTTGGCGAATAACTTGTGGTTCCTCAACTCCGATAGAACCAAGCGCAAATGCTGCTCATGCTCCTCAGCGCTACGAGAATAAACTAACACGTCATCGATGAAGACCACCACGAACTTATCTAGGAAATCCTTAAACACCCGGTTCATCATATTCATGAATGCTGATGGTGCGTTGGTCAATCCAAACGACATCACTAAGAACTCAAAATGTCCATGCCTCGATCTAAACGCAGTCCGTGGAATATCTGCCTCACGGATCCTAAGCTGATGATAGCCTGAACGAAGATCAATCTTGGAGAAGACCGTGCTACCGCGCAACTGGTCAAATAAGTCATCGATCCTCGACAGAGGGTACCTGTTCTTAACTGTGACTTTGTTCAGCTCCCTATAGTCGATGCAAAGCCGCATTGACCCATCTTTCTTTTTCATAAATAAAACAGGAGCACCCCAAGGCGACGAACTCTGCCTGATAAACCCTTTTGCCAATAACTCATCTAACTGGACTCGCAACTCCTCTAGCTCTCGAGGGGCCATCCGGTACGGCGCCTTAGCAATAAGACGCGTACCCGGCTCCAAATCGATCACAAACTCAACATCCCGCTCGGGAAGAAGACCAGGAAGGTCATCAGGAAAAACATCGGTGAAATCACGAACAACTGGAATCTCCTCTAAGCGCGGTACACTAACAGCGGTCCTAACCACCGAAACTAAACAAGCAAAACAATCCGAAAGAAAAAGCTTCTGAGCACATACCGCAGAGATGACAGGAGAATCCTGGCACAGATCTGCATACACGCTTCCAGGCTGACCGTCGTCCCTGATGAAGTCCAAGCGCTTCCCTTTGCATTGAATGACTGTATCATACCTAGACAGCCAGTCCATGCCCAAAATAACATCGAAAGCCTCCAGATCAATCATCTTCAGGTCTGCCTTCGCAAGGAAGTCCCCCAACAAAACAGGGCAATCTAACATGCCCAAATCTTACAACACACATTCACCAGAGGGGAACTTGACATGAAAGGTATCCCGAACTCGATCTAAAGTCAACCGATGTCGCTCTACAAAGGCTCTAGCCACGAACGAGTGGGTAGCGCCGGAGTCAAACAGAACACGCGCCCAGCGGTTCTTCACCTTAAACTTCCCTGAGATGACCTGAGTCGAAGCTTGAGCCTCCTCGGAAGAGATCACGTTCAGATTTCCCTTTCCTTTGTCCACACGCTGAGGTAGAGGTAATGCCTGCAGAGGAACTGCAGGAAGAGCAGGCTGGACCTGAGGACACCTAGACTTGATGTGTCCCTTCTGCCCACACTGAAAACAGACCTTATCCTTGGACCAGCACTGGGCAGCATCATGCCCAGGTCACTTACAAACGGAACAGGAGACATCTCTCCTAGGAGCACCCTGAATCGCATGAACCTGCTCCTTCCTCTGAGCTGCTGCCCTCTTGAAACATCTCTCGACAGGGTGGCCTGACCGGCCACAAAAACTGCACACCACTTTGCTCTTCTTTTCCGGAGCTGCATCAGGTACCTGGGGTTTCTTTTCCTCAACAGACTTCCTCTTGTCCTTCCTCATTTGCTGGCCTCTGGTCTTCGCGGTCTAAATAGCCTCCACCTTGAGAGCAGCCTCCACTACTCCTACATAAGTCTCTAACCCATAAGCACTTGTCAACTGCTGCACCTCGCTCTTCAAACCACCAAGAAATCGCTTAACTCAATCAGCCTCAATGCTGACCAATCCAGGGGCAAAACGGATCAACTTGTTGAACTCTATCTCATACTCACCCACTGTGAGTTGCCTTTGCTTCAGATGGAGGAAGTCGTTCATGAGGCGGTCACGCTCGACCGAGGGTAAGAACTTCCTCAACAGCATCTCCTTGAACACCTCCCAAGAGCATCCAGCTACCAAGCTCTCCTTCTCTCTCAGCCACCAATTCTTATCCAAACCTTTAAGCTGATAGGCGGCTAACATCACCCTCTGATCATCTGCAATCCCTGAGTACGAGAACATCTCCTCCATAAAGATCAGCCAGTCGTCTATCACCATGAAATCTGTCTTCCCGTCATAAGTGGGAGGGCTCAGCCTCTGAAACTGCAAGATGAAGGTCATCTCTGTTGGCACCACCACAAGAGGTCTTAAGGGTGCAGGAGGGGGAGGAACAACAATCCCCCCTGCAGGGCCTTGCACTCCCTGAGTATGTCCTGCCACAACTGCTACCAAAGACTGGATCTGGGCTCGCACCTCCACCAACTGCCTGCTCAAGAAATCGCTACTCTACCGCAAGCTTTCGATCACAGCATCATTCTGCGCTCCCAATGACTCACCCTCAGACAGGGGAGTCGATCTAGTCGAAGGACGTCTCGCCATCCTAAAGCCATAGCAACACTAGATAGATCCTAGTACAACGGCTAGACCCAACTACAAGTACAGACAATACATATATAGATATGAACTTAAAGTGCTAAACTTGCTCTGGGAGTTTATCTTTTTACAAAAATTGATGTTATGTCCTAACCTAGGATGGTTAACCACCACCATACTAATTCGTGTGCCTAGGTCAGGAATACATGACTTTATATTATTTTTGACTCGAAAACTTATGTGTGTATATATGTCATCCTGCCAGTCTTTAGCTTGGCACGTTGTGCTTATGCAATGTTATGCTATGCATGTTTGTGCTATGCATTCTAAAAAGGCCCTAATGCATGTTATGAGCGGCGTACGGATGAAAATGTTATGCATCCCATACTACATAACATTCGCATGCAACAAAAAAGAAAACGTGCTAGTCGAAGCCATGTGGTGAGGTTATGCATCTCATACTACATAACCCTCACATGTTGCCCCTATGATGGATCCATATACGAACACATATTATGCATCCCATACTGCATAATATGCCCTATATACTTCATGTTATGCTATGTGTGTAGTGTTCGTGCTTTTGCCAAGATATGTTGATGAAATATCGGTGTGTGAATGACATGATGCTGAACTACCTAAGCAATCAAAGGAAAGGTTGTCCGACTAACTTGTCAGGCAACCTCCCTCTGATACCAACTGTCACAACCCGCATTTTCTCCGAATTAAAGAATTATCAGAGTATGAGAAAACACGCGTCATGATGCCACGTCAAGTAGGGGATAACTGCTGACGCTCAGGCAAAACCATCTACTATACTTATGAAAGAAATTCATGAGTTTAATGATTTGAAAATCAGTTATATTTAGAGACCGTATCCCTCGGCTCGGTGGATCACCTAGTCCACAGTTAGAAACTATACTTAAGCGCTGCGGAAAAATACTTTATTCAGGTTTGACATCCAAAGAAGTGCATAAGAGCCCTAAGAGGACCACTTATGTTATGCAAGACTCTACATTTAATTTATATTATATATAGGAAAACGATCTTTATACGCTGCTTGGAAAATAGTGATTTACTTTTATAAATCATGTTGATCATGCAATATATTTATAATATTAGTTGTAGTTTCAAAATAACTAGCAACCTAGCATAAATCCTCCCCAGAGCAAGTAGACTATCTCCAGAAAAAGGTAGCAGTAAAAGTAATATATCTAGTACAAAGGTAAAAACTACCAGTGGGCGCCAACAACCTGACACGAACCCACTGGCAAATATGTATGTCTGTAAGAAAAGTACAAAAAAACTACCTCACTAACAAGCAACAGAACCTCCAAGGTCAAAGAGACCACCAGCAACACCACCGCAACCTAGCCACCAAACTAGCTACTGCTCAGAACCTGAGGCATTCAAAAGAAGAAAGAATACCTCAGCAAGCAAAACAAGAAAGAACTGCATGAAAGTGTCAACCAGGGGGGTAAGTGAAAGAGGAAAACACACAGCAGTAAAAGTCACAACTGCCCCAAGGCAAGACAACAAGGAATGCACTACGTGCGAGGAAACAGCATCAACCCTGCCCAGAAACTACATCCTGCAGGGTCTACTAGGCTTCCAAGAGCCCAAAATGCTGCAATCTACCAAGGAAGAAACACCTAACACCCTAAGCTGTGGGAGATGGTAGTAGCAAAAACAAATAACATGGATCCGGGTTGGAGGCAAACTCAGTCCCTCAAGCACCATTTCCAAGCCAACAAGCTCAAGGGTCTACATGTGAAAGCACAAGGGACCTTCCACCCCCTTGCCCAGCCCGTGCCTGGAGCAAGATAGAAGAATAAGGGCAGCCTTGGCTAAATTACACAACACCTCCCCCATGAAGAGCTTCAAACCACCACTACTAACCACGACTCACGATTCGGCCTTTAGGAAAGAAAAACATGGCTGACAAAGAAACTATAAATATAATCAAGGAATTCACTCGGGAACGAAAATTGAGGTAAGGGAAACAATGTTGAAGTTACTCAACACGGCTTGGCGTTGAGTGGGACCCACTCAATGCCTAACCAGACCTTGGCGGTTAGTGAGTTAGCCTCACTCAGCGCCAGAACAGCCATGGCGTTGAGTGAGGATCACTCACTCAACGCCCTCCGCAAGAACAGCTCTGGCGTTGAGTGAGCTATCCTCACTCAACGCCAAAACAGCCATGACGTTGAGTGAGGTCCACTCCCTCGACGCCTTCAACAAAAGAGGCAGTGGCGTTGAGTGAGCTAACCTCACTCAATGCCAAAACAGCTATGGCATTGAGTGAGGTCCACTCCCTCAACGCCTTTTGCAAAACCACAAAACCCAACAGTGGCGTTGAGTGATTCCACCTCCCTCAACGCCAAAGCAGCTTTGGCGTTGAGTGAGGTCAACTCACTCTACGCCAAAGTTCATTCCCGCAGGAAAACCCTAAACCATCGCCAACAAGAGGAGGTCGGCGGGAATGCCTACTGATTCTCGCCGAATCGGCGGGAATGCAGGATGATTCTCGCCGAATCGGGGAGAATCCAGGATGATTCTCGCCGATCGGCGGGAATCCAGAATGATTCTCGCCGAATCGGCGGGAATCACTAACGTTACACGTCGAAATCGGCGGGAATCACTTGGTGATTCCCATCGATTTTGACTTAGACGAAAATTCTCACTCAATCACCCCACCACTCAACCGCAAAGAACAAACCAAACTATGGCATTGAGTGTGTCCACCACACTCAACCCCAAGTCCGGGCAGCTTTTGGCTTTGAGTGTGTGCACCGCACTCAACACCAAAACCCGAGAGTCTACCAAGACTGGTTCTAACCAGAGCCCTATGTTGGTACCCTAGTTTTATTTGAGTTCAGTCTTCTCTTTTAGTCTCTTGGCCCAAGATTTATCTATGGTCAAAGGTTAATTGTGTGGTTAGTTTGCTCTAGTTTAGTCTTGTCACTTGTCCAGATGAATATTTGGTTAAGTTGTTTTTCGTTCGACTATGGTCGAACATCGCTCGACTATCGTCGATCAGCCGTTCGACGATCGTCTTCCTGATAGCTCGACTATCTGTTTGATAGGTCGACTATCTGTCTGCGTTGATAGTTCGACTATCTGTTTAATAGGTCGACTATCTATGTTGTTTGATAGTTCGACTATCTGTTTGATAGGTTGACTATTTGTTCTCTTTGGTAGTTTGACTATCTGTTGATAGGTCGACTATCTGTTTTGTTTGATAGTTCGACTATCTGCTTGGATAGTTCAACTATCTGGTAGTTCGACTATCTGTTGATAGGTCGACTATCTGTTCTCTTTGGTAGTTCGACTATCTGTTGATAGATCGACTATCTGTTTTGTTTGATAGTTCGACTATCTGCTTGGATAGTTCAACTATCTGGTAGTTCGACTATCTGTTGATAGGTCGACTATCTGTTCTCTTTGATAGTTCGACTATCTGTTGATAGGTCGACTATCTGTGTTGCTTGATAGTTCGACTATTTGTTTGGATAGTTCAACTATCTGATAGTTCGACTATCTATTTGATAGGTCGACTATCTGTTTGCTTTAATCGTTCGACTATCTGTTGATAGGTCGACTATCTGTTTTCTGTGATAGTTCGACTATCTGTTGATAGGTCGACTATCTGTTTGGTTTGGTAGTTCGACTATCTATCTTGATAGATCGACTATCTGATAGCTCGACTATCTGTCCTGATAGTTCGACTATCTGCTGAGGTAGTTCGACTATCTTCTTTGATAGTTCGACTATCTGGATCATTCGACTATCTGTCTGATAGGTCGACGATCTCTGTGCCTCGTTCGACGATCTTCGAGGGTCGTTCGACGTTTTGTTGTATGTTTTGAATAATTTTGTTGTCTTCTATGATGTGATTTATTTCATATTTATCTTAGTATATTTTATAAAAGATTGTTTGAATAAATTTATGATATTATTTCCATGCAATATCTGCTCCATTCCTTATGCATGAGCTAATCTTTTTCTGACAAAGTTATTTGTCTTATTAGCTGAGATATGATTTCTGCTTTATCTGCCAGGCTGTCCTTTATAGCCGTTAGACTCAAAAAGTCTTCCTTGGCCGTAAAGAGTCTCTTCTAATGTGACTTTCTCTAGTATTATTGTATCAGAGTTATTTGCAGCTTCTTAGAAAGCTTTATCCTCTTATAGGATATCTGTCTGCAGTATTTATTTTGCTTTATGCTATTTGCAGCCCAGCTTGCAGATTTCAGTAGAAGACAATATTCAAACTCAAATAAGAGCCATTGCTGCTGCTATATAAAGAATTCTTTGGAGAAAGAAATCAACTAGTTCTGATATACAAAAAGCTAACAGCAGCATTCAAGCTACAACTTACAGTTTTTAACTGCTCTCAGCTCGTTCACATCTAACTGAGAAGAAGTTTTAGTTCTTCACTCTTCTTCAACCTGAGTTCTCCTGCCTCCAGGAAGATTTTCACTCAGAGCTTTTTGAAGAAGAAGAAGAAGATAGCTGCCTAAAGAAGAAATTTCAATTCATATTATTTATCTTCTTATAGCTTTTTCCTTCAGATTTTCTGAAGTATTTCTGCACTGAAGCAAGACTTCACCTGGACATTCTTTTAGCCAGGGGGAGCCTTGACTCTTTAAATCTTTCTAGCTCAGTGCAAGTTCTTGTGCTTCTCTAATCTATTGTAAAATAGAGAAGACATTTTAAGCTCCTTTCCCCCTCCTATAAAGGGTTATTACTCCCTTCAAAAGTATACCTTGGTGGCAGGGCACCTGATCAAAAACCTGTGTTGGTTTTTAGACACCTGATCAAAAGTCTAAAGGGTCTCTAGATCTACCTACAGCAGATCTTGTTGGTGGCAGGGCACCTGATCAAAAACCTGAGTGGATTCCTACCTTGTTGGTAGAAGAGTGGACGTACCCAAGTTGTTTGGGGAACCACTATAAATTCCTTGTGTCGTCTGGATTGTTTAATTAATTCTCTGTGCTGATTGGCTGTGATTAGATTTTAACTAGGATTGCTAGTTGCTGTTTAGGATTCCAAGCCTTAACTATAATTACAGTTGGCTACCTTTGTGCACAACACTTATGTTAGGCTTTATGGTTTCTTCTCAAATATCTATAACCTTCATTCCGCAATTAACTCCAAGGGAGTTGAGTAGACAGTTAACTTTGCTAGTGCAATTTTTGATTACTCTATTCACCCCCCCCCCCCTCTAGAGTAGTATCTATCCCTTTTCTTTCAATTGGTATCAGAGGGAGGTTGGCTGACTGTATAGGCTAACACCTAAGTCACAAGATCCTGATAGATACCAAGGATTATAGATATTCACTTTCACTATCATGGCCCAGTCCAAGGATTACTCTAGCACCAGACCTCCAGCATGCAACTTAGCTAAGTTTAGCATCTGGAAGGCAAGGATTAAACTATATATGAACTCTATTGATGAGAGTATCTTTGATTCTATTTTGACAAGACCACCAAGAGCACCTGCTGCAGCTACTGCTTCATCATCAATTGATATGAGTGCAATGCCTCCTCCAGATTATAATGATGAATACAAAAAGGCAAAGATAGCAGATGCTAAGGTAATGAACATTCTGGCTCAGACAATGTCTGATGAAGTATTCCAGAAGGTTGCTGACTGTCCCTCAGCAAAAGCAATGTAGGATACACTAAACCAGATTGTAGCTGGTTCAGCTGATGAAAGGAAGGACAGGAGGTCCAACCTTATCTCCCAGTATGAAAACTTCAAGAAAACTGATGCTGAATCAGTTGAAGCAATGTACACAAGGCTCAGCTCAATCATCAATGAGCTGAGGACTCTTGATAAGGATATTTCATTGACAGAGGTCAATGATAGATTCTTATGTGCTTCCCTAGCACATGGGATCTGAGGATCTGGCCTATCAAGGAGGCCAGAAGCACAACAGAAATCTCAACAGAAGCCCTTCTCGGCAAGCTCAAGTCCTTTGAGCAAGTGCTGAAGTCCAGGGAAGCTGAGGCTGAGGCAAAGACCCCAACTCCCACAAGAAAAGAGCAAACCCTTGCTCTCAAAGCTGCTGATGCTTCTGAAGGAAGTCAGTCCAATGAGGAACTGATGGCATTATTTGCCAAAAGGTTTCTCAAGATGGGAAGGAAAGAATTCAGAAAGAAATCTTCACGATATGAAGAAAAACCAAGGTATGATCGTACTCCTACTAAAGAAATAATTTGCTATGGTTGCAGGAAGCCTGGACATATTCTTCCAGATTGTCCAGAGGAAAAGAATAAAGAGAAAAGGAAAGACAAGGATCAGCACAGGAAGCATTCCAAGCCATCCTCCTATAAGAACAAAAAGAAGGAGAGAGGCTTTGTTGCTGAAACCTGGAGCGATTCTGATGAGGAATCTTCCTCCTCAAGCTCCAGTGAGGATGAGGAAGAAAAGAAGGCAAAGGAAGTTTGCCTGATGGCAATTGATGCCTGCAGCAATCACTCAGCTGCAGAGAGTTCAGATTCTGATGAAGAAATGCCAACAAAAGATGAGGTATTGTCTTCTTACGATTTTACATCTGATGAATTTAAATCAGATTTTAAATCTTTATGTTTAGATTTAATATGTTCTGAAAAGGAAATAAAAGAACTTAGAAATAAACTAGCTGAATCTGAATTAATTTCTATTGAAAACATTAGGTTAACAGCAGAACTCACTAATGCTAGTGAAGAAATAAAATTTCTTAAGAATGAATTAGCTAAGTCCAAAAGGTTAGAAGAGTCTCTGAATGGTAGAAGCCTTAAGCTACTTGAAATAACCAGCATGTCTAACACTAGGACAGGAAATAACAAATTAGGCTTAGGAGCTTCATCTAGTGAACCCCCAATCATTCTTAAAAACCATCTTTTAACTCCAGTGAACTTTATCTCAGCTGATGGGATAAAGAACACTGAGTAAGTTAATCAGGTCAATAAAGCATTAAATAAAGCTAAGAGAGAGAAAAGAAAACAAAAATTTAAGGAATTACAAAGAGCGTCAAACGCTGCTCGACGATCGTAGGCCCAGTGGTCGAACGGAGATCGACGATCTGGGTACCAATCGTCGAACGCCGATCGACGTTTTCAACATGAATTTCAAAACTTCAATCAGAACTTTAGAAACCCGAATATGAATAGAAACCCTAGGTTCATTGACCCATCATCTGCATGGAGAATCCCACCTAGGAGATCTTACCCGTTAGGTTATCACCCTCAACCTGCTTATTCATTTATTTCCAGTTTTTCTTATGTGAAAAACAAGGGACCCAAGGTTACCTGGGTCCACAATGTTTAATTGATTTATTTGCAGGTGAAGACCTATCCTATCACTCAGAATAAGTGGTATTTGGATAGTGGTTGCTCCAAGCATATGACAGGAAATAAAGAACATCTGTCAAAGTTCAAGGCCAAGCTTGGCCCAAAGGTAATCTTTGGAGATTCAAGCTGCGGTCAAACTGAAGGCTATGGAAGAATGACAATTGGAGCTGTAACATTCAAGAGAGTTGCGGGCCCCACAACATACGGACACCACAGCTTTAGTATTAAAAAATGATATGAAACTACCCAAACTCAAAACTCCAGACATACACAGCGGAAACAGAACAAACCGATAGAAGTTATCCACTAACGATAGAGTATCAAATGGCCTTAAGGCCTTACACAATAATAGTCCAAATAAAAAATATAAATGTGCCAAGCACTCCTAGACTATCTCGGCATGCAAGCCGGACAAAAACATAATAAAAGTAGCAAACACACAAAGAGAAACCAAGTACAGCAACACTTCATGAGGCTTAGGGCTTTTCGCCTGGCGCGCTAGCTCCTGCATGCGATCCTTGCCCTGTAAGGATTTGAAGTAACGTGGGTCAGCAAAGGCTGACCTCTACTGTGTAACAAACACATCTCCTCCCGGCTGCCCCTAACGGACCCCGGGGTACCACTCCACCTGCAAGTTAGCACTTCGTATACCAAAAGAGTATGTATAATAAAGCGGTAAAACAGGCTTGGATGTCTTATATAGCACACATGTTCTCTATGTTTTGTACAAAGTGAAAGGGGCCTACTATGCAGCATGAATGCAGCCCGGGTTTCACCCAAGGCACCCTAGTTCGTATGCATCTAGCACAACATCAAACACTGGGTACTTCCGTTTTCCCATTGGCTTAAAGCCGCAAACACAAGGGAACCACCATGTCCCTAACGGCACACACGCAGTCACACGGAACCTTGCAAAGGCCCCACCCGCACAAGGGTCATAACCCCCGGGCTTGCCCGCACAATCTGACTTCGCTCGTCAGGGTTCCGCCTCACACTGACCGATTCTAAGAAACCTTGCTGGACCCCACCCGCTCATGGCTACATTGCCCGGGCTTGCCCTCCGCTCGGCATTCTCGTCAGTCTCACACAAGGGGCTAGTCTCGCCGGGACACTTTCCCCACATGACTTGCGCGTCACGGAAAAGCCAGCCGACCACGGAGACATAGTCGTGCCTTAGCACAGCACAAACAAAGGTTTCCCCACCCCAATTGCCACTCGCACCGTGTCTTTCCCATGCTCCAAGGAAACCATCTACCGCACAAAGCGGAGCTAACCTCATCCGGTTCTGACTACGAGTACTCACTCAAATATAAGGGGGAAAACGCATACATACAACGGCGTATTGCCGCTACGGATTTCTACCAAATCCTCACATCTCGCAAGCAAAATCACCGGGTCGGACTAACGGTCGCGACCACGGCTTCACCCGCAATGCCTAATCCGCTAATGGAGCGGATCTCTAATACAAAGCATGTCGGGATGAACATACTCAACCCGGAGGTTCCTCTTGAACCTAGGCTACACGAATCCCTCTCATTTGAGAGATTCGGTGCTCAAAATACGAAAGGAAGGGATGTTATTCATGCATTCTAAATCCTAAAAACCGAGAGGAGAAGTGTCGTTACCTTTCGTCCCCTCTTCCTAGCCATGGAGAAGATTTGATCGGTTGAACACCACCGCAACGCTCCCACCTTCGCGGATCTGAACTCCGCTCGCGAAACGGACCTCCGAAGCTTCGCCGGCGGCCGGAACTTGGCCTCCTTGCTCTCCCTTCTCTCTAGAACTTAGAGAGATAAAAGAAAGTGGGGAATGAGGGTTTGGAACCCTATTCCCGGCTTTAAACCGCTCAGGGAGGCCCCCCACCGTTGGATCTTCCAAGGAAAAGAACGAACGACCACGATCGGAACCCAAATTAGAAAATCTGGGCCGAACACGGGTTGCAACACGACCGTGTGCATGGCCGTGTTAGCCATTCGCCGTCTCAACCGATTCGAAAACCAGCACACGGCCTTCGACACGGACTTTGACACAGCCTCCGACACGGCCGTGTCGCCATTGACACGCCCGTGTCGAGACCCGTGTCACGCCCCCTACCGACCAATTTTTCCAGTCAGAGAAAGACACGGCCAAAAACACGGCCATGGACACGGCCTTCGACACACCCGTGTCATCTCCGACATGGCTGTTGGAACCCTAGGTTTTGATTTGAGTTCAGTCCTCTCTTTCTGTCTCTTGACCCAAGATTTATCTATGGTCAAAGGTTAGTTGATAGGTTAGATTCTCTAGTTGTGTAGAATTGCTTTTCCAGATGAATATTTGGTTAAGTAGTTTTTCGTTCGACTATAGTCGAACGTCGCTCGACTATCGTCTATCGGCTGATCGACTATCGTCTATCAGTTGGTCGACGTTCTGTCTGCTTTGATAGGTCGACTATCTGTTGATAGGTCGACTATCTGTCGTCTTTGATAGTTCGACTATCTGTCCTGATAGTTCAACTATCTGATAGCTCGACTATCTGTTGATAGATCGACTATCTGTGTTGTCTTGATAGCTCGACTATCTGTTGATAGGTCGACTATCTATTTTGTTTTGATATGTCGACTATCTGTTGATAGGTCGACTATCTGTTTTCTGTGATAGGTCGACTATCTGCTTGATAGGTCGACTATCTATTTTTGTTTGGTAGTTCGACTATCTATCCGGATAGATCGACTATCTGTTCTGATAGGTCGACTATCTGCCGAGGTAGTTCGACTATCTTCTTTGATAGTTCGACTATCTGGATCGTTCGACTATTTGCCCGATAGGTCGACGATCTCCGTGCGTCGGTCGACGATCTCCGAAGGTCGTT
This sequence comes from Platanthera zijinensis, assembly GCA_039513925.1. Classification (NCBI taxonomy): domain Eukaryota; kingdom Viridiplantae; phylum Streptophyta; class Magnoliopsida; order Asparagales; family Orchidaceae; genus Platanthera; species Platanthera zijinensis. The sequence continues at coordinate 85,469,177 of CM077084.1, forward strand.
CGACGTTTTGCTGTATGCTCTTATTTAGTTTTGTCGTCTTCTGTGATGTGACTAAATTTATATTTATTTTGGCATATTTTATGAAAGATTATCTGAATAATTTGTGACATTATTTCCATGCAATATCAGTTCTATTTTATATGCATGGGCTAATCTTTTCTGACAAAGTTGTTTGTCTTATAGCTGAGATATGATATCTGCCAGGCTGTCCTTTATAGCCGTTAGACTCAAAAAATCTTCCTTGGCCGTAAAGAGATCTTTTTGATGTGACTTTCTCTTATATTATTTCATCAGAAGTATTTGCAGCTTCTTAGAAAGCTTTATCCTTTTATAGGATATCTGCCTGCAATATCTTTGTTTTGCTTTATGCTTTTTGCAGCCCAGCTTGCAGAGTTCAGAAAAAGACAAGATTCAAACTCAATTAGAGCCGTTGCTGCTGCTGATATATAAAGACTTCTTTGAAGAAGAAATCAACTAGTCCACATAGCAACAATTCATTTAGCAAGCTTACAGCAAGAACAAGTTTAACTGCTCTCAGCAATCTTCACTTAACTGAGAAGTGTTAGCTCTTCTGCTCTTCTTCAACCTGAGTTCTCCTGTTCCAGGAAGTTCTGACTCAGAGATCTTTTGAAGAAGAAGAAGAAGAAGATAGCTGCTAGAAGATTTTAATTTCTTATTTTATATCTTCTTGTAGTTCTTCCTTCAGTATTTACTGAAGTGTTTCTGCACTGAAGCAAGACTTCACCTGGACGTTCTTTGAGCCAGGGGAGCCTTGATTCTTTTAGAGCTGTCTAGCTCAGTGCAAGTTATTGTGCTTCTCTAATCTATTGTAAAATAGAGAAGACACCTTAACCTCTTTTCCCCCTCCTGTACAGGGTTATTACTCCTTTCAAAAGTATCCCTTGGTGGCAGGGCACCTGATCAAAAACCTGTGTTTGGTTTTTAGACACCTGATCAAAAGTCTAAAGGGTCTCTTGATCTACCTGAAGCAGATCTTGTTGGTGGCAGGGCACCTGATCAAAAACCTGAGTGGATTCTTACCTTGTTAGTAGAAGAGTGGACGTACCCAAGTTGTTTGGGGAACCACTATAAATTCCTTGTGACGTCTGGATTATCTTATTTAATTACATGCATTGTGGTTGTGATTAGATCTTAACTAGGTTTGCTAGTTGCTGGATAGGATCCAAAGCTAAACTGTAATTACAGTTAGCCTTAGTTTGTGCACAACACTTGTGTTAGGCTCTAAGGTTTAATCTTAAATATCTATAACTCTCATTCCGCATTTAACTCCAAGGGAGTTGAGTAGAAAGTCAACTTTGCTAGTGCAATTTTTGATTACTCTATTCACCCCCCTCTAGAGTAGTATCTATCCCTTCTCTTTCAATTGGTATCAGAGGGAGGTTGATTGACTGAATAGGCTAACACCTAAGTCACAAGATCCTGATAGATACCAAAGTTTATAGATATTCACTTTCACTATCATGGCCCAGTCCAAGGATTATTCTAGCACCAGACCTCCAGCATGCAACTTAGCTAAGTTTGGCATCTGGAAGGCAAGGATCAAATTATATATGAATTCTATTGATGAAAGTATCTTTGCTTCTATTTTGTCAGGACCACCAAGAGCACCTGCTGCTGCCACTGCCTCATCATCAACTGATATGAGTGCAGTGCCTCCTCCAGACTACAATGATGAGTACAAAAAGGCAAAGATATCAGATGCCAAGGCAATGAACATTCTGGCTCAGACAATGTCTGATGAAGTATTCCAGAAGGTTGCTGACTGCTCCTCAGCAAAAGCTATGTGGGATACACTGAACCAGATTGTAGCTGGTTCAGCTGATGAAAGGAAGGACAGGAGGTCCAACCTTATCTCACAATATGAGAATTTCAAGAAAACTGATGCTGAATCAGTTGAAGCCATGTATACAAGGCTCAGCTCAATCATCAATAAGCTGAGGATCCTTGACAAGGATATCTCATTGATAGAGGTCAATGATAAGATTCTTATGTGCTTCCCTAGCACATGGGATCTGAGGATCTGGCCTATCAAGGAGGCCAGAAGCACAAATGAAATCTCAACTGAAGCCCTTCTCGGTAAGCTCAAGTCTTTTGAGCAAGTGTTGAAGTTCAGGGAAGCTGAAGCTGAAGCAAAGACCCCAACTCCTTCAAGAAAAGAGCAAACCCTTGCTCTCAAAGCTGCTGACATTTCTGAAGGAAGCCAGTCAAATGAGGAACTGATGGCATTATTTGCCAAAAGGTTTCTCAAGATGGGAAGGAAGGAATTCAGAAAGAAGTCTTCAAAGTATGAAGAAAAGCCAAGGTATGATCGCACCCCTTCTAAAGAAATTATCTGCTATGGTTGCAGGAAGCCTGGACATATCCTTCCAGATTGTCCAGAGGAAAAGAATAAAGAAAAGAGGAAAGATAAGGATCAGCACAGGAAGCACTCCAAGCCATCCTCCTACAAAAATAAAAAGAAGGAGAGAGGCTTTGTCGCTGAAACCTGGAGTGATTCTGATGAGGAATCCTCTTCCTCAAGCTCCAGTGAGGATGAAGAAGAAAAGAAGGCAAAGGAAGTTTGCCTAATGGCAATTGATGCCTGCAGCAATCATTCAGCTGCAGAGATTTCAGATTCAGATGAGGAAATGCCAACAGAAGATGAGGTACTATCTTCTTATGATTTCACTTCTGCAGAATTTAAATTAGAATTTAAATCTTTATGTTTAGATTTAATTAGTTCTGAAAAGGAGATTAAAGAACTTAGACATAGGCTAGCTGAATCAGAAATCATATCTATTGAAAACATTAAGTTAAAGGAAGATCTCACAAATTCTAGTGAAGAAATTAAATTTCCTAAGAATGAGTTAGCTAAATCCAAAAGGTTAGAAGAGTCTCTAAATGGTAGAAGCCTTAAGTTGCTTGAAATAACTAGCATGTCTAACACTAGGACAGGCAATAACAAATTAGGCTTAGGAGCATCCTCTAGTGAACCCCCAATCATTCTTAAAAATCATCTTTCAACTCCAGTGAATTTTATCTCAGCTGATGGGATAAAGAACACTGAGCAAGTCAATCAAGTAAATAGAGCTTTGAATAAAGCTAAAAGAGAGAAAAGAAAACAGAAATTTAAAGAATTACAAAGGGTGTCGAACGCAGTTCGACGATCGCAGGCCCAATGGTCGAACGAAGATCGACGATCTGGGTACCAATCGTCGAACGTCGATCGACGCTTTCAATATGAATTTCAAAATTCAAACCAGAACCTTAAAAACCCGAATATGAATAGAAACCCTAGGTTCATTGACCCATCATCAGCATGGAGAATCCCACCTAGGAGATCTTACCCATTAGGTTATCACCCTCATCCTGCTTATTCTTTTATTTCTAGTTTTTCTTATGTGAAAAATAAGGGACCCAAGGTTACCTGGGTCCACAATGTTTAAATTGTTTTATTTGCAGGTGAAGACCTATCCTATCACTCAAAATAAGTGGTATTTGGATAGTGGTTGCTCCAAGCACATGACAGGAAATAAAGAACATCTGTCAAAGTTCAAGGCAAAGCTTGGCCCAAAGGTAATCTTTGGAGATTCAAGCTGTGGTCAAACTGAAGGCCATGGCAGGATGACAATTGGAGCTGTTACATTCAAGAGAGTTGCTTATGTGACTGGACTGAAGCACAATCTAATTTCAGTAAGTCAATTATGTGATGCTGGATATCAGGTATCATTCTCTAACTCTCTTTGTAATATTACTTTAAATAATAATGTTGTATTGGTAGGCATTAGACAAGGTAACATTTATTTAGTAGATTTTAATTCAACTGATTCTGAAATCTGCCTATTTAATGAAGTAACTAATAATTACACCTTGTGGCATAAAAGGCTTAGCCATGTTAACCTCAAGAACATATCTAGGTTATCTAAACACAACCTTGTTAGAGGTTTACCTTCTTGCCCCTACAAGAAGGAGAGCCTATGCAAGGCTTGTCAGCTAGGCAAGCAAACCAAGAACTCTTTTAAATCAGTAAATAAAAGTGATTCTCCTAGAATCCTGTATTTATTACATTTGGACCTATTTGGCCCAATAAATGTACAGAGTTTAGGAGGGAAGTATTACACCCTAGTCATTGTAGATGACTTCTCTAGATTCACTTGGGTGTTCTTTTTGAGAACTAAGGTTGATAACTTCAAAGCTCTTACAGACTTTCTATTATGTGTGCAGACTGAGTACTCTACTCGTGTGGCCTTGATCAGAAGTGATCATGGTACTGAGTTTGACTCTCTTCTCATGCAAGAATTCTGTGAGAGAGAAGGTATCAAACATAGCTTCTCAGCTCCTAGAACTCCCCAACAAAATGGGGTGGTTGAAAGGAAGAACAGAACACTAATTGAAGCTGCTGGCACATTATTGGCAGATGCTAATATGCCTCTTTCCTATTGGGCAGAAGCAGTTAGTACAGCCAACTATGTCCTGAATAGAAGTCTGATACACAAGCTTAAGTGTAAAACTCCTTATGAGTTACTTAAAGGAAAGAAACCTAAAATAAATTATTTTAGAGTTTTTGGCTGTGTTGTTTATATTCATAATAACAATAAAGAATATCTTAGAAAGTTTGAAGCAAAGGCTTCAATGAGAATTTTTCTAGGATATTCCCAAGTAAGGAAAGCTTATAGGGTTTTTAACAAATCATCTTCTAAAATTGAAGAGTCTGTTCATGTGTCGTTTGATGAATCCCAAATGTTTTACAAGGAGAAGGAAAATTCTCCTTCCTCAAGTTCATTACAGGTACAAGATTCTTCCAAAGATGTCTCTCAAGAAATCCTTCATCTTTCAACTCTTCATATCACTGAATCAGACAGTGATGAAGACATTGCTGAAGCTGTTGTTGTTCCACCAATAGTAGATCAAATTCCTCCTGAAGAATTAATCCCAACTGTTGCTGAAGATCACATCCCACCTGCTGATGTTGTCACACTTAGAGATCACCCCACATCTCAAGTGATTGGAGACATATCAGCTGGTGTTCAAACAAGACATCAGTTAAGACAGGATGTGATGCATGCTTGTTTCCTCTCACAGATTGAGCCCCTCACCATTAAAGATGCAGAGCTAGATCCCCACTGGATCATTGTTATGCAAGAGGAACTCAATCAGTTTGAGAGATGTAAAGTTTGGACTTTGGTTCCAAGACCTAAAGGCCAACTGATCATAGGCACCAAGTGGGTGTATAGAAACAAGTTGGATGCAAATGACATCATTGTAAGGAATAAAGCTAGGCTTGTAGCTCAGGGCTACAGACAGGAGGAAGGTATAGATTATGACCAAACCTTTGCTCCTGTTACAAGGCTAGAAGCAATAAGGATCTTCTTAGCCTATGCAGCCTACATGAAGTTTAAGGTTTTTCAAATGGATGTCAAAAGTGCTTTTCTTAATGGTGAGCTAAAAGAAGAGGTGTTTGTTGAACAGCCACCCAGTTTTGTTTCTTCAACTCAGCCCTCACATGTATTCAGGCTACAGAAAGCTTTTTATGGACTAAAGCAAGCTCCCAGAGCCTGGTATGAGACTTTAGCTAGTTTCCTGTTAGAGCACAACTTTACTAGGGGAGTAGTTGATAGAACCCTCTTCGTCAAGCACCACAAGGACACAATCCTGTTAGTTCAAGTGTATGTGGATGACATTATATTTGGCTCCACTGATCCCAAACTTTGCAAAAGGTTTTCTGACCTAATGCATTCTAAGTTTGAGATGAGTAGTATGGGTGAGCTGTCTTACTTTCTTGGTCTCCAAGTAAAGCAAGATGCTGATGGCATCTTCATCTCCCAATCCAAATATGTCAAGGAATTGGTAAAGAAGTTTGGGATGGCAGATGCTTCAGCAATGCATACACCTATGGCTACTAATGTAGTTATTGATTCTGATGATCAGGGAAAGCCTGTAGATCAAAAGAATTATAGGGCCATTGTTGGTTCCCTATTGTATTTAACTGCAAGTAGGCCAGACATAATGTTTGCTACATGCCTTTGTGCTAGATTCCATGTCAACCCCAAGGAATCTCATCTGATTCTTCTCAAGAGAATCTTGAGATACCTGAAGGGATGTCCAAATCTAGGACTTTGGTACCCAGCTGAGTCAGAATTTGAATTAATTGGATATTCTGATTCTGATTATGCTGGTTGTCGAGTTGACAGGAAAAGTACCTCAGGAACTTGTCAGTTCCTGGGAGAAAGATTGGTCTCTTGGTTCTGTAAGAAGCAGGCCTCTGTCTCAACTTCAACTGCAGAAGCTGAATATATAGCAGCTGCCAGTTGTTGTTCACAGATCCTGTGGATACAAAATTAGCTTTTGGATTATGGGTACTCACACAAGAACACTAAAATCATGTGTGACAGTACAAGTGCTATCTCCATTGCACAAAATCCAGTGCACCACTCTAAAACGAAGCACATTGAGATTAGACACCATTTCCTGAGAGATTGTGTGGAAAAGAACAAGATCAGCCTTGAGTTCATATCCACAGACCTTCAGAGAGGTGATATATTCACCAAGCCCTTAGATGAATAGAAGCATCTGTTCTTTTTAGTTCAACTAGGCATGATTAATGGACGAGACTAAGTGTGACGTCTGCCTTGTTGAAACTTGTTCGAAGATAGTCGAACGAAGATCGACGATAGTCGAGCGGATCAAGCCTATCGTCGACCTATGGTTGAAGATAGCTTATCTGCCTGAAGATCGTCGACCAGCGTTCGAAGATAGTCGAACAGGTCGAGCTTATCGTCGATCTATGGTTGACGACAGCTTGCTGTTTGTGAAGACAGAAATAGTCGAACGATTGATCGACTACTCTGCTTCAGGACCGATCGTCGAACGATCGTTCGACCATCGTCTCCAGTATCTTTTAAGGAGATCGACGATCGCTGTTTTAATATAAAGCCGATGGTCGACCTAGGTTAAAAGATAGTTGCTTTTATCGTCGACGGAGAGCGTCTTTTCGCATTCCGTCTTCCCGCTTGCTCTTTGTCTCGTGTTTTTCTGCCGCTCCGTCCTCGCCGTCTCTCTCTCGTCTTCTACAGCTTTATCGATGGCGATTGCTCCAGCTCTTCTTGCAGTGGTAAAGTTTGATGCCGGATTCAGCGTTGACTTCGACGCCTTCAGCAGTTGCGAACCGGGGATAGTAGAAATCCTAAATCTGTGCAGAGAACAAGGATTAGAGAGACTCATGTCTTACAGAGTAAAGATAAACACTCAGGAAATCAAAGAATGGGCCTTCACTTCATCGTCGTCTGATGATTCGATGACCGGAACAATTAGCGGAGAAGAGGTAATTTTAACTCCCGCGATTCTGACTGAAATTTTTGGTTTGATTAATGGTGAAGAAGATTATGAGCAAGATGCTCCTGAATTCGGAAGAATATTAACTGAGCTGGGACATGCTGAAGGCATTCCCTCCAAGCTGCTCAAGGTAAATTTCCCCTTCAAGATCAAGTTTCTTGCGGAAATTGTTGGAAAAGTGCTACTGGGAAAGCACTCAGCCCATGATAATATCACCAGACAGCAGTTTGCACTAATGTGTGCAATAGTGAACAAGAAGCAGATCAATTGGGCTGGCATCATGTTTGATTTAATAAGGAAAAAGAATGGAAAGAAAGAGGTTACCCTAGGAAGGGTTGTTGGTATTTTTCTGAAGGAGAATTACCCTCATTTGCTTGTGTCTGCCGCCACCTCCATCAACGCAAGTAAGAAGATGGATCCTTCACTGTTCTCAAAGTGGAAAAGGACATTCCTGAAGCCCGCTCTCGCAGGGGTTGCTCCGGTTATATCTGAGAGCACCAGGACTATCGCAGTCACTCCCCCCTTCTAGTAGCTGGCTCAACTGATATCTCTCTTCCATCCTCTTCTTCTGCTTTGCCGTCTACTGCAGTTGAAGTTCCTTCAACTTCAACTGAAGTACGACATTCTGCCTCTCCTCCTGCATCTTCTCTCCCGACTGATCTTGCTGGAACTTCTCAACCTAGCTTTGATTTGTTGGCGTCTGAAATATCTTCTCCAGTTCATTCTCCAATTCCAACTCCTCCTCACTCTCCAATTCTATCTTCAGATCATCTTGATCACCCTGCATCCACCCATGCATCTCCACATCATTCTCCAGCTCATATTGCACATACCACCCCTGCTGTTCTTCCACCCTCAGAAATTCCTCCATCATCTTCATCATCTTCTTTTGATATAACTCCAGCATTTATTGCTAGCATTGTGGAGTTAATTACCCCCTCAATCAAAACTATGATTGATGAGGCAATTGCTCCCCTTGCTTCTTCTATATCTTCTTTGACTGCTGCTGTTCAGGCACTTTCAAAGTCTGCTGAGCCCTCTTCTTCTAGGGGCCTGGTTTCAGTTTCCACTGAAATCAGGCAGGGGGAGATGCTTGATGAAGATATCTCAGAGCAGCCTTTGGCCTCCCCTCCAGCAGTTCTTCTTATAGTAACAGAGAAAGTAGCAGAAGATTCAGCTCCTCCTCCCCCTCCATCTGAAAAGGAAATATCTGATGCAATCATGTTGACAGAGTTTATAGTAAAAGTTTACTTAGAAGAATCCTCAACTCCCTTGGTTGCCCAGTACCTAGAAGGAATAATCATCTCCTTTCTAGATGATTTATGGGAGTTAGGAAACCCTGAAGAATATCCTAAAGGTATGTCTCTTTCTCAATTTATAGATTACTTAATTGATATGCTAGTATGGGAATATCTGGAAGGGATGACTTGATGTCATTTAGCAAGATTTTATTCCTAATCCTACAGATATAATGGAAGAAGTAGTTGTTGTCCAAGAGCCAGAACCAGAACCTGAACCTGCTCTAGAGATTTTAGATGCTATAGAGCCTGAACCTGTGTCTGCCCCTGAAGATCAAGTGGTTGTAGAGCCAGTAAGTGAACCTGCTTCTGAAGTTCAACCTGAACCAGAAGTAGCTGTTCTAGATTCTGAGGCTTCTGAGCAAGCAGTGCAAATTGAACTGGTCCCCACGATAGTTCCTGAGCTTCAAGAAATGGATTCTGAAAGTCAAATTGAAAAATCTACTGTATGGGATGATTCCCCAGGATTGGACTTAGATACTCTATTGGCACAGGATGCCATAGAAGAAGAAATGGAAAAAGCTGCTTTAAAGGAAAAAAGAAAGAGCTCTAAAAGAGGCTATTGATCCCTATGATTTGTCTATCTCTTCAAATTCTGAAGAAGAAATTGATTCTGATGAATCTGCTGATTCTAAGAGAAAAAGGATTGCTAAAAAGAAAAGAAAGGCTGTAGCTCCTCCTCATGCAAATCCAGACAATGATACACCATATTATGTACTGAAAGGGATTGATCCCAAGTCTAAAGAATTCCAACATTGGATGTGGTTTTCTAAAAATCAGCAAAAGCAAAAGAAAAAGGCTAAGAGGTATGACCCTCCTGCTTCTAAATGGAATCCTAGAGGTCCTCCTCCTCCACCTCCCGGTGCAGGAGCCTCAGGAAATCTATCTTCTAAATCTGCCTCTCAATCTGAAAGATCAAATCCATCCCAGCCTGCTCAAAGGAAAAGTTCTCAAAGTTTTCAAGATAAAAGCCAATCTGGTTATCAAAGAACTGATAGAGTTAAAGAACAAGTTAAGGAGGTAGTTTATCAAAGACCAACCTTTTCCCCTCCTCCTTCTCCAAAGAAAAAAGTTCCATCTCCAAAGCCAGTGCATACTGAGAAAGTTGTTCCAAAAGGTAAGCAATTTACTTTATCTGAAAATTCTAGCAAGAGCTTTGCTAAGTCTGCTCTATCTTGTTATTTAGTTAATAAAGATAAAGAACCAGTTGACTCGTCTTCTGAGAATGTTTATGAAAGCTCAGAGCTTGATCCTAACTTTAGGATGGCTCGTTTTCTTGAACTGGTTGGAGTTGCGCAGATAAGGAAAGCTAAAGAAGAAGGAAAGGACACTGCCGGGTTAACAACAATGTCTAAATTCAGAAATAAGGAGTTCGAAAAGTTCCAGGTCAGACCTGAGATGTTTGATCCTTCAAAATATATGGAAAAGCACCCAGAGGCAGTGGTCCCAAGAACAACTGAACTGAAAATTATTGGAGAGCAAGATTTGAAGCTATCGAAGAAAGAAGCTCTAGATCCTTCAAGGAAAATTACTTTTGTTTCTAGTTCTTCTAATCCTGAATCTAACTCTAAAGCATCTTAATTGTTCATTGATTGTCAGTTAATTTTTATCTGATTGATTGATGATATCTGCTTGGTTATTTCCCTTTATGCATTTTATTTACTGTCTGTAATTAGTGTTGTTTGTTTTATTTGTTGAAGAGACTTAACTCAAATAGGGGGAGATTATTGGAACCCTAGGTTTTGATTTGAGTTCAGTCCTCTCTTTCTGTCTCTTGACCCAAGATTTATCTATGGTCAAAGGTTAGTTGATAGGTTAGATTCTCTAGTTGTGTAGAATTGCTTTTCAAGATGAATATTTGGTTAAGTAGTTTTTCGTTCGACTATAGTCGAACGTCGCTCGACTATCGTCTATCGGCTGATCGACTATCGTCTATTAGTTGGTCGACGTTCTGTCTGCTTTGATAGGTCGACTATCTGTTGATAGGTCGACTATCTGTCGTCTTTGATAGTTCGACTATCTGTCCTGATAGTTCAACTATCTGATAGCTCGACTATCTATTGATAGATCGACTATCTGTTGATAGGTCGACTATCTGTTTTGTTTTGATAGGTCGACTATCTGTTGATAGGTCGACTATCTATTGATAGGTCGACTATCTATTGATAGGTCGACTATCTGTTTTCTGTGATAGGTCGACTATCTGCTTGATAGGTCGACTATCTGTTTCTGTTTGGTAGTTCGACTATCTGTCCGGATAGATCGACTATCTGATAGCTCGACTATCTGTTCTGATAGGTCGACTATCTGCCGAGGTAGTTCGACTATCTTCTTTGATAGTTCGACTATCTGGATCGTTCGACTATCTGCCCGATAGGTCGACGATCTCCGTGCGTCGGTCGACGATCTCCGAAGGTCGTTCGACGTTTTGCTGTATGCTCTTATTTAGTTTTGTCGTCTTCTGTGATGTGACTAAATTCATATTTATTTTGGCATATTTTATGAAAGATTATCTGAATAATTTGTGACATTATTTCCATGCAATATCAGTTCTATTCTATATGCATGAGCTAATCTTTTCTGACAAAGTTGTTTGTCTTATAGCTGAGATATGATATCTGCCAGGCTGTCCTTTATAGCCGTTAGACTCAAAAAGTCTTCCTTGGACGTAAAGAGATCTTTTTGATGTGACTTTCTCTTATATTATTTCATCAGAAGTATTTGCAGCTTCTTAGAAAGCTTTATCCTTTTATAGGATATCTGCCTGCAATATCTTTGTTTTGCTTTATGCTTTTTGCAGCCCAGCTTGCAGAGTTCAGAAAAAGACAAGATTTAAACTCAATTAGAGCCGTTGCTGCTGCTGATATATAAAGACTTTTTTGAAGAAGAAATCAACTAGTCCACATAGCAACAATTCATTTAGCAAGCTTACAGCAAGAACAAGTTTAACTGCTCTCAGCAATCTTCACTTAACTGAGAAGTGTTAGCTCTTCTGCTCTTCTTCAACCTGAGTTCTCCTGTTCCAGGAAGTTCTAACTCAGAGATCTTTTGAAGAAGAAGAAGAAGAAGATAGCTGCTAGAAGATTTTAATTTCTTATTTTATATCTTCTTGTAGTTCTTCCTTCAGTATTTACTGAAGTGTTTCTGCACTGAAGCAAGACTTCACCTGGACGTTCTTTAAGCCAGGGGGAGCCTTGATTCTTTTAGAGCTGTCTAGCTCAGTGCAAGTTATTATGCTTCTCTAATCTATTGTAAAATATAGAAGACACCTTAACCTCCTTTCCCCCTCCTGTACAGGGTTATTACTCCCTTCAAAAGTATCCCTTGGTGGCAGGGCACCTGATCAAAACCTATGTTTGGTTTTTAGACACCTGATCAAAATTCTAAAGGGTCTCTTGATCTACCTGAAGCAGATCTTGTTGGTGGCAGGGCACCTGATCAAAAACCAGAGTGGATTCCTACCTTGTTGTTAGAAGAGTGGACGTACCCAAGTTGTTTGGGGAACCACTATAAATTCCTTGTGTCGTCTGGATTGTCTTATTTAATTACTTGCATTGTGGCTGTGATTAGATCTTAACTAGGTTTGCTAGTTGCTGGATAGGATCCAAAGCTAAACTGTAATTACAGTTAGCCTTAGTTTGTGCACAACACTTGTGTTAGGCTCTAAGGTTTAATCTTAAATATCTATAACTCTCATTCCACATTTAACTCCAAGGGAGTTGAGTAGAAAGTCAACTTTGCTAGTGCAATTTTTGATTACTCTATTCACCCCCCCTCTAGAGTAGTATCTATCCCTTCTCTTTCAACGGCCGTATCGTGACCCGTGTCACGCCTAGCAGAATAAATCCCGCTAACAGACCGAGAAGGACACGGCCAGGGACACGCCCGTGTCCAAGGCCGTGTGCCTACCAAGGCGCTACACGGTTGTCGAACAACACGGTTCGACAGCCAAAGCGCTACACGGCTTGTGACACGGCCGTGTCACAGGCCGTGTGCCTACCCCCAAAACCCAAATTTGGCTGAAACGACGCCGTCGTTTCCCCTTCCAAGTTTTGGGGTGTTACACATGTGGTTGAGTCTCGTGTGCAGAAGTAGATCTGCGTCTCTACAGTAGTCCACACGAGTGATGAAGAACCCAAATATCGTGTCCAATAATATCTAGGTCGGAGTAGGAGCGCCCTCAACGTCTCCCACAAATTGCTAGATTCATGCAATGGAGAGGCAGCAACAACAAGTGTCGGAATGGGTCTCGCGGAAGAAGCAGCGGTGAAAATAACTTTTTGCTAAACTCTCAAAGAAGGCATCGCATCAAAAAAACCTAATCCTCTATCTATTTATACCCAAGGTACTTACGTTGACATGCGCTTCCGCTATCAGCAGACCTGAGACTCCATTTAGAGTAAACATAAATATCATCTTGTTGATAGGAAGAACACAACGATATTGTTTTAATAGACTAATGCACAAACTGATATCATCTTATCATACAAAACAAGATTGTTTGATAGGATGAAGCACAAAACGATATCGTATTGTCATACAAGATGACATCGATTTTATAGGCTGAAGCACAAAACAATATCGTCTTATGATACAAGATGATATCGTTTTGGCAGACAAGATGTATCAAAACGACATTGCATAGTCAACACACACAACTCCAATGAATTATAGGATTGGTCGTTCACTCATATCCAATATGCGTAAGGTCAACACAATCATCCCTCCAACTTCTCCAAAAACTTTTATGTGCGACCCTATATGCTCATATCGCATTGGAAGTAAGGCTAATTGCTTGACTACTTCGAGATCACCTTGGAAACACCAATAACTCGATAGTCAGCGTGGAGTGCAACCATATTGCATGAGATTGTGTGTTGCGTTTTGAGGCCTGAAAAGTAGTTCAAGGAAAAATTATGAAAAAAGAACACCAAAAAACAGTCACATAAGGGTGGAAGAATGCCACTTTGTAAGAACGACAGTCACACCACGGGGCACTCAAAACCGCCCCCGTACACAAACACAACACCCGTAAATGCGGCCGCACAGACACGCACGGACGCACGGAGGCGCGTGCATGCGAAGACCCACACACTAGTGCATGCAAAAGAGCGTAGGTGCGCGGGCGCGCGCGAGACCCACGTGGGAAACCTGTGTGCGGTGGCGCGCACGCGCAACTAGAATGCAGGCATGCATGCAAGACCCGCACGCGAGCGCGCATGCGTGTGCGCGCTGGCCTCTCTGCGCAGTCCCGTGCGTGGGCTTGCGCACACCCACACGCATGCACGGAGCGTGGGTCAGACCGCATGCACGTCACCACTACGCGCAGGTGTGCGCGTGGTCTAGCCTCTGAGCACTAATATGCGTGTTGCCCCATCCGCCTGCACATCGCCCTGCCTGTATGAGTCTTCCCTGTGCTCATGCATGTAGACGAATCTCGTACAGGCACAACTTCTTCGCTCGCTCACTCCGCTTCTTTACCATGTACCTTGGCACGCGCTCCTCCGCAGTCCACTTTCTCTAGCATCTCTCAGCTCGACGCCACCATAATTTCCATAAAAAGGAGTCTCTCAAGGTAAATTCTCGTTCTTCCCATGCTCTGACTCTAAATACCGAGGATTTTGGGGGGCAAATGATGAGGCAAAGTTAAATTTATAAAGAAATTGGGGTACGAATAGCCGATCACCCGTAATCCCCACTAACATGGTGGGGATCAAGGAAATAACCACCGCATGCACGATCGGGGCGCGTGATCCGCACATGATCCGTGCACAGGATCCTGCTACCCATGCAAACCGCCCGCGGCAGCCGAAACGGTTGGCTGCCTCCATTCCCCGGTGGTGGGGTCACGACCGCCTCTCACAGCCGCACCTCACGACCGCTCCCTATCCCCGCAACCGTCTTTAGCGACTGCATGGGCGCAAATGCATGGGATGCCCGCAGGGGCGTGAACGTATATGGCGTCTGCACTTTGCAACCCCCCCCCTCCACACCCCACGACCTCCTCCTACAACCGCAAGGGCACGACTGCACCCCATAGCGGCCCCCCCGAGCAACCCCCCGCGGCCGCCTCTCTTGGCTGCAAGTCGCGGCCGCGAGGCTCCCCGCTGCCGCAAGCCCGCAGTCGAGCAGGGTGACCGACACTAGGGTTAGCTGCCCTTCCGGCTTGCCGCGTCCGGGTGTCCCGCCGGCCGCGGCTCCTCCTTCTTCTCTGGCGGCCTCCCGCCACCGATTTGGTCACTAGTCGAAGAGGGGGCCCTCTCAACCGTCTGATCGTCCCAACGCGATCACCGCCGTCCATTTCATGGGAATATTTAACCACCATTGTTAGTGTGTGTGTGGGAGGGGGGAATATTTAATAATTTAATATGAGTATAACTATATAAAATAAATTATTTAATATTCATTAGAAATTATGCCAAATATGGTCTGTACCCAGTAGTTTATGTGGTTTCGGTGTGGGGATAACCACATAAATACCGTAACCACCGTCTGAAGCCTATAAAAAGGCCCCCAGACGTTTCTCATTTCTAACCTTTTCTCCTCCCAACTTTCTTTTTCCTTAGGTCGGAGCTCTGCTGAAATACTCCTATGAGCCACCGCCTCCCGTCGAGTCATCCGAAACTTTGTCTAAGTCCACAACGCCCCGAGGAAGAAGACACATTGCCAACCACTCCAAGAAGACTCCTACGTGCGCGACATCCAGCAAATCCTCGCGAACGCACCTTAACCAACCTCGCAGCAAAGTTGAGCAGCCCGATTGCATCCAAGAACATCTGCTACCGCCAATGAGCAGTGAAAGCAGAGCTTCGTGTAAGGCGGTCTGTCGCCCACCAAGCACGTCAGTATACTCTCTCTCATCTCCAAGCTGTAACGAAAAACAGTCTATCGCCCTTGATTCCACCAACACTCTGTAAACTACTGATGATAGTGAAGTTTATCCGACAACGAACTGATCACGTGGTTTTTTTACCCAGTTGAAGAGTTTTTCCACGTTAAAATCGTGTTGTGCACTTATTTTCTTACTCTATGACAATGTGCACGCTCGAACACTCTGTGTTAATGTGATTTAGTTTAGTCCGGTCAACCAAAAATATAGAATTGGCTGCAACAATAAATATAAAAATTTATATTCTATGATATACATGTGGTTATGTTCAATTTGACTTATCACTAAAAACCGTGAACTGATCAAATCTTGCAATTTTTCAATACTTGAAATCGTAACAGAACCGTTGCCAACGAAAGCTAACCAAACCTCACGCACACTTCAAGTACAATTCCAATAAATTAATCATATATCATCGTAATAACTAATAACTATTCATCATATTCTATATATGAATACTATAGAATATATTAAGGGAGTTTATATTGGCAGCCCAATTATAATAGAAACCCAGCAAACTGATAATGACAGCTCAATTTTTCTTGTTTTTTCTAAAGACATATAATTACATTAAATTAAACAAATATATATAAATTAAAGTTCATTGTTGAAACGCCAGCGTCGCCGGCATTCAGATCCATGAACACCATAGTGTCGTTTGATCAACGATACTGTAGCAGCTTGCGGACTGTTCTCCCCTGTTTTCTGACTGCAGAAAATTTAAATTTGTTTTAGAGAATTAACTTACTTCCCCAAAAGATGAATCTTTGATTTTATACATCAAAATCTCGTGAAATGGCGCATAATTTACCTGGAAATGGTTGGGCTGAAAGTGTTGGCGTAATTGACGCCGGTGAGGCTGGTGAAAGTAGAAGTAGCGTCGTCGTAGGCGTAGTAGCTATAAGCTCACGGGCACGCATTTTTGAATAATTGGGAGTAAGAAGAGGGTTTGCACGTGCCCAGTAGGCGACGGTCTGCCTGCCAGAGTCCAAGAGGATGATTCAGAGTTCAGACGGGCAGAAGCTCTGGCCTCTGGCCATTGGCTCCTGTCATTAGAGAGAGAAATTTAACTATTTGGTGTTATTTTGATTTTTTAGAACTAAAAATATGGATATGTGGCATACCAATATAAACTTTCTATATTAATCACATATCGTCATCATTATTACTTTAAATTAAAATAAGATTTAAAATGTTTTAAAATAAATTTCTATCTTTAAATGTGAGATGAAGTTCAAATATAATAAAGTAATATAAAATAAAAGTATAAGAATGCTTTCACACTAACTAAAATCTATGGATGGGATACTCACCATTGGAGGGAAGAGGCCCAAGAGGGTGTGATCCTCAAATTACATTTTATTAATTCACATGTTTCATGAGATCAATGCATTTTATGATAAAATTTTAAAATTTACTTTATCACTCCTTCCTCTTTTTAAATGGAGGTCCATTTCATGATAAAATTATTCATTATATCAAAAGATACGTAATTTGATATAAAAATAATAATCGGGACCATGAAATAAATACCATTTATTTGGACACAAATAGAAGAGCAATTTTTTGGTGCAGAAGAATATCTGACCGTCCAGTCGTTGTGATTCATCAAAAATTTGATCATATTTTGAATTCAAAAATTTGCGCATACATTTCATAATATTTGCACGGCAGAATTGTGAATCTTACCGCTAAACATAATAGGTAGATTATGATGCCTTGCACTTGCCAAAATGTGGGAAGTTTTTAGTGTGGGTTACTCACATCCAAGATCACGATACTTGCACGCATCAAACTGTTAGTTCATACAAATACAACAAGATTGATCTAAAAACTGTTGTATTTGACATTATGTTCCAAATGGCGAGCCCAAATAACAAAAAAAATTCGTGCCTATGCGCACCTTCCGGAGGTGTGCATGCACCTACGACCGTAGGACTGCGATGTCCAACGGTGCAGATTAGTATTCACACTGTATTGCGGGAGTATGATAAATCGGTATTTGAGGGATATTTGAAAAGTATTATGGAAGATGCATCTCGACCGTTGATGACAAGATCCTACGATCAGATCTTCTCACAAAATTGGTGCACATGCGTGCCAAAAAAACAGACTTCCGAAATAAAGAATTTGCCCGTACAAAATCTATAGGGGGGCCGATGAAAAATCTGAGACAAGTAGTGCGGCCGGCGGGATATTCGCTGTCAGAGAAATCCTATCGATACTGCAATACTGCATAACGAAAGAGCAGGGAGAAAATCTCTCTGTCTCTCTCTCTATATATAGTAATGGTGGAAAGAAAAAAAAGGCAAGAAGAAGCTGTAATGGATTCTTCCAAAAGAGGCAGGGAGGCGATGCGAGCCAGGGTTATTTACTTCCTCGATCGCCATGGACAGATCGAACATCCCCACCTCCTCCGAATCCACCATTTCTGCCACTCCGGCGTTCGCCTTCGCGGTAAAAAAAAACCACTATGCTCGCTCTCTCTCTTCGTCCTCTGCTCTTCGTCTCTCTCTCTCTTCTCTCTCTCCTCTGCTCTTCGGCTCTTTCCATGGCTAATCGGAATTTGACCACCAGATGTGAAGAGATGGCTATCGGAATTGAGAGGCAAAGATATGCCAGGCTCCTTCTCTTGGTCCTATCAGAGGTGATCTCTCTCTCTCTCTCTCTCTCTCTGGGATTTCACTGTGAGACTTGAGTCTGATGATTTGGTAACTGAACGAAATGGATGATTACAGGCGATATAAGAAGGGATACGTGTGGCAGGATTTGATGGACGACGATCTGCTCACCCCGATCTCCGATTGCGAGTACGTCCTATTGGGATCTCTACTCCCAGGCGTCGATTCGAATTCGGGCATCTTCCCCGCTTCCGGTAACATAATTTCCCCAAAATCATAAACCCTAAATTCCCGCTCGCAAATTCTTACCCTAATCGACCGCAGAAATGGCCGTCGCGCCGGAAACCGGAGAGCTTGACGTTGAAGCCGGCATCCTTCCAGGTGAGGAAAAAAGGACGCCTCCGTCGAAAGATGCCGGCGGGCGGGGTTATTCGCGGAAGTCGTCGTTCGTTTTCCGAAACTTTCTCACGTGCAAGGCGGCGGATACGAAAGACAGCACCATTCCGGCGGTTAACATCCACGGAGTCGCCGGCGGCGGCGATATGCTTTATGGCAGGGTGATGACGAAGTCGAGCTTAGCCCGGCCGACGTTGCGTCTTCAGGGCGCGCGAGCGGACGCTGATTTGAGGTGAAATGAGATGGGAGAATCGTTTAATGTTTAATTATTAAATTAAATGTTTGTTTATTAAAATTTGAATTTTTTTTTTTTAAAGTAAAAAATTTGAATTATCAATTATTGTTAAAATATTGATTTTGAATATTTTAGGGAAAGTGGAGCGGCTGTTGGAGGGAAGAGTTTGAGAAAGGCGGGAAGGACGCATATGCCCAAGCCCAAATGCTCGTAAGTCCCTCAACCGACACGTGTCTTTGAATTGCAAGCATTAAACGGCGAACTGACAAAGCTGTTTTGAGATTCCGGGTGGTCGTGTCAGAAATAAATAACAGTAGTGTATAGTGTTTCATCGAATCACAATAAATATAGGTATTGTCATTGAGATTACAGTTTTAACTATTCGCAAAATATTTTCTTGCATTTTGGAAATATGTTTTGTACATGCATTTTTAGGAAAAATGTTCAACACGAAAATTGTAGATTTCGATGAAATATGTGCAAGACATACTTTGAAAAGACTTGAAAAATTAGGAGAAAACGTTGTGCGACTAACCAAAACTGTAATGCTAATAACAATCACCTAAATATAACCATATAACTTTTAAAAAGTATTAATAATAAACTATAAAGAAAAGGGTAAAATTATAATCTAAAAAGTAACGGGTTTGATGTCAATACTCCAGGAAATTTGTTAGAATTGAGATTCTATATGAGATCCTTTTGAAATTAGATGGTAGATTGGATCCGGGCTGGTCGCTGTTAAAACTACCTCGCTGCGGTTTTGTCTGTTTAGCGGGCCGCGATCGAGCAGGGGTGGCTCTTCTCCTCTGCAGTAAACCATGGGAAATCCATGGATTTCATCTGCGCCGGGCTTCCCGCGGTTACGGTCCAGCAACACTAATGAAATCTGCGCCACCCCGACCTTGGCACCAAACGAAGCCCTAATCCTAAATCCATAACTTTAATTTTAGAAATTTTATTGTCATAATTGCATAGTGGCTTAGGCTCTGAACGTCACTGTCACATAAAATGTTTGGCATGAAAATAGTTGTGACCGTGGCCGGCAAATAAAACTAGCTTTGAACTCTGAAGTGGATTTAGTTCCTTGAGTGAAAATGGGCGTTCAAGAACAATGTTTTCAAACCACCGTGTTCACGACTGCTACAAACACGTTAAATTGAGTCTTATTTTATGCACCATAAAAAATCCAAACTTTGGCATAAATAGCAGTGCGTTAGGGACATTAAGGATCCGTTTGGTTAGGCCGCCGCAGACGATGTCTGAAGTCGTCAATTGTGTTCACGACTGCTACCACCGCGCCAAACTCAGCCTTATTTTATGCATCAGAAAAAAAAAATACAAATTTGGCATAAATAGCCTTGCGTTAGGGACATTATGGGTCCGTTTTGTTAGGCGGGTGCAGACGCCACCAAAGTTGCCAATTGTGTTCACGACTGCAATCACTGTGCCAAACTCAGCCTTATTTTATGCATCAGATAAAAAATCCAAATTTGGCATAAATAACCTTACGATAGGGACATTAAGGATCTGTTTGGTTAGGCGGGCATAGACGCCACCAAAAGTTGCCAAATGTGTTCATGACTGCTACCACCGCGCCAAACTTAGCCTTATTTTATGCATCAGAAAAAATCCAAACTTTGGCATAAATTGCATTGTGTTAGGGACATTAAGGGTCCATTTGGTTCGGCGGGCGCAGATGCCACCGGAATTTACCACTGGTGGGTGGGGGGTGGGTTTCGGAACGGAGCGGCTTCTCCGTTCCGCAGAAGGTTGGTGGGAGCAGACGCCGCTGTTTTGCACCGGCAGACGTTTATTTTTCCGCCTTGCGACAGCATCTGCTCCCGCCCCAGCAGCCGAACGCCAAAACAAATGAAGCCTAAGACAACATTTCCTTTTTATTTCAAACATCTCACATGCTCTGCTCTTCTGCCACTCAATGTGCGATGCATCGGCACCAGAGGGGATTAGTCAAGGGAGCACAACAATGTGAATAGAGGGTGTTGGCGGCTTTTGTATGGTTTTGTTTGTCTGGGCTTTTTTGCTCCATTTTTGATGAGAGAAAAGCCTCATAGCTCAAAAAAAATTTTGTTTAATAAACCTCTCATTCCCAATATCACTGCTCAAAATAGAAATTTTGGCCTATTCCTCCATCAATCACCCACCGCTCTCATTCTCACAGCTCCCGTTTTGGCCACAACCAGACCTTATGTGGTGCCATTTCCCACAGCTCCCGCTTTCGCCACAACCAGGCCTCATGTGGTGCCATGTCCTCAGCTGCTTGATTTTGATTAAAAAAAACTTATGTGCGGAAGGCTTCAAATATATAAAAGTTTACTAACAACTGAGCGATGTTCTGATATCATGTTAGAATTCAAACATTCATGTTGTGTTTGACGCGGCTTATTTGCTCCGGTGAGATTGGACAAAAATGTCATTGTCATATCAAAATCTTATGCCTCAAACTAATTTCGTTTTTTGATAAGGGTAGTAACATTTGTCATACCAAACATACATTCTATGACAATGACGTTTTTGTTCAACCTCACCAGAATAAATAAGTCATGATAAGACGCGCCAAACGCAGCCTCAATCTCAAACTAACCAATTGATATAGGTGGAGTCAATGATCTTATATTAAGCGAACAAAATTATGTTAATTTTTTAATATAGCCCTATTATGATTAAAGGGCATGAATCATATAATATTTTAACCAGATTCTTTGTATGTTTTTGATGGTTAGATCAAGTCAACATATTAATCACCCAGTTCTATTGGAGCTAATTCTTTCACTCTAATTTCAGGCAATGTGGAAAACCCTTCAACCCAGAGAAACTCCACTCACACATGAAGGCATGCAAAGGAATCAAGCGATGAGGACAATAATATGAGCTCCCATGAAAAAGAGGAAGAGGGCAACAATAATTTCTCATGTACAATGCTCAATATACACCTGATATGTAGTCTACATTAGTTGAAAAAAAATATAAGGCCAAAAAAAGGATCCAAGAAAATCAGCTGTGGTGATTTGATTAGGGGAATCGGTTGTGATTTGAGTATTAAAATTTTAAAATACAGATGCTTGTTGTTAGTATAAGTTTAGGATCACTATGGGTCTATTTGGCACAAAATTGGCTGTTTGAAACTCAGTGGTTATTGTTATGATCAAATTCTATTCTCCTGGTAGACCGGACTACATTTTTCCGTCTTAGCCCGGGAGCAGTCGAGCGCATAAATCGTCACAGAAAATAAAAGCTATCATGGTAATTTTTTACGTGGAAAATCCCGAAAAGAGGTGAAAAATCACGTGTCTGGATCTGTGCCGACAAAACTTCCACTAGTTTTTGTTGTTATAGAGCTTTCTTAGAGAACTCGTTGGCGACAGGTCTGAAAGTATCTAGTGTAGACTAAATCAACCTATGGGGGGGGGGAATAGGTGTCGTGCAATTTTTTGCGGAATTTAAATTACCTGCACAAGTAAACAAACACAGCACAGAAAAGCACACAAACAATTATAGTGGTTCTCCGATTTGGGTACGTCCACTCTCCCCCTTCGACCTATCTCCCACCAAGGGATGAATCGATCACTTCACCAAATAGATTGAAATCCAATCCTCACATTACGGAAGGAACCCTTCCAACCAAAGGAGTCACTACTCCTCCACCACGGGTTGCACCCAACCCTTACAACTAGGAATAAAAATTCTTTTACAACAAAACAAAAATTGTATGTACAAGAAATACAAACAAACTTGTGGAGAATCCGATGTCGCTCTTCGTTCGTTGATGCTTTCTTGAAAGAGACGAAGAGTCCACGACCGGAGTACTCTCTTGGAGAGGATCTTGTCAAGATCGGCGGCGGCAAGTGATTGCAGCGGCGATGCTTTGTGGATCCAAACTTCTTGACGAAGCAAGCAAGGTCTACCAACGATCTCAATCGGATCAGTCGTCTCAATCGATTCGGAATGAAGAACTATCCTCGTTCAACAAATCGAGAGATAAGAGATCTCGAGAGAGAAGCGTGAGACGCTAGGCTTGCCTCGGTACTGTTGTCGGAAGATCAAAGAATCTCTGAGATCAGCGACAGCGACTAGCTTGCGAGCGGCGACGGCGATCGGTGAAGTTCTGCGATCGGCTAGGCCACGCTCGGCCTCGGTTTGATTTTTCGTTATTGGATGCTTCGGTATGTTCAAATACGCGAGTATATATACTGGAAGCCAATCCTAAATGACTGTTGTGGGGCCCACAAGGAGAAGCCCTAATCCCGGTCAAAACGGCGCACAACGAACTTGGTTCGGTCCAGCGAACGGGAATTTTGCCTAAGGCAAAATCGGCGAGAATCGCTGGAATCACTCACGATTCCCGTCGAATTTGCCTTGGCAGAATTCCAGTTGGAAATCTGGTCATCCGGAGGAAATCGGCGGGAATGCAAGGCGATTCTCGTCGAATCGGCGAGAATCACTTGGTGATTCCCGTCGATTCTGCCTTAGCAGAATTCTTGTAGGTGGACAGTCAGTCAGATGAAGTCGGCGGGAATCACTGACTGGTTCTCGACGATTCGGCGAGAATCACTAATGATTCCTGTCGAATCGGCGAGAATCACTTAGTGATTCCCGTCGATTTTGACTTCGAGGATTTTTCTCTTCCTTCCTATCTCTTCCTTCCTATGAACTTGGTCTTTGACCGATCTTTGCTCCTTTTCTGATCTTGATCTATCTCGATCATGTACTTGAAAGTAAGTACACTCCAATAGAGAGAGTACACGTGAGTCAACACACTGATCTGCTCAACGAGGGATTACGTTGCGCAGACCCGTGTATATTGACCCACTGCACCCTGATATTGGTGTGTACTTAGCATGGAATAGCTGCAAGCACAACTTGATAGAAAATCATCAAATACATTGTCAATTCAACTTAGCTTGTTCAGGGGCTTCTTCAAATTAGGTACATTGTGGATACAATACCCAATAAGGTCGTTTCTCGTTATAGGTTGTGAGAGAATATTGGGCTCGGAGGGTGACAACCCACCTCTCACAGAGCTAATTTTTTTTCAGGCAATGACAGGGAGCTTTGCACTCTGGATGTTTTAAAGTCTTTGACGGTTGCTTGGAGGAGGGAGCGGCTTGTTGCACTTGTTCAAATGTTTGGGATTTGGAAGCTCAGGTGGCGCACTTTGTGTGCCTTACCCTCTGCAACTTATCTCTGATTTTGTTTGGGAGAAGCCTGATGCGGTTGCCCTTTAGATGGTTGGAACGCTTGTTCTTAAGCGCACGGGGCGCTTGCCGGCAGAGAGTGTGCGAGGCGCTTGCTCGAGGAGAGCGTGCAGAGCGCTCGCTAGAGTGGAGCCTGTGGGGCGCTTGTTGCAGGAGAACGCGCGAGCCGCTTGTTTTAGGAGAGCGCCCAGGGCGCTTGCTTGAGGAGAGCGTGCAGAGCGCTCACAAGAGATGTGCGTGCGGGGCGCTTCTTGCATGAGAGCGCACAGGGCGCTAGATTGAGGAGAGCGTGTGGGGCGCTTGCTCGAGGAGTGCGTACAGAGCGCTCGCTAGAGGGGAGCTCGTGGGGCGCTTGTTGTAGGAGAACGCCTGGGCCGTTTGCTTTAGGAGAGCGCACAAGACGCTTGCTTGAGGAAAGCGTGCAAAGCGATCACTAGAGGTGTGCACGTGGGGCGCTTGTTGTAAGAGAGCGCCCATGTCACTAGATTGAGGAGAGCACGCGGGGCGCTTGTTCGATGAAAGTGCGCAGGGCGCTTGTTAAATGAGAGCGTGCGGGGAGCTTGCTTAAAAGAGAGCACGCAGGGCGCTTTCTTAGAAGAGAGCCCGCAGGGCTCTTGCTTAGAAGAGAGCGTGCAAGGCGCTTGCCGAATCGCGTGTGGAAGTAGCTCACGGGAAGCCGCGTAGCGGCGTGCGCGGGAGCGTGCGTCGAGGTGGCACAAGGAAGCGCACAAGGAGGAGGCGGGCACAGGAGCGCACAAGGAGGAGGCGCGCGCTCTCCGTGCGCGAGGAGGAGGCGCGCGCGGGAGCGCCCAAGGAAGAGGTGTGCGCGGGAACACGTAAGGAGGAGAAGTGAAGGAGAGAGAAAATCCGTAGGAGGAGGGGATAGAAAATCCGTTGGAGGAGGGGATAGAAAATCCGTTGGAGGATTTCCTCAGGAGGAGGGAGGATGAAGATCTTCAAAAAAAGCTTCGAAGACAAATGAGATCTTCAAGGAACACTTGAAGATCTCTAAAGGGGGTGATGGAGATGAAGAAGGTGAAGGAGGAAGGAGAGAGAATATACGTAGGAGGATTTTCCGGGTGGAGAAGAGGATCCAAATTAATGAGGGAATAAGTGTATTTATAGATTCCAAGAGGGGCTGTAAGACCCCATTTTTTTCTTTTAAACCACCGGGTCTTATGCCCAGAATCGCCATTTTGCGGTGGCACCGACGCTCGTGTGGGTCGCAACTACAAAACGTTGATCATGACGGCCTTAACGATCACCAAAGAAAGAGAAGTATACAGATAAGTCCAAGTCCACATATCACATATAATATGAAATAGAAATAACAGTAATGTCCATATGATAAAGAAGTACTGATGCCGAAAGACAAATCGAAATATAAATGGGTTTAAGCCCGGTACATCAATTCCACACTACAACACTCTCGCAACTCTCAACATCTAAGCGGAAGCAAATCTATAATATCTACTAATGATCGGGACTCACTGTCCCTGCTGCCTGAACTCCAGTGCTAGGCTGTCCCGTCTCCAAGCGCACCGACCTATGGGGCTGCATCTCCTGTTTCGGCTCCATGATCCCCTAAAATGATATGGTCACTGACCGTTAGTCATAAAGACTAAGTCACTATCATCCTCACCCCACCCCTGCAACTTCTAGGAACCGTGCTGGGAGGATGAAAGCGGAGGAAAATAAAGCAGAGTGGAACAAGCAAATGAAAACTACCATAGCAGTTGTATGTATAAAAGAACTAAAACATGAAAACAGTAATGTAAACAAGTAAAGTAGAACAGTAAGAAACATGTAAAGTAAACTAAGGAATAAGTAACCTTAACTTATATGAATGCTCATATAAACTTATAAGTTAAGTGGTCTTTTGTAAGACTCGCATCGTATAAAAAGTCACATACCAAATTATACGATAGAGTGTCAAGTTATATGCAAGTATGAGTGTGGTGAAATGTTATGTCATGATTCATGCAAGTGCAACACATGCACACGACTCTATGGACACAGACATTTAGTTCCCCCTTTCTGGAGCCTAACCTCCCAGGATACCTCCGTCGTGGCAAACGGAAGCGGTGGGTTGGGCCTCGCTCACCTCTAAACCGGTATCAGCACTACCAGTGAGACCTATCGTACGCCTCAACATTGGTGCACTAAGCGGAGCTCCTGCGTACTCTTGTCGGCTAACGCACCGGACTTTATTTGGCTAAGTACTAAACCACACCTGCCGAGTCAACGTATTGGTGTCGGTGCGATGACTCTCCAATACCGAAGACCCACCACCTTATATTCTATGCACATGCAATATTAATGTATTTCCCCACTGAGCCAAAGCTCCTCGTACTAACCTATCCTTCACAACTACCTTCCGAGCCCTCAGCTCGCCGGGCTAACCTGCCCATTTCCACAACCACCGAGCCTACCGCTCGGGTAATCCCAACAAACTAACCTACCGAGTTACCGGGGTGTGTGCAAGTAAATCACTAGTTATACTAGTTGCTCTTAAACATTAATTATTCTTACGGTTTAGGTTAGCCTAGAACTGCCCAAGGTATTCTCGGTGAAAGACTCTCATAAGACACTAGGAACTACGATTGTAGCTGAAGCCCATCGTTCCCTTTCGCAAGGCACTTACTATTATTGATTATTACCCAATTCCCGATCCCTTTTAATATTATACTGGATCTAACCATAGTGTATTTTGACTCTCTCTCTCCACAGGGAAGATGATCTTTCGTCGATCCCGAGCACCACCTAACACTAGCCAACCCAACATTCTCCTCATCATGACTCTTAATAAAGCTCACCTCTTCATCTTACAAAATCAGCATACCATTACTCCCAACTTCCGATGACCATCCCACCTGTTATCACGATTCTGCAGTTTTACTATATGTAGACCAACCTAAGCTATATGATGAGCATGATGAGTGACCCCTTCAAATATTCTTCCAAATGCCCTAGAATTATTACTAGGGGTCTATCATGATATATGTAGACTAAATCCAGAAACATATAATTTTCCTAATTAATTTAGCATTTATTAAATTTTCCCCAAAATTAGGCCATGGATGGTTTTAAACATGAAGTACTAGATTTTTTTAAGTTATGGCATTCCAAAAAGTATGATTACTATATTATGCAAAAATAAAAGAGAATACCAAGTTTCACAAATTTTTATAAAAGTATTAGCCCCTAAATAATTAATTCAAGATAAATACAATAAATAGAATTAAAGAGAGAAGTACCTCAAAATACTATCCAAAAATTACAAAAAAAATTACCAGGGCTTTAATATGATCATACATCATCACTGACTAATTTTCATAACATTATAAGTTAGTTTAACCATGATTTTATCAAAATCTTCCATAGGGGCAACAAAAAGATTATAACTACAAGTATGATCTAATGTCTTCCAAACATTCTACAATAAATTCCAGAGACTGATATTATTATAAAAACTCATCTACCAAGATTTCATAAGGATTCAAGATCATATGACCCTTCAATATTTCCATAAAAGGTATACGCCTAAACAATCCCTAATTGATTTAAGTTATGTGCCTAAGACTAAATATCACCAATTTCCTTCCTAGGACTATTTACCATCCTAAGGTTACATGGACTAAACCCCAAGTCAATATATGGACATATCACACCATGACCTTCACCAATCCCCAAAGTTCAACCTTAGGGTTTGAACTATGGTCCTTGAGCAAATCCACTCCAAACCATCTCAAACTCCATGAGAGGGTGTTTTCACTGACCACGGAGCTCTAGCCAAAGTCCTAACCTCTTTGGGTGAGAATTGGCTCCTCTATGCCCCAAACACTTTTTTCCCCTAAATTATCCTTAAGAAGCCAAACTTTGGTCACACCAATACCTATTCAAATCAACACTAAAGGGGCTGAAATTTTTATCAAGGTCATAAAATGACCCTAAGAGTCAGACACCAAAATTTTGGGGACTTTGGAGGTCATTAGATCCTCTAATTCAATCATAAAATGTTTATTAAATTATTATAAAAACTATAGGAAAATATTTTTCAAAAATTCCCATTTTTGAATATGTTATAGGTATAAGTAAGAGTGACCCACAACCAAAATTTCAACTCATTTGAGTGGCTGGAATGATGGAGGCACTCCATTTAGTCTCTGGTCAAGCCTATGTATAGGCTGCACCATTGTGAGTGATGTGGTCAAATCACTTACCCAAATAGTCTGAAATCAAATTTAAATTAAAGTAGATTTAAAGGGCTATAATTTTCATGTTGACTACTTTTTTTAAAAATTCCTATAAGAGCCTTATTTGACTGCATCAAAGAGATGTATGTTTAAAGGTAATAAATCACTATGCTATATATATAAATATATTAATAATTTTATAAGATCACTGTTCATCTTCTCTCATGAACCCGAACATAAGCACCTAAAAAAACGTTCTACCTGTAGCTTTTGCGTGAGCCACCGCCGGCCATCCGGCCACCTCCTTGGCCAGCCACCGCCACCACCACCTCCGTCGAGGTGGTGGTTAACGCCCAACGGTGGTTTGGCCGCCGGAAGTGGTGGTTTCCGACGAACCCACCACAATGATTTTTGGAATTTCTTCATTTTTTCTAACTTGGATTGGCTCGTTTGAACACGATTTCTCAGCTTAATTTGACCTAGATACTAGCACAAGAGGAGAGGAGGAGAAGTGGACCTTATTTGGGGTTCGACGACGGCGGTGGCGGCGGTTGGCCGTGACATTTTTCCTCTCCGGCGAGCTTGCCCGATTCCTCGATCCTACACCAAAATCTTTGATCCAATACATTATTTTGACTGTCAAGGACATTTTGAAGGTGATGAGATGGACAAAAGTGGGAATGGGGGGTTGTATATGGGGATTTATGTTGGTACCCTAGTTTGATTTGAGTTTAGTCCTCTCTTTTGTGCTCCTTGACCCAAGAAATATCTATGGTCAATGGTTAGAAGTCTAGCTGTAGAATCCTCGCTTTTCCAAATTGAGAATTTGGTTAAGTAGTTTTTTCGTTCGACTATAGTCGAACGCCGTTCGACTATCGTCTATCGGCTGATCGACGATCGTCTGTCAGTTGGTCGACGCTTGGTCTGCGCTGATAGTTCGACTATCTGGTGATAGGTCGACTATCTGTTCTGCGCTGATAGTTCGACTATCTGGTGATAGGTCGACTATCTGTTCTGCGCTGATAGTTCGACTATCTGGTGATAGGTCGACTATCTGCTCTGCGCTGATAGTTCGACTATCTATTGATAGATCGACTATCTGGTTTGTTTTGATAGGTCGACTATCTGTTGATAGATCGACTATCTGTTTTCTGAGGTAGGTCGACTATCTGCTTGATAGGTCGACTATCTCTGTGCGCTTGATAGTTCGACTATCTGTCCTAGATAGATCGACTATCTGATAGTTCGACTATCTTTCTGATAGGTCGACTATCTGCCGAGGTAGTTCGACTATCTTCTTCGATAGGTCGACTATCTGGATCGTTCGACTATCTGCCCGATAGGTCGACGATCTCCGTGCGTCGGTCGACGATCTCCGAAGGTCGTTCGACGCTTTCTGCCTGCCTTTGTATTTTGTATTTATTATATTTAATTATTTAATACATTTTCTGGCACGTTATTTTAAGCGGTATGATAAAGTTTCCAGGCATTATCTGCTCTATTCTTTTTGCCTGAGTTCAAATCTTTTAAGATAAAGTTGTTTGTCTTATTAGCTGTCTCTTTAAATTACTTTATCTGCTGACAACCCCTTTATAGCCGTTGGACTGAAAAGTCTTCTATTTGCTATAAAGAGATTATTTCTGATGTGACTTTATTTTGTCCTTTGTTATTTGATTTAAACCTGCAGCTTCTTAGAAAGAGGTTTATTCCTTTTTATAGAATGTTTTGCCGCAGAGATATTTCTGTCTTCTTGATATTTACAGCCCAGGTCTCAAGGCTCAGAAGAAGACAAAGAATTCAAATGGAAGAGAGCCGTTGCTTGCTGCTAATATATAAAGGACCCTTTGACGAAGGCTTGAGTGCTTAAGAATCTGTGTTACACTAGCTTTAATCCTTCTTCAAAGGGTCCTTTATATATTAGCAGCAAGCAACGGCTCTCTTCCATTTGAATTCTTTGTCTTCTTCTGAGCCTTGAGACCTGGGCTGTAAATATCAAGAAGACAGAAATATCTCTGCAGCAAAACATTCTATAAAAAGGAATAAACCTCTTTCTAAGAAGCTGCAGGTTTAAATCAAATAACAAAGGACTAAATAAAGTCACATCAGAAATAATCTCTTTATAGCAAATAGAAGACTTTTCAGTCCAACGGCTATAAAGGGGTTGTCAGCAGATAAAGTAATTTAAAGAGACAGCTAATAAGACAAACAACTTTATCTTAAAAGATTTGAACTCAGGCAAAAAGAATAGAGCAGATAATGCCTGAAAACTTTATCATACCGCTTAAAATAACGTGCCAGAAAATGTATTAAATAATTAAATATAATAAATACAAAATACAAAGGCAGGCAGAAAGCGTCGAACGACCTTCGGAGATCGTCGACCGACGCACGGAGATCGTCGACCTATCGGGCAGATAGTCGAACGATCCAGATAGTCGACCTATCGAAGAAGATAGTCGAACTACCTCGGCAGATAGTCGACCTATCAGAAAGATAGTCGAACTATCAGATAGTCGATCTATCTAGGACAGATAGTCGAACTATCAAGCGCACAGAGATAGTCGACCTATCAAGCAGATAGTCGACCTACCTCAGAAAACAGATAGTCGATCTATCAACAGATAGTCGACCTATCAAAATAAACCAGATAGTCGATCTATCAATAGATAGTCGAACTATCAGCGCAGAGCAGATAGTCGACCTATCACCAGATAGTCGAACTATCAGCGCAGAACAGATAGTCGACCTATCACCAGATAGTCGAACTATCAGCGCAGAACAGATAGTCGACCTATCACCAGATAGTCGAACTATCAGCGCAGACCAAGCGTCGACCAACTGACAGACGATCGTCGATCAGCCGATAGACGATAGTCGAACGGCGTTCGACTATAGTCGAACGAAAAAACTACTTAACCAAATTCTCAATTTGGAAAAGCGAGGATTCTACAGCTAGACTTCTAACCATTGACCATAGATATTTCTTGGGTCAAGGGGCACAAAAGAGAGGACTAAACTCAAATCAAACTAGGGTACCAACAATCTCCCCCTATTTGAGTTAAGTCTCTCAAAATCTAAAACAGCTAGCAATAGAACACTAAAAAATAAATTCAGCAGATAGATAACAATAAACTGGCAGATTATCAATCAGATAGATAAATATAGCACAGCAGTTAATTAAACTATTAAGAATCTTTAGAGTCTGGTAAAGGATCAGAAGAACTAGAAGCAAAAGAAATTTTTCTTAAGGGATCATCTGATTCTTTCTTCGACATCTTTAAATCCTGCGCACCAATGATCTTCAGTTCTGTAGTCCTAGGGACAACAGCTTCGGGGTGCTTTTCCATGTACTTTGACGGGTCAAACATCTCAGGATTTACCTGGAACTTTTCAAATTCTTTCTTTCTATAAGCTGACATGGTAGTAAAACCAGTTATATCTTTTCCTTCAGCTCTTGCTTTTCTTATCTGAGCTGCTCCTACAAGTTCTTGAAAGTGAGCCATCCTAAAGTTAGGATCGAGCTCAGGATTTTCATATACGGGTTCAGGAGAAGCAGCATCAGCTATTTTATCTAGATAAGACATTAAAGAATACTTAGCAGATAGGTTCTTGCTAGATATTTTTAAAACAAAATAAACTATTTACCTTTTGATACAATTTCCTCAGACTGTACTGGAGAAGGAGATGAAATTCTCTTCTTTGGAGAAGGAGGTGGGGAAAAGGTTGGTCTTTGTGCCACAGTCTCCTTCATTTGTCTTTGAGAACCATGAAATGATTTGCCTTGAGAGCTTTGATAACCTTGCCTTGGTTGGGGCTGAGCAGACACAGATTTTCCAGAGGAGGCAGTAGGATGAGCTGAAAGGTTCCCAGAGGCTCCTGCACCTGGAGGAGGAGGAGGACCTCTGGGAGTCCATCTTGAGACAGGACTATCATACCTCTTGGTTCTTTTTCTTTCTTTTTGCTGATTTTTCGAAAACCACATCCAATGCTTAAAATCCTTGGATTTGGGGTCAATGCCCTTCAAAATATAATACGGAATATCATTATCCTTGCTAGGAGGAGGAGGAGCAGCAGCAGCTTTCCTTTTCTTTGCAGCAGATTTCCTTTTCTTTGACTTCTCAGAAATATCAGAATCATCATCATCAGAATGAGATGAGGGAGGATTTTCATATGGATCATAGGCTTCTGAAACAGCCTTTTCTTTAAGCTTTGAAGCAGATTTCTCTTTTTCTTCTTCTATGGCATCCAAAGCCAGAAGGGAGTCTAAATCTAAACCTGGAGAGTCATCCCAGATGGATGACTTCTCAACTTGCAAATCTATCTCTTTCTCTTTTAAAGATAGAACTCTTAAATTCCATGCAGCTCTTGCTTGAGCTTCTTCCAAACTCAGAACAGGAGAGTCAACTTTGACTTCCTCTTTCTCAGACTCATCTTCTTTATTATCCAAGAAGGATTCCAACTCAGGGTCAACTTGAATATCGGGAATACTTGGTATAGCCTCAGAAACAACTTCTATTATTTGGGCAGCTAAATCTTCTCTAATAATATCTGTAGAATTATGAATACATATCTGCTAAATAAGCGATAATCATTCCTTCAAGGTATTCACAAACTAACAAATTAATCGACTCATCAACAAAACGAATGAAAGAGTTACCTTCATATTTAACCATCTCCCAGCAGTCATTCAGATATGAAGTTACAATTCCTTCCAGGAATCTAACAATCACAGGAGTGGTAATATCTTCTAAGCAGACTTTAACTGCAATCTCAGATAATAATATTCCATCTGCTATTTCCTTCTCAGACAAAACTGGAGCTAATTCAATTTCAGTCATTACAACATCTGGAGCTATTTCTATTTCAGCTTGGGCAGCCATGACTGAATCCTTTAAAGCTGGAGGAGAGGCAGGGAGGACTGAGACATCTTCATGGAACATCTCCCCCTGCCTGATTTCAGTGGCTACTGAAACCAGGCCCCTAGAGGAAGATGGCTCAGCAGATTTTGAGATGGATTGGATGGAGGCAGTCAAACGGTCAATGGAGGCGGCAAGGGGAGCGATTGCCTCGTCAATCATGGTTTTGATTGATGGGGTAATCAGCTCCACAATGCGGGAGATAATCTCTGGAGAGATTTCAAAAGATGATGGATGAGAGGTGGATGGAGCAGCAGCAGATATGGTAGTGATGCTGGGATGAGAAATGATGGGGACAGGGGATCGAACTGGAGATACAGCAGGAGAGTTAACAGGAGAATGAATGGGAGAATGAATTGGGGAATGAACGGGAGATACATGAGGAGTAGGAATTCTCTCTGATCCTAACAAATCGAAGCTAGGAGCAGATATCCTAGCCAGATATGTAGGTAGAGGAGAGGCTGGAGGGGAAGAAGGAACAACCGTAGTTGTTTCAGGGGCAGCAGAGGAAGAAAATCTTACTTCAACTGAAGTTGATGGTACTTCAGCTGAGGCAGACGGCAAAACAGAGGAGGAGGAAGGAAGAGCTGAGCCAGCTTCAATAGGTTGAGGAGCGACTGATGCAGTCCTTGTGTCCTCAGATGGTGCTGGAGCAGATTTCACAAACGTCCTCTTCCACTTTGAGAACAGATGGGGATCCATCTTCTTGCTGGCATTGATGGTTGTTGCAGTGGAACTCAGCAGCTGGGGAAATCTTTCCTTCAGGAAAATACCTATAACCCTTCCTAGGGTAACTTTCTTCTTTCCATTCTTTTTCCTGATTAAATCAAACAGAACTGCAGCCCAATTGATCTTTTTCCGATTAACAATTGCACACATAAGTGCGAATTGCTGCCTTGTTATATTGTCATGGGCAGAGTGCTTGCCCAGAAGCACTTTTCCTACTATCTCAGCCAAAAACTTGATTTTGAAAGGGAAGTTTACCTTGAGCAGCTTGGTGGGAATGCCCTCGGCATGTCCCAGCTCAACAAGCATCCTTCCGAACTCCTGAGCATCTTGCTCATAATCTTCGTCACCAATAACTAATCCAAACACATCAGATAGAACGGCCGGAGTCAGGATAACTTCTACTCCGCCTATGGTACCAGTCATCGATTCGTCTGAGGAAGATGACGTGAAAGCCCATTCTTTAATTTCTGGAATGTTGATCTTAATTCTTTCAGACATTAACTTCTCTAAACCTTGATCCCTGCAGAGCTGGAGAATTTCCACGATTTCGGCATCGCAGCTACTGAATGCTTCAAAATCCACACTGAATCCTGCATCAAACTTGACCACGGCTAGAACAGCTGGGGAAACCGCCATTGAATCGCTGAAGAAGCGCGAGAAGGAGGAGGAAGATGAAGGGGACGAAGCGGCAGAAAATCGCAAGCGGGAAAGCAGAATGTGAAAGGGCACGCTCCGTCGACGATAAAGCAAAAGATCTTTTGACCTAGGTCGACTATCGGCTTTATATCAGACCGGATATAGTCGGTCTATTAAAAAGATCTAGACCCGATGGTCGAACGGCCGTTCGACGATCGGCTCAGAAGCAGAGTAGTCGGACAATCGTTCGACTATTTCTGGCTTCTCAAACAACAGGCTATCGTCATCCAGAGATCGACGATGAGCTCAACCTGTTCGACGATGGTCGAACGTCGACCGACGATCTTCAAACAGATAAGTTATCATTAGCCAGAGGTTGACGATAGGCTTAAGCCGTTCGACTATCTTCGAACGTCGTTCGACTATCTTCAAACAGATTTCAACATAGGCAGATATAGTCACACTTAGTCTAGTCACACTTAGAATTCAAATGGAAGAGAGCCGTTGCTTGCTGCTAATATATAAAGGACCCTTTGAAGAAGGATTAAAGCTAGTGTAACACAGATTCTTAAGCACTCAAGCCTTCGTCAAGCTCAAGCTTCCTGCTCTCAGCAAACTCCATCTAACTGAGAAGTGTTAAGATTTTCATCTCTTCTTCAACCTGAGTTCTCCTGCTTTCAGGAAGTTCAAACTCAGAGATCCTTTGAAGAAGAAGAAGAAGAAGAATAGCTGCCTGAAGAGATTTCTTTTTGTTATTTATTTTCTTCCTGTAGCCTTTCCTTCAGAACTTTCTGAAGAGTTTTCTGCACTGAAGCAAGACTTCACCTGGACATCTTTGAGCCAGGGGGAGCCTTGATTCCTTAGAGCATTCTAGCTCAGTGCAAGTTTTTGTGCTTCTCTAATCTATTATAAAATAGAGAAGACATCTTAACCTTCTTCCCCCTCCTGTACAGGGTTATTACTCCCTTCAAAAGTATCCCTTGGTGGCAGGGCACCTGATCAAAAACCTGTGCTTGGTTTTTAGACACCTGATCAAAAGTCTAAAGGGTTTCTGAATCTACCTGAAGCAGATTCTGTTGGTGGCAGGGCACCTGATCAAAAACCTGAGTGGATTCCTACCGTGTGGGTAGAAGAGTGGACGTACCCAAGTTGTTTGGGGAACCACTATAAACTTCCTTGTGTCGTCTGGATTCAATTGTTTAATTCCTGCATTGTGGCTGTGATTAGATATAACTAGGTTGCTAGTTGCTGTTTAGGTTTTTCCAAGCTTAACTGTAATTACAGTTAGCTTGTGTTTGCACACATCACTTGTGTTAGGCTTTAAGGTTAAATCAATATCTATAATCTTTTCATTCCGCACTTCACTCCAAGGGAGTTGAGTAGACTATTAAGTTTTGTCTGTGCAAAATTTGATAACTCTATTCACCCCCCCTCTAGAGTAGTATCTATCCCTTCACTTTCAATTTATATTTTTCCATGGGAGGGGAGGTGAAGGGGTGGTTGGCCATGGTGGTTGGGCTCCTCCATTGATGGTGGCTGATGAGAAACTGATGGGAATTTCTTCCCAAGGGTCAGCAGGAATGAATGAAGGCTTGGGGAGGTGAATGGTGTGGCTCATGGTCTCCCTTTATAACTTATCTCTCTCTTTTCCTCTTTCTCTCTCCTCCATTAAGGAGAAAACTCACATTTTCTCTCTCCTAATCACCCCCTCCAAAATTTAGGTTGCATCCCACATAAATATCAGCCTCCTAAAGTTAATGGGCCACTCAAATTGGACTTAGCCCAAGTGACTTGGGCTTGGTTAAGTCATTTAGGCTAGTTTGACCTATTTTATGGTTGAGTTGACTTTGGTCAATTAAATTTTTTGGGTTGTCCCCAATGGGTCCTTAGTGATCCATTGGCTTCTCCTAAAGTCTAGGGAGACTTGGGTAGGGTTGGTTTGATACCTTGGTGGTCACTTGACCCTTATTTAGGGCACTTTGACCATTTTATGGTTTAAGTTGACTTTGGTCAACTTGACCACTTTGGTTGACCCAAATGGGTCCTTAGTGACCCAATTGACCTCTTAAAGGGTTAGGTAGGTTTAGGTCGAGTCATCTTGGCAAGTTGGAGGTCCATTGGCCCTAGATATGTCACTTTGACCATTTTAGGGTAAGGGTTTACTTTGGCTAACTTGACCACTCTGGTTGACCCCAATGGGTCCTTTGTGACCCAATGAACCTCCTAAAGGGCTAGGGATTTTATGGTGGGGTTCAAGAGTCAAGGTGAGGCCCTAAAGTCAAACCCTAGGTTAGATAGTTGGAATGTGTTATTTGCAGACCATGGTTATCTCACCTTCATTCCTAGATTCACTTGGTCTTCTTGAGCTTCCTAGGGTTTTTTTTATGACCTAGTCATGACAAAACCACTCCTAGGGGTCTAGTTGTTTGAGGGATATTACAAATCTCAATAAGCAAAAATAATAAT
The DNA here is from genome assembly GCA_039513925.1 of Platanthera zijinensis. Lineage (NCBI taxonomy): Eukaryota > Viridiplantae > Streptophyta > Magnoliopsida > Asparagales > Orchidaceae > Platanthera > Platanthera zijinensis. The sequence continues at coordinate 85,506,107 of CM077084.1, forward strand.
TTCGTCCCCGAAATTCAAGTTAGACCTGTGGGGTTTCTACTAAGAGTAACTGAATATAACATCCCTCAGAAATTGAAGTTATACCTGATGCAAAGAGCTCCAGGTACTTTTGTTATATCAGATGTAGTGGCTCCTAGGTTTGCTCATCCTGTCCATGATTTTACCACATGATCTTGACCAACGGAACATTTTCACGCCGCAAGACTCGCACTGCCATATCATCTATCCTGACCGGCTCTAAACGGACCGATTGATCAGAAGCCATCGAGCCATCTATACTAGGAACCTACTGTTCTGGCCATAGTAGAGCCTTCTTAGGAGAGGAGACGTGGAAGACGTCCTACAAACCCGCTAACTCCTGCGGTAGCTCTGGTCTGTATGCCAATGGGCCGATCCGCTCAAGGATCCTGTAGGGCCCTATATTCCTCAGACCGAGCTTCTTCCGCCCGCGTACCCGCGAGACTCCATGCATCAGACATATCTTCAGAAACCCTTGGTCTCCATCCTAAAACTCTACTTGACAATGCCGCGCATCGTAATATACAGCCAGTCTACTCTAGGCCTTCAGCATCCTATCTGGAATCAGTCACACCTGGGTATCTGGGTTCTCCACCAATTCTGAGTAGAGTACTTTTGGATCCTCATCCTAAATGCAAGATAGTAGAGTCCTGCATCTCCGTCCATATAATGCCTCAAAAGGGCCATGCCTATGGTGGACTGGTACTACTATTATAAGGGAGTTATGTTGAATGTCGATCGAGTGCCCAGATAAGCCTAGATTGATCTTCTTTCCTTGGACGTAAACCGTTCATTCTGATCTGCCACGATCGTCTTGAGCACACCATGATAACAGACGGCTACTCCCAAATCTCATGAAACACCAACAGGTGCTTTCTTCCGGATTGGGGTGACCCCAGCTACCTCAGTCATCCTTTCCTCGATGTTGCAATTAAAATTGTGCCCAGAGTGGGGATGTGGTAACCTGTATGTGAAATTCATAATTATACCCTCGAACTTCCACTCTAACTCGAGCAGTGACTATAGTAGTTCCCAAAAACCATTGCACTTGTCCTTCACCAGCCGACAATCTCACCGTGCGTCACAAAATCCATGACGTCTTCCTTCACTCCCGGGAGTTATATGTTCCGAGATACACCTTACTTCCGGTGATAAGATTTCTCGTTTGTGTGGGTAAGCAACGGCTCTATAAAATCTCCACTTCCCAATTAGATTCTTATCCCTACAACTACGCCTGAGTAGCATCGAACACAGTTTACTCCAATTTCACTATGTTCACGACACAATGTTTTTTAAATGAGGTCTAAGGGAAACCCAAATCAGTAACTACTTTTCCCAATAAACAAAAGACAAGCCCCCAATAAACAAAAGATAAGCCTCTACCTACCTTGGGCTAAGTATCTTTGATATTACCAAATTATATCCGTCCTAGCTGGGTACACAATCCCTAGGGCATCAACCCTAGATTTGGGGTTCCATCCTGAAACTAGTCGATATAATCCATACTTTAAACCCTCTAAGTCACATTTATAACAACCTTATCGGGGTCAAAATGTTCCCAATCCCAAATGGGTCTCTTCCGAACTTGAATTCCTATCCTACCCTCGGTGTTTGTCTTGGTGGTTGTATCCTGGTAATCTTGTTACTGGTATGAGGTTTGAGATAAAGTGTCTTCTGCCATTCCGCTAATAGATTATTGGCCTCAATTCTCCATAAGGCAGTTCTATCGGTTTGAGCAATCCTTGATAGGGACCGTAGGGACACCTGAGTTTATGTCTTAGGTAGCCATTCTCGTGTTAAACTCCTCCTTTATTCTCTTTGGGTATCTCCTTACCTTAACCAACTTCATACTGAAGGTCTATTTCTGACTAGGGCATACTATAAGTTGTCATGGTTAGTCATGTTTCCTAGTGGGTTGAGTCTAACTCATTGACTAAAAAATTATAAGATGAGATCTTCGCAGCCGGAGGTGCTCCCTGCTAGGGCAGGGTTTATCACAGGCTACAAAGAAGAATTCCAATTGTTAGCTAATGTACAAGTGGAACTAAAGAAAGGTGGAACTTTGCATGTGATTCCCCTTATGGGTACACCATTGCTTCCGCTGCTAGTTTGTCTTCAAACTAAGCTCGCGCGGGGTGTTCTAGGGTTTTTGTGGGCTTCTTCTCTTTGGATTGATGTTTTCTCTGATACCAGTTTGTAAGACCCTATTTTTTTCTTTTAAACCACCAGGTCTTATGCCCAGAATCGCCGTTTTGCGATGGTACCGACGCTTGGGTGGGTCGCCACTACAAAATACCGATCCTGCCGGCCTTAACGATCACCAAAGAAAGAGAAGTATAGAGATAATTTCAAGTCCACATATCACATATAATATGAAATAGAATCACAACATTGTCCATATGATATAGAAGTACTGAAGCCGAAAGGCAAATAGAAATATAAACGGGCTTAAGCCAGGTACATCAATTCCTCACTACTATACTCTCGCAACTCTCAACATCTAAGCGAAAGCAAATCTATAATATCTACTAATGATCGAGACTCACTGTCCCTGCTTCCTGAACTCCAATGCTAGACAGTCCCGTCTCCAAGGGAACCGACCTCTAGGGTTGCATCTCCTGTTTCGGCTCCACGATTCCCTAAAATGATGTGGTCACTACAAAATTATAAGAACTATAACAGAGTGGAACAAGCAAAGTATAACAAAGCAGAGTGGAACAAGCATGTGTCAACTACCCTAGTAGGTGTATGTTTAAAAGAACTATAACATGAAAGCAGTAATGTAAACAAGTAAAGTATAACAGTAAGAAATATATAAAGTAAACTAAGCAATAAGTAATCTTAACTTATATGAATGCTCATACCAACTTATAAGTTAAGGGGTCTTTTGCAAGGCTCTCATCGTATAAAAAATCACATACCCATTTGTACGATGGGGTGTCAGGTTATATGCAAGTATGAGTGTGGTGAAATGTTATGACATGATTCATGCAAGTGCAACACACACATACGACTCTTTGCGCACAGACCTTTAGTTCCCCCTTTCTGGAGCCTAACCTCCCAGGATACCTCCGTAATGGCAAATGGAAGCGGTGGGTTGGGCGTCGCCCACCTCTAAACCGGTATCAACACTACCAGTCAGACCTATTATACGCCTCAACGCTGGTGCACTAAGCGGAGCTCCTGCGTATTCTTGTCGGCTGACGCACCGGACTTTATTTGGCTAAGTGCTAAACCACACCTGTCGAGTCAACGTATTGGTGTAGGTGCGATGATTCTCCAATACCGAAGACCCACCATCTTATATTTTATACACATGCAATATTAATATATTTCCCCACCGAGCCAAAGCTCCTCGGACTAACCTGTCCGTCACAACTACCTTCTGAGCCCTCAGATCGCCGGGCTAACCTGCCCATTTCCACAACCACCGAGCCTACCTGTTGGGTCTATTGCCCAAAATGTTCCTTAGATTGGATTTGAAGAGGCATCACCATCAACACTAAGAGCATAGTTGCATTTGATGTTGTTTAAGCTTATCTTGTGTAGGATGTTCCATGGAACAAGTCTAGACAGATTGTCTAAGTGATGTGACAAGTGGTCATAAGGCAGAAAGGTGGACACCAAAAGAAGATGCTGGAAAGTAGATATTAAAGGTGCGTCAGGAAGCGGCTTAGGCTGCGTTCTCCTGCAATTTGGCAAGGTGATCGCTTATGGCTCACGTCAATTAAAGATGCATGAGCGTAATTACCCCGTCCATGACTTGGAGTTGGCGGCGGTGATCTTTTCGCTAAAGTTGTGGCGGCACTATCTTTATGGCGTGAAAGTAGATATTTATACAGATCATAAAAGCCTAAAGTATCTGCTCGATCAAAAGGATTTGAATATGCGATAAAGGAGGTGGATGGAATTCCTAGGGGATTATACCTTTGACATTCACTATGTTCCCGGAAAGGGAAATGTGGTCGCTGATGCCTTGAGTCGTCGGACTCCGGTGCGGGCAAGTTGGTTGTGGATACATGATGAGCGTCTAATCCAGGAGTTGGAAGCATTGGAGATATCTTGTGTTGAAAGGGATTCTTCGGCCGATGCATGCTTGAACTGGATAGAGGTTTAATATGACCTTGCGGACAGGGTTCGGCGGGCAACGGAGTTTGATGAAAGTCTCCAACGCTATGCCAAGGAAGGGTCTGGTGACCAATTCTCCTGGGATGACGGGTTATTACGGAAGGATGGCCGATTGTGCGTCCCTTGTGCGGGTAAATTACGAGAAGAAATATTATATGAAGCACACTTTACAAAGTACTCAATTCACCCTGGGAGCACAAAGATGTACAAGGAAATGAAGAAATTATTCTGGTGGCCCGGTTTAAAGAAGGACATAGCCGAGTATGTGGCAAAGTGTCGTACTTGTGCTTTGGTAAAGGCAGAGTGTCAACGGCCTAGTGGTTTCCTGAAATCATTGCCAGTTCCGCAGTGGAAGTTTGAGGATATTTCTATAGATTTCGTGCACGAATTGCCGAGATCTCAACGTGGGAATGACTCAATCTGGGTGATTGTAGGCCGGTTGACAAAGATGGCTCACTTTCTACCGAACAAGCGGGACGATTCAGTGGAAATGTTGGCAAAGCTCTATGTGGAGCAGATTGTTCGATTGCACGGTATTACCCGAAGCATCGTCAGTGACCGTGATGGGCGATTTACTTCAAAGGATTGGAGGCTAATTCATCAGCTGTTGGGCACAAAGTTAGCATTCAGTACGGCCTTTCATCCGCAAACGGATGGCCAAACTGAACGAACCAACAGAACAATGGAGGATATGCTCCGTATGTGCGCCCTGGACTTCGGTAAGAAATGGGAAGATCATCTTGTTCTGGTGGAATTTGCCTACAATAATAGCTACCAAGCGAGCATCGGCATGACACCGTTTGAAGCTCTGTATGGTCGCAAGTGCCGTACACCGTTAGCTTGGACAAAAACTGGCGAATCCAAACTTTTGGGACAAAAGGAAGTCGAGGATGCTAACTCAACAATACGCTCTATTCGAGAGAGACTACTAATAGCCCAGGATCGGCAAGCCAAGAATTACAATGCTAAGCACCGGAATGTGGAGTTCGCGGTGGGTGACTGGGTCTATTTAAAGATTAAACCCTTCAAAGGCGTATCTCGGATTCGGCGGTTGAAAAAGCTAAGTCTGCGATACCTTGGTCCGTTTGAAGTGGTGAAGCGAGTTGGGGAAGCTGCCTATCGGCTAGCTCTTTCATCAGAATTGGGTGGACTGCATGATGTGTTCCACATCTCGGTACTACGAAAAGCAGGCAAGGATCCAGCTCAAGTGATTGAGAATGATCGGGTGCTGGTTGAGTATGGGCTAACGACAAAGGTGAGACCCATTCGGATCGAGGATCGAGTCGAGAAACAGTTGCGGAACAAAATGATCAGGATGGTCAAAGTCCGGTGGGACAATTGTGGCTGAGAAGAGCTAACATGGGAGCGGGAGCAGACCATGCGAGCCGAGTTTCCCGAGTTATTTTCGTAACCTGTTCGCTCGTTTGTATATGTGATAGAAACATATATGTCTCTGATTGTGTTATGTTGTTATCTCTCTGCTGTTTTCAAATTTCGGGACGAAATTTTATTAAGGAGGGGAGGATTGTAACACCCCAGAAATCTCAAAAAGCAAAAGTGGGATTTAGGTTGGCTGACACGGCCTGAGACACGGGCGTGTACCAGGGCGTGTCCCTATTATCGACGAGTTCTAGAGCCCTGATCGTCGAGTGTGGAACACGGCCTGTGACACGGGCGTGTCACAGGGGCGTGTTTGGCACACGGCTATGGACACGGGCGTGTGCCTTAGCCGTGTCCTACTCGGGTAATTTTGGAGATCGTGTTACAGGGGTGACATGGACGGGTACACGGCCGTGTACTGTGTGACACGGGCGTGTCAGGCTTGACACGGGCATGTCAATGCCCGTGTTCTAGTTTATTTTAAGTCGGTTATGCACCGCTTTAGGAACACGGCCTGTGACACGGGCGTGTCACAACCCGTGTTCGGCCCAGGAAATCAAATTCAGGGCTGATCAGAGCCGTTCATTTTCTTTGACCAAGATCCAATGGTCTGGGCTTTTCCCTGGGTTGATAAGGCCGGGATTGAAGAGGAGAAAACTCATTTGAGTTTCATCTTTCTCTTTTTAAAGTGAAGAGAGAGGGGAGAGCAAAGCAAGGAAGAAGAAGAGGAATCCGGCCGCCGGTGGTGCTGCGGTGGTCCAAATCGCGAGCCGAGTTCGGATTTACGAAGGCAAGGCTGCTACAAAGGCTTTCATCCGTCTCAATTCTCTCCATGGCTCCGAGGCGAATTCCAAGGGTAACGATTTCCGTCTTGGACATGTGAAGTCCTACTTTCCTGCATTTGCATAGGGAAAATCTGTCCCCGCGAGTGTGCGGTGGGTTGTGGTGTCCCTTGGGGTAGATATGTGGAGTCCCCCTTGTTAGAGCCCGGAATTGGAGTACGGATCTAGGCATGTTGTGTGAAGTCCATCTGGACGTGTTGGTCTGGATTGGTGATGCTTGTTTGCATTCAGAGGAATCTCTGAGAATTTGATTGTTTGTGTGCAATCTGTGGTGCATACCTGTTGCTTGGTGCAGTAGGAAGTACTGGAGGAAGTCCAGAAAATTGTGCGAGTTGGGTTCAACTCTTGTGGTGAACGGGCAAGGTGAAGCTGTACCCGCGTCAGTCCAGTCTTGAGTCTAACGATGTGAGCAACGGGATAGGCGGATCTATACCCGCGTTATGGTTGTCAAACCTTGGGTGCTTAAGGCCCTGTTAGGATCACATAGCGAGAGTCGACGGCTTGCGTGCCGATCAAGACTAGAATGCTCATTGGTGGGATCAGGTGTTTCCGGTACACCCGAATGTGCCCTGAGTGCACGGAGCGTCGGGCCGTCGTGCCGACATTTGTGATATGTATTGACTGTGCGGTCGTGCACGTCTTGCGTGGTTTGCTATATATATATCATATTGAAAAATGCTATGCAGGGATAGAATTCCGCTGCCCCGTGCCAGGGGCAGGGTTGTTATACTTGATCAGCTGAATGCTGACCGTTGCCCTATTTGCCACCGCTTGGTGTATTGGTTCTTGCAGGTGCTGTGTTGGTACCCTAGATGTGATTTGGCTTATGTAATCCTTTTTCAGCCCCTCTTGATCCATATAACTATATATGATCATGTTTAGACTTTGTTTAGTCTCCCTAGGGTAGTTTATATCTGATCTAAAGTTTAGATTAAAAGTTGTAGAATGAATTTTTGGTTAAGGCCTTTTCCGTTCGACCATCGTCGAACGAGACCTCGCGATCGTCGATCCTTGGTCGACGATAGCAGGGCTATTGAATCGTTGAAGTCAAGACAATTATCGTCGACCGATGGTCGACGATCTCAGAGCAAGTTTATTATGCTCTGAAGGTTGGTCGACGATCTGCCATCAGCAGTTCCACGATCGTATTCTTGCTTCACGATTTCTGTCTCGACAGATCTTTTGCCTTAGTCGTCGACGATATCTTGAGCTGGTCGACGATGTCTGGTCGACGATTTTTGTGTCGACAGATTTCTGCTTTCTGTCGACGATCTGTTAGCTAGGTCGACGATCATCGAACTCCTGGTCGACGATTTCTGTCTGCCTTTATCATTTGCGCTCATTTTATTCCTTGGTCTATTTCCAAGTGTTTTAGCGTGTGGTTAGAAAGATTTTCTGAAGATTGTTTTTGCTAAATTATGGCTTAAATTCAAATGAATTAACTACCAAATATATTAAGCATAAATTACGGGATTTCGTACTTTGATAAAGCATTTTTGTCTTATTATGCAAACTATATTGCCAGGCTGTATTCTAGCCGTTGGCGGTGTATGCTATTTCCAAGAATGATAAGTCTCTATGCTGAGGTTATTTTTATTCATTTATTTCCTTATTGGGACTGACAGAGAGCTAATAGGTCATTCTATTCCTATTGCTATATTCTATTTTTGAGATAATCTGTTGCAGTGCTCGAGAATTCAAATCAATAGAGCCGTTCCAAAAGATAAATGAGAAGACATATTTAAGAGAGATTCTCTCTCAGAAAAAAAGAAGACTCAGATACAGAGAGATTTTTTTTGTGCTGCTTTCTCTCAAGCCTCTCTAAAGCAACTCTTCACCATCTCACAAAACGAAGAAGAAAAGCTTTCCTGAAGCAAAAGTCCAAAGCAATTTCTTTCATTCACAAGTCTCCTGAGCATTTGCTTAGAGATTGCAAGACTTCAGAAAGAGCTCCAGATCTACTTCACGTGCTCCAGAATCTGAAGACCTGATAAAAATCAGTCTACAGATCTCTGAGGATTTAGTTTCAGTATATCTGAAACTCCTTCATCCTGAAGCAAAGGCTTTCCCTGGACTTCCACTGAGCCAGGGGGAGACTTTGATTCTTTAGAGAATCCACAAGTCTTCTCTAATCTGTATTAACAACAGAGAAGACAATCTAACCCTCTCAACCCCTTTGTAAAAGAGTTTTCACACCTCTTCAAAAGTGAACATTGGTGACAGGGCACCTTATCAACAACCTGTGGTCGAGCATCCTTATCAAAAGCTCAAAGGGTCTGTTTGATCTACCTGAATCAGATCATTGGTGGCAGGGCACCTTAGCAAAAACCTGTAGTGGATTCCTACCAGGGTGGTAGAAGAGTGGAGTACCTATTAAGAGGGAACCACTATATATCCTGTGTCTCTCTGGTTGTTTTTGTTTAATTGTCTTTTCTGTGGCTGTGATAGAACTACCTAGGATTGCTAATTGTTGTGATAGGTTTAGAGTTAAACTGAAATTTCGGTTAACTCTCTCACTTGTGCACGTCACTGTGTTAGGCTCTTAGGGTTCAAGTATCAGACTATTTTATTCCGCAAATAAACTCGAAGAGAGCTGACTAGTTATTCATAAAATTTGAATACTCTATTCACCCCCCCTCTAGAGTAGTTTACGACTTATCCCCTCACTTTCATGCTGGAGGTGCTGGTCCGAGCGGGACTTAGCGGGCTGAAGCCCAAGCTGCGTTGCTGCCCTCGAAGGCTTTGTTTTGTTTCTTCTTGTTCATGTGTGGCCGGCCTGCGTGCCGATGTCTGTAAACCACACCTTGTTAAGAGAAATTTGTAAGGCCTTAAGGCCAGATACTTTGGTTGTATACATTCCTATGTTTTAGTGGACAGTTCTTGTTTTGCTTGAGTTCAATTTTTTCAACAATGAAGCTTCCGCTAGAATGCTCTGTGTTAGGATGCGTTGGTTATGATATTATTTCGTAGCGTCTCCGCCTGTTTGTGGAATATGGTGTGGGGCTCCCGCCGGACCCTCTATTATATTCTTCTTGACGGGTAGAGGTGTTACAAAAGTGCACGGTGGCATGCTCGGAACAGAGCCGTGCGCACGGGAACGTGCAAGAAAGCGGCACATGTGGGTGGGTGTAAGTAAGCGGTGCGTTCGAGAGTGCGCAAGGAAGAGAAGGTGGGAGGAGAGAGAGAATGTTCGTAGGAAAAATATGTGAGGAGAAAGAAAGTCGTAGGAGAAATAGGAGAGGAAAGAGATAACCGTATGAGAAATTTCGGGGTAAGAAAAGATGGAAAAGATGGAAAAGAAGGAGATCCTTTGGCTCTATTTATAAGCCCCAAAGGTAGTTACGGTGGTTTCTCGACTATTTGCACACTGTAAGCACCATAATTACTATTTGTAGACCGGGATTTTTATAGTTTAATACACGTATTATTTTATTAATTTTATTAAATGCAGACCGGTACTATTTTTGGTTGGGCGCCACCCCACTACATGTGGTTACGAGGATCGTTAACGGATGGTGGCGATCACCAGAGTGCGATAAGATGACAAAGAAATGCATGACGGGTGAAGGCTAATGGCGGGGAGGTTGCTTGGCCCGCAAAGGCCACCCCTGACCGGCGCCGGCCGGAGGCCGGCCCTCTGCATGGTGGCGGAGGTTTGGCCCGAAAGAAGGCCCCCTGTTCTGGGAGGCCACGAGGCCGATCTGGGTGGCCAGAGAGCCGGCCCTCCGCACGCTGGCAAAGGGCTGGCAGGAAGAAGACCGCCGGATCTAGGCGGCCAATAGGCCGCCCGATCTGGGTGACCAAAGAGTCGGCCCTCCGTACGCCAGCGGAGGGCGGGGCAGGCGTATGGCCGCCCAATTCGGGCGTCCAAGTGGGCCCGATCCGGGCGGCCAAGTGGGCCCGATCCGGGCGGCCAAGTGGCCGCCCGATCCGGACGGCCTGAAAGCTGGCCCTCCGCACGCCGTCGGAGGGTCGGACAATCAATTTTCCGCCTGATCAGGGTGGCCATGAGGCCGCACGGTCTGAGCTGTTAGAGGGTCGGCCCTCCGCACGCCGGCGAAGAGATGGGCAGGATGGAGAGCGCCCAATCTGGGCGGCCAGGAGGTCGCCCGATCTGGGCGGTTTGTAGGCCGGAGCGGAGATATGGCCGCCCGATCTGGGCGGCCAAGAGGCCGCCCGATCGGGGTGGCCAGAGTAGCGAGGCTGCGTGCGGGAACACACAGCCGGAACCGCGCGCGGCCAGACAACATGCAAGTGCGCACGCCAGACCGCACGTAGGCGCGTGCGAGGTTATGCGGGGCTGCGCGCACGCTCGCGCGCGGCTAGAGGGCTTACGCAGGCCGGGGTGCGCTCATGCGGCCTTACGACTGCATAGTGGTGCTTGTAGGAGGCGGATGCGTGCGTAGGAACGCAGGCAGGTTCGGCCGACAATCGAGTTTGTGCTCATAGGATCCGCGGTTCGAACGAACCTGCTTAGGGGGAACCCCAACAATTATAAAGTACATATTTGGGATGACAACGGCTATAACTGCCAACATCTAAAATTAAAATTCTAATTTGAACATAAAGGTGGATGTAATTCCTTTGATGTGGTCGGATATTCACGAACACAGCTCATAAACACATAAAGCAACGACCGCAGCCACCGTGCCAAACCCCTACGGCTCCGGTTGTATGCTATTTTTGATTTTTTTTCTCTCTATTGTGTTTTTCTGAGAATGCACGGGCACGTTTACTTGCTAAAACCCACATAATGTTTATATGCCAAATTCCACACTAGCGCAAAATGTTTAGAATTTACTGTTAATAAAATTTAGGGTGTATGCGTTATTACGGCGAAACAATATAATCAAAATTGCTAATGAATGTAGCGACGTGTAAACCTTCAGGATCGTTTTAACCAAGCTATTAGTCTTAAATTGGAGTGTATGCAGAAATTATTATTATTTTTTTTAAGATTAAGAACACAAAATATAATGAGCTTGAACGAACGGTAACTGAAGTGCGGAAATTAATTTATACCGTTCTTGGATTCTTGCTCGTTCTTCATGATTGCGGAAATGCGCAACAGTTGCGACGTCTTGTTCCTTATGAATTCCACGGCACTTGTAGATCTCGTAAGCATACAAAATTTATTTACTATTTAAATCAATCTCCACTGCAACAATCTCTACAGTAAACAAGATTAGCATGCGGAAAAAATATATGTGAATTTATCTGATTAGCAGTAATCTTTTAATCACAAGGAGAGAAAAAGTTATCTACCACTAATCATTATCTAAAATTGGTTCTAATCATAAGATATGACAAGGTTATAGCTTAAGTCACTGATCTCCACTTGGTAAAATTTTAGTTCTGAAGGTCTGTAATCTCTAGTGGATTAACACATCTATATGAACAGATTGAACCATATGAGGCCGGTAACCATACCTGGAGATCTGTCCAAGATCTGAAACGAAGACCTGCACCAACGCCGGCGAACTACTAGATCTGATGTTCGAGTTCCTTGAAGATGAAGGCGGAGTAGAACACAAGATCGCCGGCGGTGGGGATCAGGAGAAGCCCGACGGTATCGGACCTTGAGGCGGCGGTAGCTTCAAAACCTCCAGGAAAACACCGGCAACTTTGGTTTTACCTGAAAACAAGATGAAAGAAGCAGTGCCAGAGCGGGCCGCCAGCAACCTTGATGGAAAAGAAAAGGAGCTGTTTCTTCAAAGCACGATCAGGATTCTGCCCTAGCCCGCAGCTTTTCACTCTTGTTCATAAGCGTGGACTTGAAGAAAAGAATTTTCTTGGCTTAATAGGGAAGCCCTATTGGGAGTTACCAAATGAGCCCAATAAATTCTCATAACTCCCAAATTGAAATACAAATTAAATCTCATGAACTTAATTGAGGTTTAAATATCATGTCCATTCATATGCCAAGAGCGAGACCGAGCTCGCGACTGAAATTATGAAACGGTCGAGTCCACCTATCACAGGCTTCGACCGCGCGCGCGACTAAATTAACACGCGTTCGTAAGAGTCCGAATAGACTAAATATACGCGTACGACTTTAACGGGTCGTCTCGATGAATCGAGTCCACCTTACGGGAAATTTCCAACAGTCTCCCACTTGGACTTGTATTCATCGTAACTTATGACATTCCGATAAAATCTTCACTAAACTTAAAGGTACCAATTAGCGAACGCGATATAGAGTCTACTCCCACGTCAATCCGGTCCAATCAAATCTTTCACTCCGAATCATGACGGCAACCGCATCATTGAGCGACACGAGACCTTCTATGGTCACAGTAGTTTACGGATTCAATCGACATAGACAAAGCGCGTTTAAACAAAACATAGAACAACGTACTGAAAATGTGCACATGAAAGTTGTTCTAATTTGGTGATCAACCAAATTTCTCAAATGAATGCACTAGACCATGCTACGAGAAACACTTAAGTGTTCTAAAGAACAAGTATGTCTAACCTCAAGGTTTTGAATTGATGTGTCAAAACATACCATAGGCTATAATTCAAATAAAATGCCCTAGCCTTACGCTCCGACTGACATAAGTCATGAGGCTTTGTATAAAGTGTGACGTGTCACATAAATTCAACGAATATTAAAACTTAATAATATTGTTGAATGACTATTCTTAATTGTTGATGAATTAAACAAAGTGCAAAATAAAAGACAGATAACTGAATTGGAGCTTCATGTAGCCTCCCACTAATCAAGCGCATCGATCGACTCTTTAAGCCCCATATTAATAACATGTTTCTGAAACACATTAGGGCGAAGTCCTTTAGTAAGTGGATCAGCCAACATGTCATCTGTCCCTATATGCTCCACTAAAATGTCACCCTTCTTGACCAATTCCTTAACGGTCAAGAATTTAATTTCCATATGCTTGGACCCTGTGATACTTTTATTGTTCATTGAGAACATAACTGCAGAGATGTTATCACAATACATCCGGATGGGTCCAGCTATAGAATCAACGACCTTCAACTCTGTAATGAAATTCTTAAGCCACACTGCATGAGTGGAAGCTCCAAAGAGAGCGACGAACTCCGCATGCATTGTGGATGAAGTGATGAGTGTCTGCTTGACACTCTTCCACGAAACGGTCCCACCAGCAAACTTAAATATATAACCCGAAGTCGACTTCCTATCATCCTCACATCCGGCAAAATCAGAATCTGTATACCCCACTAACTCAAGGTTTTGAACTTTATGGTAGACCAACTTAGCATCCTTAGTTCCCTTCAAATACCTTAAGACTTTCTTGGCAGCCACCCAATGATCAAGTCCTGGGTTCGACTGATATCTGCCTAAAAGTCCTACTGCGAAGGCAATGTCCGGTCTGGTACAGACTTGGGCATACATTAAACTGCCTACCGCACTAGCGTAAGGTATATCCTTTATGCGCTCTCTCTACATCGTTCCTGGGGCATTGTGATAAGCTGAGCTTATCACCTTTAAGTACAGGTACGTCACCAGGCTTACAATCGAGCATGCTAAATCTCTCAAGTACACGCTCGATGTAGGCTTTCTGAGAGAGTGTCAATGTATGGTGAGATCGGTCCCTAATGATCTCAATTCCTAGAACGAAGGACGCTTCTCCAAGATCTTTCATATCAAAATGTTTTGACAAAAATTGCTTAGATTCATGCAATAATGTCAAATCACTGCTCGCAAGAAGAATGTCATCTACATAAAGAATCAAGAAGATGAACCTGCTCCCACTGATCTTGAGATATATGCAACGGTCTATCTTATTTTCTACAAAACCGAAAGAAGTTACTATCTCATCAAATTTAAAATACCATTGTCTAGAAGCTTGCTTCAGACCATATAGGGACTTGTTAAGTTTACATACAAGTTGGTTGGAATGACCAGACTTGAATCCCTCAGGCTGCACCATATAGACCTCTTCGGCAAGATCGCCATTCAGGAATGCGGTCTTTACATCCATCTGGTGTAGCTCCAAATCATAATGAGCTACTAATGCCATTATCACTCTGAAAGAGTCTTTAGAGGAAACGAGAGAAAAGGTCTCGTGGTAATCGATTCCTTCTCTCTGCGTAAATCCCTTGGCTACCAGTCTGGCCTTAAACCGCTCGACCTTTCCCCTAGAGTCTTTCTTTGTCTTAAACACCCATTTAGAACCAATGGGCTTACAACCTTTGGGTAACTCAACCAACTCCCAAACCTTATTCAGCTTCATAGACTCCATCTCGTCTTTCATTGCGTCCCACCACAGATCACTTTGAGGTCCAGACACAGCTTCCTTAAATGTCACTGGGTCAACAATATGACCAATGTCATAATCACTCTCTCCTAAATAGACTTCATAGTCTGAAGAAATTGCAGCCCTTCTCTGTCTAACGGATCTCCTAGCGGGTGGATGAACCTCCTGAACATGAGGAGGAACCTCAACTGGAACCGGTGGTAAGACCGCTTACACATCCTCCACTTGTTCCGTCACAGGTTCAGGCACCGCAGGATCTCCTATCAAGGGCACAAATAAATTAATGGGCACAACTTCTTTGACTTCACTAATAGGACGAGAGCAACTAGGTTCGTCAGCAACATCCCATTCTAAAAATTTAGCTGTTTGAGATTCCACAATTCTGGGTCCTCCTAAAAGGGAATAAAACTTAAATCCCTTAGAGTGATCTGGGTAGCCTATAAAATAGCAACGACTAGACCTGGGGGCTATCTTACTTTCTGATGGGTTGTACAAACGGACTTCTGCAGGACAACCCCAGACACGCAAATGATTAAGGCTGGGTCGTCTACCAGTCCATAACTCAAAAGGGGTTTTAGATACTGACTTAGACGGGACTCTATTAAGGATATACCCTGCAGTCTTAAGCGCCTCACCCCACAAAAATTCAGGAAGATTTGTTCTACTCATCATTCTCCTCATCATTTCCTTAAGGGTGCGATTTCGCCTTTCGGCCACACCATTTTGCTCAGGACTACCCGGCATAGAGTATTGGGCAACAATGCCACAACTCTCCAAATATCTGGCAAACGGACCCTTATGTTGCCCGGAGGCATCATGTCTACCAAAATACTCGCCACCTCTGTCGGACCTAACTATCTTGATGACTTTCCCTATTTGTTTCTCAACTTCAGTTTTGAAAATCTTGAACTTTTCAAGAGATTCAGATTTTTCCTTAATTAAGTACAAATAACTAAAACGGGAGTAGTCATCAATGAATGTAATGAAGTAGGTGTTTCTACAGAGGGTAGTGGAATAAGGACCACTGATGTCCGTATGAATAACCTCTAACAAATTCGAACTACGAGTTGAGCCTTTCTTCTTAATCTTGGTCATTTTACCCCTACAACAGTCTACACACGTCTCTAGGTCACTGAAGTCTAGAGTAGGAAGAATATTTTCCTTAATCAATCTTTCTACTCTTTCCCTAGAGATATGACCTAACCTTTTATGCCATAACATGGACGATGTTTCCTTAAGTAAAGGTCTTTTATTGCCAACGCGTTCTACATTATAGGTGGTAGCATAAATATTCGTAGGAGCAAGACACAAACTATATAATCCGTTAGATAATGAACAATGACCTATAACTTGCGATTCATAAGAAATATCAATAGAACCACCATAAATGTTAAAGCCATAATGAAATTTATCTAAAACAGATACTGAAATCAAGTTCCTTCTAAATGAAGGAATATAGAAAATATCTCTTAAAACAAGTTCATAACCAGAAGAAAGAACTAAGCAAACATCTCCAATAAACTCCACTTCCACCTCAGCGTTGTTGCCAACCGTGAGTCTGCACTCACCCTTGCTTGGCCTCCTCCTTTTGATGAACCCCTTTAAGTGCAAATCCACGCTTCTCCATCCAAGACTTGAACTTTAGGCACTCTTGCTTTACGTGCCCCTTCTTCTTACAGAAGAAGCAGCTAAGAGGCTTCTTTCCACCAGTGTCCTTGTTCCCTGAAGACTGTCCATCCCGAGGCTTGAAAGGAGCTTTGGACTTCTTCTTCTTAAAAAAGGGCTTGACAACGAGCAATGCAGTGTTTGTCTTCTCGTTCTTCAGTTTCTCCTCCTCAGCAACACATCGAGTAATTAGATCATTGATCCTCCACGCCTCGTCCTGAGAGTTATAGGTTGTCTTCAAAATGCTGAACTCTACAGGAAGGGTATTGAGTGCTTGGTGCACGATCAACGCTTCAGGGAGAGTAATCTCCAACTCCTGCAGCTTGGTCTGAAAGTAGACCATCTTCAGAATGTAGTCACGGACACCGCCTCCTCCCGTATACCTCATGGAGAAGAGGTCCTGAATGAGTGTCCCGATCTCAGCATTGGAAGACACCTTATACCTCTGCCCAACGGCAGTCAGAAAAACTCTAGCGACGGTCGTATTAGGAAGACCACTCAGCAGATGCTCTGGAATGGAACGCTTCATAGTCAACAAACAGATTTTGTTCGACTTGTTCCAAGCACCGTAATGATCCTTCTCAGCTTGAGTGCTGGTCGCTGTGAGGGCCGCAGGCTGGTTGGTATTCATGGCCATCTCTATGTCCGCCATCTCGAGAGCAAACATGATATCGGACTTCCACTTCTTAAAATTCGATCCAGTGAGTTTCTCAATGGTCGCCATGTTGTTATGGACTGTAAAGGTGACTGAAAAGGGAGAAAAAGAAAAATTAGAGACAAATAGGGCAACAGTGGCTATAAAACCCTAAATAGCACACTAGGTAGAGAATCCAGGCGCGTCAGCACGCAACACCTTTGAGCAGACTACGCGCCACGCAATTAGTGATTCTCCACACAAGAACGTGCAACAGTTGCGCTTAAGCTTTTCGTAGATCTACCACCTTTGGGTGAATAGATTACTAGAGCCCGCACTACCGTCCAAATGTCCTCGTGTAACCCTCTGAGCCTATTACACAAGCACCACCTTTGGGTGAATGATTGTGCACTAGTCTCAGAGAACTCCCTAAAACATGTGAAACCGTAATCTCACAAAACGACTCGAAAAGGCCACTTTGGCGGCTACAGTTCTTATCAATCTATGAGACTCTTTCACACCGGGATATCTGAATATTGCCCTAAACTAATACCGTGTTTCTTTTGCTTAATGACGTATGGGCTCCAAATCGTCTGAAGAAAACACAAGACTTTTGTCAGGGATTGATTTATGAAAAGCACTTTGAGTTCAATCCCAAATTTTATTTCTCTCAAACTAATTAATGGGTTTTGATATTGTGTTCTTAATCAAATTAATTAGACAAATAAATTACTCCAAATTATGAAAGAGACAAATAGGTTTGAGTTAAATTCCCTCTGATACCAACTGTTAATAAAATTTAGGGTGTATGAGTCGCTACGGCGAAACAATATAATCAAAATTGCTAATGAATGTAGCGACGTGTAAACCTTCAGGATCGTTTTAACCAAGCTATTAGTCTTAAATTGGAGTGTATGCAGAATTTTTTTTTTTTTTTAAGATTAAGAACACAAAATATAATGAGCTTGAACGAACGGTAACTGAAGTGCGGAAATTAATTTATACCGTTCTTGGATTCTTGCTCGTTCTTCATGATTGAGGAAATGCGCAACCGTTGCGACGTCTTGTTCCTTATGAATTCCACGGCACTTGTAGATCTCGTAAGCATACAAAATTTATTTGCTATTTAAATCAATCTCCACTGCAACAATCTCTACAGTAAACAAGATTAGCATGCGGAAAAAATATATGTGAATTTATCTGATTAGCAGTAATCTTTTAATCACAAGGAGAGAAAGAGTTATCTACCACTAATCATTATCTAAAATTGGTTCTAATCATAAGATATGACAAGGTTATAGCTTAAGTCACTGATCTCCACTTGGTAAAATTTTAGTTCTGAAGGTCTGTAATCTCTAGTGGATTAACACATCTATATGAACAGATTGAACCATATGAGGCCGGTAACCATACCTGGAGATCTGTCCAAGATCTGAAACGAAGACCTGCACCAACGCCGGCGAACTACTAGATCTGATGTTCGAGTTCCTTGAAGATGAAGGCGGAGTAGAACACAAGATCACCGGCGGTGGGGATCAGGAGAAGCCCGACGGTATCAGACCTTGAGGCGGCGGTAGCTTCAAAACCTCCAGGAAAACACCGGCAACTTTGGTTTTACCTGAAAACAAGATGAAAGAAGCAGTGCCAGAGCGGGCCGCCAGCAACCTTGATGGAAAAGAAAAGGAGCTGTTTCTTCAAAGCACGATCAGGATTCTGCCCTAGCCCGCAGCTTTTCACTCTTGTTCATAACCGTGGACTTGAAGAAAAGAATTTTCTTGGCTTAATAGGGAAGCCCTATTGGGAGTTACCAAATGAGCCCAATAAATTCTCATAACTCCCAAATTGAAATACAAATTAAATCTCATGAACTTAATTGAGGTTTAAATATCATGTCCATTCATATGCCAAGAGCGAGACCGAGCTCGCGACTGAAATTACGAAACGGTCGAGTCCACCTATCACAGGCTTCGACCGCGCGCACGACTAAATTAACACGCGTTCGTAAGAGTCCGAATAGACTAAATATACGCGTACGACTTTAACGGGTCGTCTCGATGAATCGAGTCCACCTAACGGAAAATTTCCAACATTTACACCCACCAAAAAAAACTAAGCCTATGCGTGACCGTGGCAGTCATGAACACGGTGGCGGACGAACCGTCCTTCGTTTAGCTGCTGGTTTTGATCCTGCGAGTTTGAACAAATAACACATTCGTGAATATGTTTGACAACAACGGTTAGGACCACAACCTTTAAAAAAGTAATTTTAAACATAAAAAGAGATGAAATTTCTTAGGGGAGGTACAATGTTCATGAACGTTGATTCGTAACCAACGAGTTTACAACCGCCACCGCCGTGCCAAATAGACCTATAGTAATCCAAAACTTATACAAACAACAATTTTCTGTATTTTAATGCTCAAATCACAACCGATTCCCCTGATCAAATCACCACCGCCTATTTTCTTTCATCCTTTTTTTTGCCTTATATATATATATTTTCAACTAATGTAGACTACATGTCAAACATATATTGAGCTTTGTACATGAGAAATTAATGTTGGCCTCTTCTTCTTTTTCATGGGCGTTCATATTCTTGTCCTGATCGCTTGAAATCTTTGCATGATTTCATGTGTGCTGGGGTTTCTCTGGGTTGAAGGGTTTTCCATATTGCTTGAATTAGAGTGAAAGAATTAGCTTGTTTGGTTTTCTTGCGGAGGAAAAAATACTTGTTTCAAAAGATTGTGCATGTTTTTGAAATTTTTTGAAAAGCACGAAAAGCATAAAAGATATTTTCGCATTTTAATTCATGCTATTTTTCACATAGGACAACCCTTTTTTCTTTATAGTTTTTCCTACTAATCCCAATCTTGATTTCCCACCATTACTTTTCCTACAACAATCGTCCCAAATAGAACTGAAATGGTGAGAAATGGAAGGCCAAGTGGTCTCAAATTAGCCCCAAAATAATATTTTTACGGTGGTGGTTGACAACATGGTATGGGATAGGGCTGAGCATAAAAATCGAAACTCGATAATCGCTCGTTAATCGCTCGAATTTTCAGTCGAATCGAAATCGGAATTAAATGATTCGAATCATTTTGGCTCGAATCAAAATGCCTCGAATTTTTTTTCGAGTCGATTTCGAGCCCATAAGAATTCGCTCGATTAATGATTCGAGCCGGCTCAAAATTTAAATTTTAAAAAGTTATAGGCTGCGGTGCTTGGCCTTGGGAGTTGGGATTTGAGATTTAATTTGCTTACAGCCTTACAGGTACAAGCCAGCTGGATTGCGGGAATCGGGAAGAGTGGAAGACAGGTCACGGCCTCAGAACGGCGAATCATAATTACAGCTCTGCGCCTCTGCTGTAGTGTTGTAAGGTCCAAAACTCCAAATCATAATTACAGACTACAGAGCATTTACACAGTTGGGATTTGGGAATCGGGATTTCTCATTTCTTTGCTTTGGTAATTGGTACTTCCCTCTCTTCCCCTCTTCCACAGCCACTTTGTCATTCCCGACCCCCGCAGAAGTCAAGCAGAACGGCGGAAAGCACGGTCCGGCGGCCCGGCACGGCACAAGGCAGTGAAGGCACAAGCTTTCTTCCTTAGGCAGAAGCAGAATGGCAAAAGTTACGCCCTCCGCAGTGCCGTAGTGGCGCAGGCCGACTCCTCCACAGTCCACAGTGGCGCAGCGGCGCAGCCTCGTCAGCCTCTTCGGGAGTTTGGGACCTTGGGTATCTGATTTCAGGTAAGAATGGAGAACCGCCCCATCTTTCTCTTCCCCATTTCGAGTTTCTCTCTAGTCTCTACAAGCTTCATAAGATTTCTCATTTCTGGTTATTGGTTTCTGATTTCTTCCATTTCCTATCTACAGCTACGATTTAGATTTGTCGGCGTTCATCTCTTTCCTTTGTCACTAGTCGGAGGCTCGGAGCTATCATAGGGTTTCTTTGCTCTCAAGAGCTCATCTTTTTTTCTTAGACCAAAGGTGCGCCTGTATTAAGATAATATGATTCTTCTCAATTTGTTGCTCCTGCATAAAGATTATTTTATGGGTAGGGTTGTTGATCTCTTCAATGAGTTTATGATTAACTGATTGTAGATGTAGTACTGTTGATGCAGTGCATTATTAGTTCATTAATGTACATTTGCCTTTTATTTTTATTTATAAAAAATCTACATAAAAGGAAGCTCCATTTTAATCTCTACTTACAAAATTTTACTGGCCGGGTTATTTGATTCTTAATTCTTTACTGCAAAAAATGGCGTTGACACCCACCATTATCTGTTAAATGAATGCTTATTGAACATGAGAAGTAAAAATATTCTTATGACCGAGTTTAAGATATATAAAGCAGAATTCTTTTCAAAAGAGTACTTTTGTTGAATAATAAGACCTGCAAATGATATTTGAGAAGGTCAAATTTTAGTGGACTTCAATTTGAGATCGATATTCTTCCATCAAAAATGGTTCATTAAATAAAAGTTCAATGTGCATAGCAGCATAGGTTTGAATATATATATATATATATATGTGTGTGTATATATATATATATATATATATATATATATATATATATATATGTGTGTGTATATATATATATATATATATATATATATATATATATATGCATGTGTATATGTGTGTGTGTGTCTAGAGAGAGTAACTATGTATGACTCATTAGTTTAATTCAGTGGCATTTTCAACATATTATAATAACAAAGTGATTCTCCTTGAATCAGTTCGTGTCCTCCTTGTCTTTCTTTCAAACCGCATTGGAAAGATATGTTATCCATCGCATTATTTTCTCTTTAACTTATCATATCTCCTGTGGATCTAGAGTTTAACCATCATCAAAGTTAAATGTATTACATCTTTATTTTAATCATTCTCAATTTTATTTAATGTGAATGCTGATTGTAGCATTCTAAATAATTATTTCCGTTTCAGTTTTTTTTTATAGTTTTTAACTAACTTTTTTTTCCAGATATGAATATTATTAATTCAGTAGAGAATTGTAGTGACTCGTCATCCTCACCGGTGGAGGATGATGAATTCATAAATCCCGAAGCAAATGCAATTATTAATGATCTTAATGTTCAAGATATAGAACTAGTACCCATCTCCATTGGCCCCACTCCTACTGAACCTTCATTAGCTCAACAATCTGCTGAAGTAGAGAAAGACAACAAAGGCAAAAGAAAAAGAAGTGAAGTGTGGGAGCACTTTAAAGTTGAAAAATTGAAGGATCGAAGTGGCAATATTGTCTCTAAATGGCAATGCAAACATTGTTCCAAAACATATAAATATCAATTATCTGGATCCACCTCAAACTGTGCTAGGCATATCAAAACTTGTTATAAGCTTATACAAGTTAAGAAAAATCAAACCATGTTCAATCAGGAGAGAGTAAATATGGTAGAAGATGATATTCATATGCCACCCATTTGTGTATCTGGTTCTTATGATTCAGTTAGCATAAGACAACTTCTAGCAAAATTTATTATTACAGCTGAACTACCATTCTCAATTGTTGAGCAGCCTTATTTCAATATATATTCTAAAGCTCTCAATCCCAATTATGTAAAAATTTCAAGGCATACAATGAAGAATGAGTGCATGAAATTGTATGAAATTGAGAGGGAGAAGCTTTTGAAGATCCTTAAAAAGGTGGATAAAGTTGCACTTACTAGTGATTGCTGGACATCTAATCAGTCCATCGGTTATTTGTGCATCACCGTTCATTATATAGATTCAGATTGGAAGCTGCAACACTCAATTATAAATTTTTTAGATTTTGACCCACCACATAGCGGTCAAGTCATATATGACGCAATCCGTGAGTCAATTTTACATTGGGGAATTCAAAAAAAAGTAATGAGCATCACTCTTGACAATGCATCTGCGAATGATCTAGCTGCCAAGCATTTACAACAAAGTTTAGCAAATTCCAATCATCTATACTTAGGTGGCAAGTTATTTCATATTAGGTGTTGTGCACACATACTCAATATTCTTGTGCAAGAAGGTTTGAAGGAGATATCTCTATTGATTAATATTGTCAGGGAAGCTGTGGGTTATATAAAGAAGTCACCAGCACGGCTCAAATTATTTGCTGAATCAGCTAAGTTATTGGGAATTTCTACTTCACGCGGTCTTTCTTCAGATGTGAAAACTAGGTGGAACAGCACTTACTACATGCTCGATAGCGCATTTCATTACAGATATGTTATTCACCATTTCTTTAGAAAGGATAAGGGTTTGGTGTGGGATTTTCCAGAAGAAATTTGGCAACGATTTGTTAAAATTAAGAATATTTTAGAAGTGTTCGAATCAGCAACAAAACTTTTTTCAGGAACTTCTTATCCAACAAGCAATTTATTTTTGCCTGCATTGATTGCTATTAAAGAAGTGTTGGATAAAGCTTCAGCATCTGATGATGAGTTTGTACGTGGTATGGCGAAACCAATGAAAAACAAATTTGACAAATATTGGAGTGATTGCAGCTTAATCATGTCTCTTGCCATTGTACTTGATCCCCGTCGTAAATTATTGTTTATTACTTATGCTTTCAATAAATTGTACAATAACCGCGAGGCAGTTCTTAAAGTGAAAGTGGTAAAAGAAAGCATATTCGAGATTTTTTTCTCATTATTGTGCTAATAGTGGGATGGAGTCTAATACTTCATTAATCAGTTCAGAAAGCTCATCATCAACTAGAGTTGGGGTAATGAGACATTCAAGTGCAACAACACAACCACAGTGCATCACAAACTCAGTTATTATGGGCTTTGATGATTTCTTGAGTTCTACTTCTTCTGTACAACCTCTAAAAAATGAACTCGAAGTATATTTAGAGGAAGCACTTGTACAACCTCCATTTGAGAGTAGAGATACGTTTAATATTTTAGAATGGTGGAAAATTTATTCATTGAAATATGTGAAGTTATCTAAGATGGCAAAAGATATCCTCACAATACCCATCACAACTGTGGCTTCTGAATCGGCTTTTAGTGCTGGAGGAAGAGTACTTGATGATTATAGAAGTGCTTTAAATCCAAAAACTGTGAATGCTCTTGTGTGTTCATCTAATTGGATTCGTTCACAATATAAACATCGTGTCAATGTAAGTACTTTAATTACTCATGAATTGTTTTATTAACCCTCAATTATATCTTTTTATTTTGATATGTTTTTTTTGCAATCACAGGTTGATATGGATGATTTAACAAGTGCTTTACCAAATGAGATCGTCGGTACCTCTACTAAAGATTAAATTCCAACAAGTATGATTAGTTGCAAACTTGCAATTTCTATGAGTACTGTATTTTTCAATTACATTTTGGAACCTCTCTACTTGAAGATTTTAACTTTATTCCTTGTACATCAATACATTTTGATGGACTATACATTGTGTTAGTTTATAATTTATGCCAATTCCCAACTGTTAACTGTCATTTGACATTTTGTAGCTTATGAGTTCTTAAAACTGGAGCATTTGTCATTAAAATATGTTGCAACTATTTAACATTTTGCCAACCACTGGAACATGAAAATTGAAATATGAGTATTTCAGCTTTGATTCTCTCGTAACTGCTACTTTTGTCAGTTTGTGTATGAAACTTGAAGATATGCTGGTGAAGGCCCTATAATGAAGTACATCAAGATAGCAGCCCTTTATGAAACTTGAAGATATGCAGTTTTGATTCTCTCGCAAGGGATGTCGCTTTGAGGATTCGTTGGTTAGTTGTGAGATCTTATTAAATTATCTCGCAAGTAATTTTATTAATTTCTCTCGCAGTAAATGTCAGTTATGTTGCTTATGTCAATCTGGCTTTGCAGTATTAATAAATTACTGCTCAAAAAATTCAGTACATGGTTGTTTTTAGCACGTATTTTATCGTAAAATAACATGACAGACAATGTTAAACTGCGAACTATTCCCTTCAGTCATAGGAATTAAAAGTTCTATATAACCTGGTTGATTATTAATTCAACCTCATCAACGACAAAATTCAGTATTGCATGCAGTTCCATGGTGCGAAATCAAATCCACTCACTCCACTGGTCAACTAAAATAAACCTAATTATATTAGAAAGAACAAAAAAAGTCATATAAATCCAATGATCACGAGTTCGTTTGTCCTATGTAAACATCGATCAACATAGTTTCACTATTACTTTCACCATTACTCAATAAAAAGACAGAATAGGTAATTGGAGAATTAACAACAAGGAATATAACAGAAGCATGTGCTACAGCTAGACTGCTAGGAAGATGGAAATTTTTGCAACTGTAATATTACATCAAAATAAGTGAATGATGATTCCCAAAACATAAATGTAAAAGAAAAGGGCTGAAAAAGCTAAAAGAATCTTATAACCACTGCAAGATTACTACAAGTGGCACTTAGGTTTGTATTTCACTTTAGACAATTTAGAATGCTGTCTTTAATACCATTATACATAGTAAATTTCTATAACTGTATAGTTTACTATGAGAAAAAATGAACCATAGTTTTGTGGGAGCAAGAATACTTGGTGTCAAAGTGGCCTTTCATATTTGCTATTTTGCTGTAACTTCATTAAAGATAATAAATCGAACTCATTTTGAACAACTTTTCAATAAAATACTAGTAGAATGAATTGCACATTTTACCATCCAACCACTACTTTTGCATTATATTATACTCAGACAATGGTGATGAGGGCTGGCATAAGAGCCTATTATCAAGGGTGCCTTGGCTGCAAAATATTGTCTAAATAGTGTAGGCCGTAGGGGACCAGTAATTTTCTTTGTCGTGTATCATGCATTTCTTCCTAAAATAGTTCATACTTAACTTTAAATGTTGTACTAGTAAATGATTTTGCTCCATTTAGTAGATTGCACAAATTTCTTCCTAAAATAGTTAATACTTAACTTGAAATTTGATTGTATAAATGCTTCTGACTTGACTTTTATTGTCTATGAATTCGTATAGGTTGCAAATTTTAATTCAGAAGGAAGGAACAGAAGCGGAGCGCCGAAGAGCATTTTGCGTCAATTATCTTTTGAAGTGATTTTCTAATTTTGACATGGATTGTTATAGTGTTGTACTTTTATGGACTTTTATTATACTTTTTATGTCTTATAATTTGTTTATTTTGTAGTTTTGTTATATTTTTAGTTAAAATGCTAAATGACTCAATTGTTTCAAATTTGGAAGTATTTCAATTTTCAAAATTTTTATGAACTTTTTGAAATTGAATTTATGAACTTTTTAGTAATTGGAACATTTCCAAATGCCATCAAACTTATATGGTAATTGAGAGAAAAAATGGATGACTCGACTCCAGTCTCCATAATTATCGCTAGCGAACGTATGAATTTTTAAGATAATTTTTTAATAAGAAAAAAAAATAATTTTTTAATAAAAAAAAATTAATTTCGAGTCGGCTCGAAATTGATTCGAGCTGGCTCGGAATCGAGTTGATTTCGATTCGAGCCGGCTCGAGTCGAAGCCGATTTCGATTTCGAGTCGATTTCGAGCCGACTCCGAGTCGAAAATTTCGATTTCGAGCCGAGTCCGAATCGCTCGAACTCGACTCGATATCAGCCCTAGTATGGGACGTTGGCCAAATGAATTTTGTTTCTATGATTTTTTTTGTCTTATCATAAATCAAGTAAAAATGCGCCAACAAACAGGACCCAGATCCTTTCCATCCGGGACCCCAAATGAAGGTTAATTTCATGATCTAGATACATTCTTATTTGATCTAATAAAGTATAATTTTTTGAATTAAAAAAATATAAAATGATGAGATTGATGAACCAGTGGAATAAGCCAAAAATAGAACTAGACCGTGAAATGAATACTAATCATTTCATTTGAAATAAAGAGGATGCCTTAACGCGGGCATATGCATATATCTTAGTCAAAAATGCAACACATGGATAATAAATTTACTCACCAGAGTCCAGACAAAGGTACTTTAACCTATATCATTTGCACTAGTCTTTGTTGTATGTAGAGAAAAAAACAAAGTGAGTATTGATGGAGATCAAGAAAATGTGAGATTCATGGCTGCCAAATGTTAGCAAGAGAGAAGGGATGTTGTGTTCAATAGATGGTTGATGGAAACAGCGAAGACTGTTGCGGCCACGACGGGATTTAGCAAATGGAATTTGAGAAAATTCGGGAAGAATAATAATACCTAACTAGCTCCTATATCAATTTTGGGCTCGGACTTAAGTTTTCAAATTCGGAAGTCATCTTAACCCAGGCAAAGCCTGGGTTGAAACATGTAAACAACATAAGCTTCTGAGGTGCAGGGGTGGATCAATATAGGGCCCAATGTAAGTGGTTGACTAATATAAATTTAAAGTATATATTATTTACAAATAAAAATTAAATTATAATTATTTTTTTTGTATGTATATTTGATAGTAACTATTTATTAAATTTTCAATAAAATATTATTGGCATGGTGGTCATGGTCTCATATTTTTGAGAATGTCCTTAGTTTAATTATTAATGCATCATAATTTTTCAGAATTTTTTTTAAAAAAATTAGGATATTTTTCAATATGTAAACATATTGCACACAAAAATATCATTTAAAAAAATATAAACAATGTTTCTTATATTTAGATATTGAACAAAAATAATAATAATAATAAATATGAATATAATTGTTACAGGTCATCAAGTTTTTCCTCGGTCCGGACTCCGGAGAATCGGACCGCCTTAGGTCGGAGTTGGTGCGGGCGCGCAAACAGCCAATAAAAATCCAGCATCAATGACAAGAGATTTTTTTATCGTGGAAACCCCGGAAAGGGTGAAAAGCGATGCGATCGGATCTGTGTCAAGCCAAAATCTACTATTTCTCTTTGAGTCTACAAAGTTTGGGAGTTTTCTCGGAGGGTGATCCTGTCCGTTGCAAGCTTTGAAAACAAAAGCAACAGAAAATAAACTAAGACTTTGGAGTCTTGATGAGAGCGCTCCGGTGGGGGAAAATGTTACGTTCTCGGAGCCTTGATGAGAGCGCTCTGTCAAAGTCAGAGTCTTGACGAGAGCTCCTCCGTAGAGAAGAAAGCCAAGTATTTGATGTTTTGTGATGCCTTCATGCCAGCATCCACAAAAGCGAATCTCAGTGCCTTCTCTCGTGCACATAAAAACGTCAAAGTGTGCGTCGAGCGTTGTGCAGACAAGAGAGAGAGCAGAGCGAATTTCAAACGGAGAAGCGATCTTAGTCACATGTTCTCACCAGAAAACCTCAGAGTTCTCTCTAGACTCTAGTGTTGTTTGTCTTCAAATGAAAGCATGGGGGGGGGTGGGGGGAGCTTTTTATAAGTTTCAGAAGGGACATGCTGGTAAATGCGCCATAGCGGATTTTGTGATGCCGATTGACGTCGATCCATTTCGGTCACCTGAATCGCCAATTTTCATGAAATCATGGACGTGCAACCGGGCGGCTTGGGCGGCCTAGGTAGGTTGCATGGTGGTGGAGGTAGCCGGCGGCGGCTAGAGGTGGTAGGCCATGCGAGTGGGGTCATGCACGCCTGTTCGAGTGCGGGCGTACGTGGGTGGGCACGCGAGGGCACGCACGTGCGGGAGGGTACGCGCGGGAAGGCACGTGTGGGCGGGCACTCGCTTGCGGGCGCGTGTGGTCGTATGCGGGGGAGGCCGTGCGTGGGGCCGTGCACGAGTGTGCACGCCTTTTGTGCAGGTATGCGCCTGCAGCTTGCACGTGTGTACGTGCTTGGCTTCACTCTGCTTTTCGGGTGATTTTTGTAACATCCTGACTTTTTTAGGTCACTAAAACTTAAGTAGGCCCAATGAAAGTTACCCGATCCCCCTACCTAAGGCCTTAGAAGGTAGAAGGTGACCAGATTTTGTATATTGAGCATACAAACTCCGATTTGAGTTTGTCAGTTTCTATATACTCGTATAGTCAATATGAGTGTAACGTAACTCATTTTGTTTCAATCCGAGGTCACATGAAAAATATAACTGTTTTGCGTAGTACGTCGCGACTACGTGGATTTTGCATATTAAGCATACGAACTCTGATTTAAGTTCTGCCAGTTCTAATAGACTCCTATAGTCAATTTGAGTGCGATAGGATTCGTTTCATCTCAATCTAAAGTCATATAAAGGATACGACCGTTTTGGTTTTTGTAGCGCACAACGACGGACAATTTTTGAATTTAAGCAAAAAAACTCAGAGTCGATCCCAATCAGTGGCATTGAACTCGTATGACCAATACGAGGTTAAAAGAGTTCGTTACTGTCAATTATGATGTCAAGTAGTCAAACTTTGGTCAAATCAAGCCTGATGGTGTACCGAAATGGCACACACCAATATTACTCGAATACTCCAACATTGACCCGTCACCCGATGAATTGGATCTACTCTGTCCTTGAACCATATGGGGGACCCACTCTAGAATTGACTTGGTCAAAATCCCTCAAAATAATATTTTTTTGGAATTTAATGAGGGAGATTTGCTCATCCATTCAAGCCTTCACTTAGGCTCCATATAGGACCATCCTCTTAACTCAATAAGGGCCTCACCAATCAGCAAAGAGGGCCACTTAGAAATGGGCCTTGTCAAATCCCATCAACAATTAACATTTTCTTTCCTTTCCTAAACCCAAGGCCCAAGACCACCTCCCCACCAAGAACAAAGATCCTTGATGCATGCCACCTAGATATACCACCCATCTGGATTAGGGGCACCTAGCTGGACAGATGGAGCCTCCACCATGCTTTCCAAGATGGATTTAGTCC
The DNA here is from genome assembly GCA_039513925.1 of Platanthera zijinensis. Lineage (NCBI taxonomy): Eukaryota > Viridiplantae > Streptophyta > Magnoliopsida > Asparagales > Orchidaceae > Platanthera > Platanthera zijinensis. The sequence goes on from CM077084.1 coordinate 85,535,795, forward strand.
CACACCACTAAGGAGGAGAAATGGCAACACCATCAGCTCTATAAAAAGACCCCCCTTCCCCTGAGTTCTTCTCACACCACCTAACCGAGCTCACCCATACCCTCATCGAAGCCACCCCGTGCCAGATACAACCAATCTGAGCCTATCAACCTCCGCCAAACTCTAATGGAAGCTGTTCCAGGGCCCTTCCGAGCTCCCCTTTCTCTGGAGGATATCTATCCCCTCTCCCTTCTTTACTCTCCTGATAAGCTGCATGGGACTACTGACCGTCGGAGCGCTGTCGTCGCCATCCGAGCCATGTTCCAGGCTCGGGTGGTAGCCACGCACTGTTAGCCTCCTAGTGCATGTAATGGCACTGGGAGTGAGTCCCCTCGTTGAAGGAGGGGCGACAAGACCTCCTCCTGGCGATGGAAGGCGCTGGTGCCGCTAGAATTCACGACTTTGACGACACCCGATAGGCAGAGCCTCTACTGCAAAATTTATGGCATCGGTCGGCGGTGTTAGGCCGCTAGACCACCACCAGAGGATGCATTGGCCCTTGAAGATTCAGCCGGGGGTGGATCCATGACCAGCCGGCGGCAGAAGCCTGAAGTCTTCTACTGCACTTGACATGCAACTACCGTCCGATCTCCATCAAGAGATTGGACGGGGCAGATTGCTTAAAATTATGCACTCCACGCAGTAGATCCGCACCCGATCCACTGTGTGGGACAGTACTCCAGCGGTAAAATCAACTTAATCTCAGTCGTTAATCCCGAGCCCAATCCGCTATCCACACCCCACTAAAACAAAAACTTCTCATTTTTTAAGGATAATTCAGGGGTCTGATGAAAAAACTTTGAACACCAAAAATGTTCATCTCAATGAGCTCTATATTCTTGATGTTTTGAGAATTTGAAAGACTTTGTTTTTGAGAGTAGCTAAACACTTGGGGGGTGAATAGGTTTTTGTGTCTTCTTCTACTATTTTGTTACTTAGGTATGTTGTGACTTATTGTTATGTAAGCTTTTAAGAATACACAATCAACACACAGATATTTATAGTGATTCCCTGTCACAACCTGCATTTTCCCCGAGGTTAAGAAGTACCAGAGTACGGGAAAACACATGTTGTGATGCCACGTCGAGTAGGGGATAACTGCTGACGCTCAGGCAATGCACTAGGACTCAAAACCATGTGTGTACATATGTCATCATGCAAATCTTCAGCTTGACACGTTGTGCTTATGCAATGTTATGCTATGCATGATGTGTTATGCATTCTAAAAAGGCCTTAATGCATGTCATGGGCGGCGTACACTTGAAAATGTTATGCATCCCATACTACATAACATTCCAGTGCAACGAAAAAAAGAAAACGTGCTAGCTGCATTCATGTGGTGAAGTTATGCATCCCATACTACATAACCCTCACATGTTGCCTCCTATGGTGGATCCATATACAAACACATATTATGCATTATGCATCACATACTACATAATATGCCACGTATACTTCTTTATGCTTATGAGTGTAGTGTTTTAGTTTTAAATAATATGCCCTTATACTCATTTAGGGTGTCAAATCATCTAAATCAAAGTATTTTTCCGCTACAAGCAAATATATTTTCCTATCGTGGACTAGCTGATCCACCGTGCCGAGGGATACGTCCTTTAAATAAACTAGTTTCCTATTATTTTAAAACTTGTGATTTGTAGTCTTAGTGCATTGCCTGAGCGTCAGCAGTTATCCCCTGCTCGACGTGGCATCACAACGCGTGTTTTCCCATACTTTGATACTTCTTAACCTCAGGGAAAATGCGGGTTGTGACAGTTCCCCAAGATTTGGGTACATCCACTGTCCCTCCTACATTTCTAACAGTGTGTTAAACAAGTCCAACTTCTCCAAACTCTGCTCAATGAGCTTACAACATAAATCCCTCAGGATCTCTCAGACTCTTCCGAGTCCTACCTCCGGCCCAAGGCCCTACACTCAGAGAAATATTCTCCTACACTCAGTGGTCTGCTCCAGAACACCTATCTCAGACTTTGACTCAAAGTCCTACACTCAGATCCACCACTGGATCCTACCTCAGAGATAAACTCTCCTACAACTCAGATTCTCAACCAGAATCCTACAACTCAGGCACAAAGGCCCAACAACTCAGATCTATAAAAAAATAACCTACCTCGGCCTTTATAGTTTAGGCTTACACTTAGATTAGTTAAGATCATATAAAAAGAAGTGTTGGTTGCTGATGTAGATTAACTCCAAAGAAATAATCTCTGGGTCTGACTCTTCTTAAACTGAGATAAGTCAGTCCTATCATTTTCACAGCTCTAAGGATGGATATTCTAGAATGTTTTGCTTGAGCTATGAAGTGACTGCATCTAGGGCTTGCTTTATTCCTTCTTCTACCTCAGAGAGATAACTCCCTGATCTTGTTGTTGAAGGTGAAAATGACAACAACTATCTTTCTTGAACTTTCAGATCAACATCATAAGTAATTTATTCAAGCTCTGCAACTCTGTTCAGAGGAAGAAGATGAAACTGTCAATTTCCAAAAGTTGATTTCTTCTTCCTGGGAATATCACTTTTGTATCCCACCGTCCAATGGATCTCTGAGCAGTATGACCACCTGGAGTTGGTAACTGCAACTTTTTTTGCATTAATTGTTATACAACAGGCAAGTGGCGCCATTTGTCATCTACTATTCCATTCCCGCAACATTTGAATTTCTATTGATGTCATCATAACTCAACACCTGTGGACTTAACCAAATTTAGACAATTTTACATAGGCATTGAGTGAAGACTTGTCACTCAATGCCAAAAAACTTAAGCATAATTGTACACCACCAGGCGTTGAGTGATCATTCATCACTCAACGAATTTTGATGGTTGTGGTCAAACTAACTAGGCGTTGAGTGAGCCTTGATCACTTAACGCATCTGGACTTAGTCAATTTTCTCTGTATTAAGGAGTTGAGTGAGTTGTCTTCACTCAATGCTTTCTGCCTTTTCCTGTTTTATTGAATAGGCATTGAGTGAACTGCCTTCATGAAAGACTTTGTTTCAAGAGCCTAAACACCTAGAGGGGGGTGAATAGGTTCTAATCTTTTAAAGTCCTTTTTAGGTAAACAGTTAGATAATTATTCAACACAGATTAATCAAATCACAGAACATAAACACATCACAGCAAACACCAGATCTAGAGTGGTTCCCTAAGATATAGGTACATCAACTTTCCCCCTTCGCCTATCCAGTAGATAACTGGATTAAGCCTAACTTCCTTCCACTGGCTCAGATCCACAGATCTTATGTAACATCCCATTTCCGGCTAGACCCCTAGGAGTCAGATTTGTCGTGACGGAACCCTAGGAAGCCCAAAATTGGAAATAAAGCGACCAGTATTGCGGGTCACGGGTTGGTCACGCCCGTGACCGGCCCGTCACGCCCGTGACCTGGGCGTGTCTACTTCGACGATCGTCGATCTCCACGAGACGATCGTCGAACGCGCTGTCTGGGCATGTCACGCCCGTGACCAAGATGTCACGCCCGTGACTTGGGCGTGACTACTTCGACGATCGTCGCTCTCCACGAGACGATCGTTGATCGTGCTGACGGGGCATGTCACGCCCGTGACCAAGGTGTCACGCCCGTGACTAGGGGCGTGACCCCATCGACGATCGTCGATCGCCATCGACGATCGTCGAGCTTGCGCCCCGGGCATGTCACGCCCGTGACATGAGTGTCACGCCCGTGACCTAGGGCGTGACCCCATCGACGATCGTCGATCTCAATTCGACGATCGTCGACCTCGAAATCTGCTGTTCGGGCCTGTCACGCCCGTGACCCAAGATGTCACGCCCGTGACCATCCATCGACGATCGTCGATCTCAGTTCGACGATCGTCGAACCCAGAATGGGCTACCCGGGCCTGTCACGCCCGTGACCTATGTGTCACGCCCGTGACATTGGCCGAAACGACAGTTCAGGCCCGAAATAACTCTAACGCGCGTGGAAATAAATGTTGGCTTGGGAAGTTACACCAGGAGTAATTTCAGGCCGTTTTCCTTCTGTAAATAAATAATAAATAAGGAAAGGGTGGTCCAATAGAAAACCGCCAGCTGGATACACCGGTTCAGTTTTCCACCGTTCTTATCCCTTCACCGTAACCGAAACGTTAAGACATAATGGCGGTTACCATTTCATCTTCCCACTTCCTGAGTTATAAAAGCCCACTTAGGGAAAGAGGAGAGGTTTACACGCTCAAGCAAACGAAGCAGATCCTTGTTCTTGCTGTAAAGAGGAGTTCAGCAACGCCACCACCGCGCCATGGCACCTCGTCGCTCTTCTCGCCTCCAAACCGCGAACAAGGTCCTCCTCTGCTCCTTCTCTTTCATGGGTAGATCTTAGGATTCTTAGGAAGGAGATTCGCGCTCAACAGAGCCGGATCCATCTCTCGTTTTCATGGAAAAACCATGAAAAAGATATTTCGAGTTCGCCGGAAACCGCCACCTCCGGCGGCCAAACCACCGCCGACCGCTAGCCATCGCCTCAACGGAGGTGGTGGTGGTGGTGGCTGGCCAGGGAAGTGACCGGACGGCCGGCAACGGATCACGGAATGCTTACAGGAAAAATGATTTTTCCTGTGTCTGGTTTTCGGGTTCATGAAGAAGATGAACAGTAAATCGTTTTATATTTATAAATTATGTAAATAATTTTATAAGGAGAAATATACTCGGTTTAGTATATTTTAAGGCTGCAAAAATGAGGCACTTAGAGGCCGAATTAGGAAAAATGACCAGACACAAAAGTTGTAACCCTCGGGGTCTACTTTAATTTAAAATTGATTTTTATTCAATTTGGGTGAGTGGTTTGAACACAGCACTCATTTTGGTGGGATCAAGACCTAGGTTAACCAGAAATTAAATTGGTTGCCCACGGTTCATAACAGGTCCAAATGACTTGAAATTTGGACTGGAGGTCTATAATATGTATATCGAGAGGCTGTCCAAAAATGAGAATTTTTGGAGAACTTTTGCCTAAAGTTTTTGTAAAAATTTAATAAACAATATAAAATTAATTAGAAGATGAAATTAAGTCCAAACTCCCCCAAATTTTGGGTGGTGGTCCCTGGCATCAATATTAGGATCTGTACAAAATTTCAACTCGAATGGTCGAGTTTTGAATAGGGAAGTATCAAGTCCCAGATAGGTCTTGGCGAGGGGTACTTTGGGGGAAAGTACGATTGGGGATGAAGTGGACAAATCTCCTCAAAAGAGGCTGATGTTGTTGGCCACTGATTTGTTGGGACTATGTCTACCCTCTTGGGTAACATGGTGTGGCTTAGGGTGGATTTTACCCTAAGAGATTGGCTCAACTCTAACGGGTGGGAGTTTGAGGTTTGTGAAGGACATAGGAGCAAAAGCTCTTGTATGCCCTTGAAATTTGGAAGAGAGGGGGATGATATGAGGAAAACCCTCTGGTTGAAATAGTGATGGATTTGGAGGTAGTTAGGTACCTCAAAAGTCGAGATGTCGGATTAGGATAGAAATGTAATTTAGTTATTTTAGGCACTAAAGCTAATCCAAAAATTATGAAACTCGGGAGGAGGGGGTTTTAGGATGTTTTAGACTCATGGTAATTTTTCTGGAATTTTATGATTAGTATATATTATACTTCATGTGTTAAAGGATTATTAGCCCAATTTGTTGTTTCAATTAATTTGAGGCTTTACATTAATTATAATCAGTTAAAATTCTGGATTTAGATCTTGACTTGTAGAACATTGATCCCTGAATTTTTATAGAATTTTATGTTGAGTAAATCTAGTACTTTATTCACAAATGATAGAAAGGGCTTTTATGTTCAAAAAATTATTATGGATAAAATGCTTGCTGGAAAATTATGAAACTTAGCCAGTGCAAATTTTAGGCCTTATTCATCATGTCATAAATTATTTAGAATTTTTGGAAGAATATTTTCTGTACTTGATTCATAAACTATAGAAATTAGAGATTATTTCCAAAATAGTTTTCAGGTTATTTTGATGATAGAAAATTATGATACTTAGGATTTAGCCTTCTGAGATAGTCTACTAATTATCATAAATTTGCTGGACATCTTGCATGAATAATTAGGATAGTTCATGTTCAAACCGGTGGCCCTTGAGATTTTCGAGGAATTTAATTAAATGCCAAATAAATTAAGAAAATTTCCATTCTATGGATTTAGGTTATTTATACCAAGATAAGTCTCCAGTAAATAGTTTAGGGCATTTGGATGAGTAATGGATCATTGCATAACCGGTTCGACATGTAGCCTGGAGATGGGGCAGTCTAGCTCCGGAGTTCATACAGCCGGGACCGTGAGTCTCGATCCTTGAGTAGTTTACTGTTTCGCTTCCGCATGAGAGACTTGTAGTGAGGACATTTTGTACCGGGCATAAGCCCGTATTTATAGTACTCTGATGTTTCTGTGGACACTCCCTTCGTGGAGCTTACTTATTTATATATGTGGTTTTGTTATTGTGGACTGTTTACTATTACTTCAATAATTGTGCTACTTTTTGTGATCGATTTGGCCGGCAGAATCGGCGCCTTGTGGTGATGACCCTTCAGGACGTGAAGGTGTCACCGCAAAGCGGCGGTTCTGGGCCTAAGACCCCGGTGGTTGAAAAAGAAAAAAAAAAGGGGGTCTTACATCTTATAATCTCAGAACCAAAATGGTTCCTACAGCTCAGACTTAACAAGTCCTACCTCAGATTCTTCCTCAGAATCCTACCTCAGGCCTCAGCCCTACCTCAGAATTTATAACTAGGCTTACAACTCAGACTTTTCACAAGTCCTACATCAGATTCTACCCCAGAATCCTACCTCAGGCCTCAGCCCTACCTCAGCATTTATAACAAGGCTTACAACTCAGATCTGATAATAGATCTTACAAGAAATAGAATGTAATAAGAAACAAACAAATTTACCAGCTAGATTCCTCTATTAGTGTAGCCTTCTTAATCAATTCTTGACTCAACAGATCCTTCTGATCCAGCCTGACTTAGCTTCTCAAAGCTTCTTGATAGAATAAAATAAGGTGGATCTTCTTGCTGTTGAAGTTGATCTTCAGTCAGCTTCTTCCTTAAATTCAGATTGGAATCTGAATCTTTCTTGCAGAACAATTCTGAATCTATTTCTCTTCACAGGATTCTCTTTTTCCTTTTTCTCTCAATAATAATTCCTGTAGTTTCCGATCTGTCTCTTATATAGAGTTTGCTTCATGGTTACCGGCTGATCCGGTTTCTAACAAACTACTGACAGATCTGAAGAGGTGTCAGACTGGTTAGATATGACAGCTGTCAAGTCACCAGACATGTCAGTAGATTCGTAAGAGTCATTCCAACTCAGTACAAATCACTTAGCAGGCTGCTTCATATGTGTCGACACATATTGGTCAAGTGTCTACACAAGTCTTCATGGTGTCGACACAATACTCCAAGTGTCGACACAAGTCTTCATGGTGTCGACACAATGCTCCAAGTGTCGACACAGACATACTTCTGCTTCTCGACACATCTTCTGTTGAATGTGTCGACATAAGTCCTGTATGTCGATACAAATTCTTCCGGTGTCGACTCAGCTGTTGCTGGCAGATGGCGTTGAGTATGTGTCGACACAAGTCCTGTGTGTCGACACAGCTGCTTCTGGTCTCGACATAGCTGTTGTCGACAGACGGTGTTGAATGAATGTAAACAGTATTGAAAGTATCCAGATGACGTTGAGTGTGTGTCAACACAAGTCCTGTGCGTCGACACAATTACTTCTGGTATCGACATAACTCCTGGCTTAGGTGTCGACACAATACTGAGTGTCGACACAGCTTCTTCAGAAGTGTAAACTTTGCTTGAGTGTCGACACAACTTCTTCATAAGATTCGACACAACTTGAGTGTCGACACAACACCTTCATAAGTGTCGACACAACTTCAGAGTGTCAACACAAGTTCTCCATAAGTGTCGACACAGCTTTTGGATGTCGACACAGCTTCTTCATAAGTGTCGACACTTGTACTTAGAAAATGTTCTTCAAATGCTTAAACCTGCACAATGTAACTCAAACATCTATTAAATACAAATTGATGCATATCATTGACTAAGATGAGACTTCTCCAAATCTGGTACATATTTTCTAATGTACCAAACAATCTCCCCCTATTTGTAAAAGTCATAACCCTTAGTCAAAGACATACATCTCTTATAATAAAACAGAAATAAAAATAGATGAACATTCAATTTACAGCAGGTAAACACATAAACATTATAAACAACAGAGAAATTAAAACTGAACTGATTTCATTCAATTTTTAGAAAAGAGAAACAATGTCATGTTTACAAGGATTTCTTTCTAGATCAAAACAAAAAATGTTACATTGTTCTAATACATAAGCCTATCTATCCTATTATTGACTAGGCTCCTTTATGACAATGCCTTTGCCAATCATGATCTTTGCCTGAACAGAAGGTTCAACATCTTCAACAGGCTTCTTTCCTTTTAGAGCTTTCTTCTTTAGTTCTTTAGTCTTAATTTTCTGCCTTTCAAAATAGTGGAATGGCTTTGGGAAGTATTGCTTGGCTCCTGAGCATTAGCAGGCAGCTTCCCAGCCTTAGCTCTTCTTCTATGTTGAAGAATGACTTCTTGTCCAGCTTGGTATTTATTCCATTCCTGTTCTGAATACCATTTACCCCTGTCATGGGTTTTATCCTTTACAGCTTTCTAGACAGTAAGTATAATGTTTCTAGAAGTTGGGCTCCACTGCTCAAAGTCTGGCTTCAGCTAAGCCTGCTTTCTGAATCTCTTCTTGGATAGTTGAGCTTCCTTCTAAGCTTCTAATGCAGCTTCTGACATCTCTACTTTTTCCAGAATTACATTTTGTGCCTCTTGTGGAGGACTATACATTTTCTGCACTTCTTCTTGAACCATTTCAAAGTCTGCTGGGGGGTAGATCACCTGAGCAACTTCAGGCTGATCTCCTTCAAGATAGGTAGGTTGTATCCCAGATTCTGCTACATTATCATCATCACAAAGAGGATGATATCCAAGAGTGGCTCTGATGCTATTGGAAATCGATTTAGCATGGTCAGAGCTTGCTTTGACTAGTAATCTCTGCCCCTTTATGACTTCTCTTTCAATATGACTTCTCAAATCATCCTTTTGAAATATGACCTAATTAACAACATGGTAAGTTCCTTCCTTACAGTAATCTCTGAATTTTATCAAGAAATCAGATATGTTCTTTTGAGAAGCCTGAAAGGTGGCCTGAACTGCAGCTATATCTTCCTTGATTTGCTTTGAAACTTTATCTTTCACAGTAGTTGATAAATCATTTATCTTTGACAGTATAGCACAGTATGAATCTTTAAGATTGTCATTCATTCTTATCTGATTTTCAAGTACATATCCTTGCTTTACTTCAAGTTCATCCACTTGAACTTTGATAGCTTGTTGTTGCTTGGCCAGGAATACCATAACATTACCTCCTTTATGGAAGCAATCTGTCATCTCCTTCTTATTTTGATTCAATTCAAATCTAATAGATTTGATGTCCTGGGCCAATTGAAACTGTAACTCTTTATGAGTTTCATCCACATATTTTTCTATAGAGTGTCTTTGTTCATCCAATTTAATCTACATCTGGACCAGTAAAGAACTGAAGTCCAAGCTTGGTGCAGATGGTGTTGTGCTTATTTGCAATGCCTTTTTATATCAAGAACTCTTCTTCTTCAAAGCAGCTAGTTTCCTTTTCTTAGCCATTGTAGTTTCTTCATCTTTAGAAAATTTAGTTGTACTTTCAATATCAACTGTATTCTTTTCAGCTGGGGCATCCTTAGACAACTCCCCCTTAGTCCTTAGAATATCTTTTGCTTGTGCAATCTACTCCCCCTCAGTCCTTGCAGGAGGAAGATCAGAGAATAGGTCATCTATGGTGAATTCCTGCTGAATTGGCTCATATTGAGCTACTGTCTCAATAGTTTCTTGAGCTGCAATGTTGATTTCAGATACTATGCTCATGACAGTATCTACTGCCAAGTCACTTTCTAAGACTGCATCATCAATGCCTCCCCCTTGGGCAGGCAACTCAGTTGATTGTTCTATGTGTTCTCCCCCTGGAGTTGTGTCCATTTGTTGTTCTTGGGGTACGCTGTCTTGCACTTGTTCTTGTGCATCCTTTTATTGCTGGTCTTCATCAAAACTGAAGACCACTTCCTCCTTAGAATCACTGGAGGATTCAACCTATTAAACCACTTTCTTCTTTTTCTTATCTTTCTTAGTTTGCTCCTGAGGAGTAGGGACTTCTTTGGTTAGAACTCTATCCCACCTTGATAAAATTCTTACATCCATCCTCCTCATATGATTTATTTTTGATCCTGCCACTTTTTTCAATACATCTGGTATCACAGCAGATAAGTATAAACTCAGAATTCTTCCCATGTTTGGTTTCTTAGTTCCTTCATGAACTTTATCAAACACTACTGCTACCCAGTCAGTGTTTATCTTGAATATGATCATTACCATAAGATTGAACATGTGGACAAAGATTCTATCATGTTCACAAGTTTTGCAAAGAATCACTTTGCCAACTACTTCAGATAGAAATTTTTCTTGGGAATTCATCCCTTTTTTGGTAATAGACGATCCAATATTAATATTAGGGCTTAGCCCACACCAGCTTAAAGCTTCTGTAATCTGGGAAGGGGTTATTTCATCTGTATACTTGACTGATGGAAGCTGAAGTGATTTCCTGATAGATTTTAGTGTGAGTTTCACTAGGGAATTTTGAACAGCCCCTTTAATTTTCTTGCCTGCAGAATCCACTGTAGCGGTTGAATAAAACTCCAGAACTTCCTTCTTCCATATCTTTGTTGGTTCAGAAACCAAGTACTCCAATCCATTTTCTAAAATTAGGGCAATAACACCCTGAATTTCATCTGAAGCTGTTGTGAAACCTTCATGAACCAGTTCATAACCTTCATTGACTTTGTCTTCTTGACGAGGCGCCATTGACGTGAGAGTTGGAAGAGAAGAGAAGAGAAAAAAAAAGCATTGTCGACAGAAGGTGGAAAGTCAAGAATACTGAAGGCATAGTCGAGCAGATTTTGGTTTCACCTATTTATATTATAAGTGTAAGGGCAGGTCAAAAGACGTGCCAGAGTCGATAAGTTTTCATATGTGTCGACAGAAATGACCTAGGTCTCGACAATGCGTGTTTTAAGTCGACACAACTATGTGTAGACATACTAATGTCAGAGTCGACAACTTATCTTAAGTCGACATATTTATGTGTCGACAAACTAGTGTCTGTGTCGGCACACTTGTGTCTGTGTCGACACTTACTACTTAAGTCTCGACAGACTTGTGTCGACACTTGCTTTTGTGTGTCGACACATGAATCCTCTCGACATAAGATCTCGAAAAAGTTGTGTTGACATCAATTCCTCTGTCGACACATATACTGTTTCTGTGTCAACACTTCCTTTTACTTAGTCGACACAACATATTGAGTGTGTCGACACAGCTTGTTTATGTCGACACAAACATTGTACATAGACAAATTTCTAGAGAGATTTGATGCTAACATATTCACCTTAGGGATACTTATGCTAACCTATTCTAGATTCAACATTCCTAATTCAATTTTAAAATAATTGAATTTAGTTTCATCCAGAGGTTTTGTAAAAATATCAGCTATTTGATTATCAGTTTTTACAAATTTTAGGCTAATATTTTCCTTCTCTACATGTTCTCTGATGAAATGAAACTTAATTTCTATATGCTTTGTCCTACTATGTGATACAGGATTCTTAGCAATAGAATAGCACTTGTAGAATCACAAAATACAGGAATTCTACTTACCTGGATGTCATAATATTCTAGTTGATGCTTTATCAACATCAATTTTGCACAGTAGCTACCTGCAGCTATACACTCTGATTCAGCTATTGATATAGCTACACTAGTTTGCTTCTTGCTGCTCCATGACACTAGCCTCCCACCAAGGAATTGACAAGTTCCTGTGGTACTCTTCCTGTCTTCTTTGCATCCAACAAAGTCATCATTTGAGAAACCAGTTAGTAGCAAATCTCTATTCTTAGGATACCAAAAGCCTAGATTAAGTGTACCCTTAAGATATCTCAGAATTCTCTTAACTGCAGTATAATGAGATTCCTTAGGGCAAGATTGATACCTAGCACAGACACATGTTGAATACATGGTGTCAGGTCTACTAACAGTCAAATTGAGTAGAGAGCTAATTATCCCTCTATACAAAGACTCATCAAAAGGTTTCCCTGCCTCATCTTTGCCTATAGGCATACTTGTTCCCATTAGAGTTTTCATGGTAAAAGCTGAGTCCAAACCATACTTCTTAATTAACTCCTTGGTGAACTTAGACTGGGATATGGACAATCCATTCTCAGTCTGTCTAACTTGAAGTCCCAAGAAGAACTTCAGCTCACCAATACTGCTCATCTCAAACTTCCCTTGCATAAGTTTGGCAAACTTCCTACAAAGGTTGTTTTCAGTAGAACCAAAGATAATGTCATCCACATATATCTAGACTAGTATTATCTTGTCTTTTGATTCCCTATAGAATAGAGTTTTGTCTATCTTTCCTCTAGAGAATTTATTCTCAATAAGAAAGGAAGACAAGGTTTCATACCAAGCCCTTTGAGCTTGTTTCAAACCATATAGAGCTTTCCTAAGCCTATATACATAATCAGGAAAGTTAGAGTCAACAAAACCTGAGGGTTGTTCAACATAGACTTCTTCTTTTAAATCACCATTCATAAATGTTGATTTCACATCCATCTGGTATACCTTGAACCCTTGATAGACAGCATAGGCTAAGAACAGACTTATAGCCTCCAGCCTTGCCACTAGAGCAAAGGTTTGATCAAAATTAATACCTTCCTATTGCCTGTAGCCTTTTGCTACCATTCTAGCCTTGTTCTTGACTATGGTGCCATTCTCATCAAGCTTGTTCCTGTAGATCCATTTAGTTCCTATTATGTTGTGATCCTTAGGTTTTTGCACCAGTTCCCAAACTTTACATCTTTTGAACTTACTGAGCTCTTCTTACATTGCATCAACCCAGTTGGTGTCTTGCATTGCTTCTTCAATCTTCTTGGGTTCTATTTGAGATAGGAAGCTAGAATATAGAACTGTGTTCATGCTCCTGCTCCTTGTTAAAACACCTTGACTTGCATCACCAATGATTTGGTGAACTGGATGATCCTTCAGGTGTCTCCTTGCTGGAGAAAATCTATCAGCATTATGGCCTTCTCTAATTTCCTCAACTTGATGCTCCACATTGTCTTCTTCATCCAGAGAGACTTGTTCTCCCCCTGGATAGCTGGCATCTTTATCTTTATCCAACCTAGCAGGAACATCTTCATTGATGGTCAGCTTGTCCAGCCTATTTGTTAGACCTGTAGAGCTAATAGAAGAACTAGACAATATATTGTTAATAAATTTTGACTCATCAAATACAACATATACAGATTCTTATACAACTTGGGTAGTCGAGTTGTAGATTCTGTATGCTCTACTTTGGTTATTATACCCAACAAATATCCCTTCTAGGGATTTTGCAGCAAACTTTGTTTGGTAGTACTTACCATTGACTAGTACAAAACACTTGCTTCTAAAGATTTTGAAGTAAGATAAGTTTGGTTTTCTTCCTTTCAAAATCTGGTAGGGAGTCATCTTGTGTTTCTTGTTGATGGAGGATCTATTGAGCACATGACATGCAGTATTCACTGCCTCAGCCCAGAAGTATTCAGGGAGAGTATTGTCATTTAGTAGAGTTCTAGTAGCCTCAATTAGAGTCCTATTCTTTCTTTCAGCAATACCATTTTGCTGAGAAGTTCTAGGTGAAGAGAATTCATGATGAATCCCAAGTTCTTCACAGAATCTTGTCATACATTCAGACTGAAATTTAGTTTCATGGTCACTTCTGATTTTGACTACTGAGCTGTTGTATTCATTCTGTATTTGTCTAACAAAAGTCTGAAAAACAGATGGGGTTTCAGATTTCTGCCTCAAGAAGAAAACCCATGTATATCTGGAATAGTCATCCATAATAATAAGTGTGTATACTTTCCTACCAAGACTGTGAACTGGCATAGGACCAAACAAATCAATATGAATGAGATATAAACATCTCATTGAATCTTTGATGTCAAGTGCTTGGAAAGAGGACTTAGTCTGCTTGTCTTTTTGGAAAGCTGAACACACACCCTCTTTGATGCACTTAATTTGAGGACCATTCCTCACTAATCCCATGCTAAACAACAGTCTTATAGACTTATAGTTCAAATGAGCTAGTATTTTGTGTCATTTGATACATAGAGAAGCTTTCTCTCCTGCAACCAGACAAATTGGTGAGTTGTTAAACTCACAATCTAGATTAAGGCAATACACATTTCCTTTCCTAGTGCCAGTCAAAATGATCTTTTGATCACTTGACCTTCTTATCTGGCACTCCCCTTTGAGAAAAGAAATTACATAACCTAGATCACTAAGTTGACTTATGCTAATTAGGTTATGTTTTAAACCCTTCAAATAAGCCACTTTAGTGATAGTAATTGAATCACTAGTAATTTTATCAAATCCTTTGATGACACCATTTTCTGATCCACCAAAGATAACTTTGGGTCCATTCTCTATGGGCACATAGTTCCTCAACATTCTCCTTATTCCTGTCATATGTTTGGAACAGCCACTATCCAAGTACCATATAGGGGTATGATCACTTGGATTCACCTGCAACATATAAAAAATTACTTACCCTTAGAACCCAACTTGCTAGTGGGTCCTAAGTCCTTGTTAGTTTGAAATCCTGCAACTGTTCTAACAGGAAAACTACTCTTGGTTTTAACACTAATGTTAAACCAGCAATCCATGGCAAAGTGCCCCACCTTGCCACAACACTAACACTCAAACCTATTATACCTTTTCTTAGGTAAAGACTTTACTGCTTTGTTTCCAGCAGTTTTGTTGAGTGTTGGTGTTGGAGCATCACTCTTCAAGAAATCATCTTGAACAAGATGAGCATGCCTATAGTGTGGTCTATAAGCATTTGCACCCTTGCCCATGTGATTTCCATGCTCACAGTGACCATGTGTACTGTCATGATTATACCTGTTAATAGGATTCACCACCTTCCTAAAGAAAATAGGGGGTTCAGCAACTAGAGGCTAAACTAGGCCCTTACCTTTTCTATGTGAATTGAAAGCCCTAGTTCTTCCCTTAAAGCCTAGACCAGTCTTCCCTTTTTGTGAAATAAAATTGTCTATTAGGGGTAAGACAGATTTTGGCTTGGAGAATTTAGCCACTAGCTCTCTCTCTTGCTGAAGTTTTGCCTCAAGTTTCTTGATATGGTTCTCTTTGAAAGAGATTGTGCCCATTTGAATTTTAATGTTCTTCAATTTGGCAACCTTATTCTGTTTTAGATCCAACATATTAGCTGAATCTGCTGCAGCCAGCTTAAGAGACTCAATTTCTTTGCCCCGCACTTTAACAAGAAACTTACTCTTCTTCAGAGCTTGCAACAACCCACCATACTCATCAATGAGTTGGTGTACATCCCCTTCAGACTCAGATCCATCCACTTCTATTGAAGCAGATGCTTCTGATTCTGATACAGTAAAGTAATATGAAACTAAAGGAGAATAGTTTACCTTACTTGGTCCAGGCTGATCCTGTCACTGATCATCTTCAGATTGAGCCATCAGCCCTCTAAAGAAATGTTCTTCAACTCCATTTATGGAGTCCAACATCTGTAGGAATTCAAGTTCCCTAGACTCCTCCTCTGTTGAGAATAACCCAACATATGCTTCTTCTCCAGATTCTGAAGATGAAGAGTCTGTCTAACTCTTCTCCTTCTGAGCAACTAGAGACTTCTCCTTCTTACCTTTGATCTGCTGCGTCTTCTTATCCTTTGAATCCTTTCTTTTATCAGGAAAGTCAGCTATGACATATCCAGTCATGTTGCAGCAATAACACACAATCTTAGTATTAGATTGTTTACCAGGTTTAGAGGCATACCTGTCCTCCTTGGGTGTCTTCTTCTTCCTATAGTACTCATCCTTGAAATATGATGAAGATGATGGCCTGGATCTCCACTTCTTTTTCTTCATAAACCTTTGGAATTGCCTTGTAAAGGAAGCAAAGTCCTCATCGAAGTATGACTATCTGATGTGTTATTTTCAGAAATTCCTTCTTCTGCCTCAGCACTCCTTCTGGGTGGAGGAGATTTTCTCCTACCCTTTCTTGAGCCTTCAGCTTTGAAGGCCACTGACTTTTCCTTAAACTCAGATCTGCTGCCCTTCTCCTCTTCTTTTCTGGCAGTAAGCTGCATTTCATATGATAGCAATTTTCCAAACAATGTAGGTGGAGGAGTATCATCCAGCCTGGCCACTTCTTTGATGATACATATCTTAGTGTCCCAATCCTTTTGTAACACCTCTACCCGTCAAGAAGAATATAATAGAGGGTCCGGCCGGGGCCCCACACCATATTCCACAAACAGGCGGAGACGCTACGAAATAATATCATAACCACGCATCCTAACACAGAGCATTCTAGCGGAAGCTTCACGGTTGAATAATTGAACTCAAGATAATAAACATTGTCCACTAAAACTTAGGAATATATATACACATCACAAGAGTCTGGCCTTAAGGCCTTACAACAGTTTCTCTTAACAAGAGTGTGGATTACAAACATCGGCACGCAGGCCGGCCACACATGAACAAAAGAAACAAAACAATGCCTTCGAGGGCAGCAGCGCAGCTTTGGGCTTCAGCCCGCTAAGTCCCGCTCGGACCAGCACCTCCAGTACCTGTAATAATCAATCCACCAAGCGGTGGCAAACAGGGCAATGGTCAGCATTCAGCTGACCAATTATAACGACCCTGCCCCTAGCACGGGGCAGCGGAATTCCATCCCTACAGCAATCTTCCAATATGATATATATAGCAATTTAAGCAAGACGTGCACGCCCGCACAGTCACATATCACAAACGCCGGCACGACGGCCCGACGCTCCGTGCACTCAGGGCACATTATCGGTGTTCCGCATTTCCACGGCCACACCACCGTTCAGAGGTCCCAGACATAACGGTTCCATATGAGCATTCTAGTCTGATCGGCTCACAGGCCGTCGACTCTCGCTATGTGATCCTAACAGGGTCTTAAGCACCCAAGGTTAGACAACCATAACGCGGGTACAGATCCACCTTTCCCGTTGCTCACATCGTCAGACTCATGCCTGGACTGATGCAGGTACAGCTTCACCTTGCCCGTTCCACCACCAAGGCTTTGCCTAGTTGCAGCCCTATGGCCCAACGGCTCAACCTCACACAAAGTAGCAACTCACGGCTACAGGACAGTCCAACTCTCTTAATTTCCTAGACTTCCTCCAGTACTTTACTTTATCCATCATGCCTACAAGCAAGAAATCACGGAGTCTTCTCCGATATGCAAACAAGCATCACCAATCCAGATCATGTCCAGATGGGCTTCACACAGCATGCCTAGATCGGTACTCCAATTCCGGACTGTAACAAGGGGGACTTCACATATCTAACCCAAGGGACGCCACAACCCACCGCACACTCGCGGGGAAGGGTTTTCCCTATGCAATGCAGGAATTAAGGACTTCACATGTCCAAGCAGGAAATCGTTACCCTAAGAGTTCGCTTCGGAGCCATGGGGAGAAATTTGAGACGGATGAAAGCCTTCGCAGCAGCGTTGCCTTCGCAAATCCGAACTCGGCTCGCGATTTGGACCACCGTAGCTCCACCGACAGCCGGACTCCACTTCTTCTTTCTCACCTTGCTCTCACCTCTCTCTTAAAAGTTAGAAAGAGAGTAGAACATTAGAAATGAGCCCTTTTCTCCTCCTTTCCCGGCCTTATCAGCCCAGGAATGAGCCCCAGCCACAGGATCTCCTTTAAGGGAAATGAACGGCCAAGATCTGCCCAAAATATTAAACTTTTTGGCCGACACGGCCTGTGACACGCCCGTGTCACAGGCCGTGTACCCTTAAGCGGCACACGCGGCGCTCGCACCGCCTAAAAATTACCAGAACACGGGCATCGACACGCCCGTGTCGAACCTGACACGCCCGTGTCGGTCATGTGACACGCCCGTGTCACACCTGTTACACGGTACTCATCGAGCGTTAAATCCAGTCAGAGCAGTACACGGGTATGCACACGCCCTTAGACACGCCCGTGTCAAAACTGACACGGCCGTGTTCAAGGCTTGGTTCCGGGCTGTGTACATTTCTGACTCGATACGACATTTTATTGAGTGACACGCCCTGGGACACGCCCGTGTCGAAGGCCGTGTCCCAGGCTCGACTATCGTCGACCTCCGATCGTCGACTATCCTGAACACGCCCTGGGACACGCCCGTGTCCCAGGACGTGTACCCCGACACGCCCTGGGACACGCCCGTGTCCCAGGCCGTGTTAAGCAACCTGCACCTCAATTCCAATTTTGAGTCTTTTTGGGGTGTTACAACCCTCCCCCCTTAATAAAATTTCGTCCCGAAATTTGAAGACAGTAGGGAGAAAAATACCAAAACATTTATATGTTTCTATTACCTATAGAACGAGCAAACAAGTTACGAAAATAACTCGGGAAATTCGGCTTGCATGGTCTGCTCGCGCTCCCATGTTAGCTCTTCTCGGCCACAATTGTCCCACCGGACTTTGACCATCCCGATCACTTTGTTCCGCAACTGTTTCTCGGCTCGATCCTCAATCTGTATAGGCTTCACCTTTGTTGTTAGCCCATACTCAACCGGCACTCGATCACTGTCAATTACTTGAGCTGGATCCTTGACTGCTTTGCGTAGCACCGAGATGTGAAACACATCATGCAATCCACTCAATTCCAATGAAAGAGCTAGACAATAGGCGGCTTCCCCAACTCGCTCCACCACTTCAAACGGACCAAGGTATCGCGGACTTAGCTTTTTCAACCGCCGAATCCGAGATACGCCTTTGAAGGGCTTAATCTTTAAATAGACCCAGTCACCCATCGCGAACTCCACGTTCCGGTGCTTAGCATTGTAATATTTGGCTTGCCGATCCTGGGCTATTAGGAGCCTCTCTCGAATAGAGCGTATTGTTGAGGTAGCATCCTCGACTTCTTTTTTGCCTAAAAGTTTAGTCTCGCCAGTTTCTGCCCAAGCTAGCGGTGTACGACACTTCCGACCATACAGCGCTTCAAACGGGGCCATGCCTATACTCGCTTGATTGCTATTATTATAGGCAAACTCCACCATAACAAGATGTTCTTCCCAATTCTTACCGAAATCTAGGGCGCACATACGGAGCATATCCTCCATTGTTCTGTTGGTTCGTTCAGTTTGGCCATCCGTTTGCGGGTGAAAGGCCGTACTGAATGCTAACTTCGTGCCCAACATCTGATGAACTAATCTCCAATCTTTCGAGGTAAAGCGCCCATCTCGATCACTTACGATGCTCCGGGGAACACCGTGCAATCGAACAATCTGCTCCACATAAAGCTTTGCCAACGTTTCCACTGAATCGTCCCGCTTGTTCGGTATAAAGTGAGCCACCTTTGTCAACCGGTCTACAATCACCCAGATTGAGTCATGGCCACACTGAGATCTCGGCAATCCGTGCACGAAATCCATAGAAATATACTCAAACTTCCATTGCGGAACCGGCAACGACTTCAGGAAACCACTCGGCCGTTGACATTCTGCCTTTACTAAAGCACAAGTGTGACATTTAGCCACATACGCGGCTATGTCCTTCTTTAAACCAGGCCACCAGAACAGTTTCTTCATGTCCTTGTACATTTTTGTGCTCCCAGGGTGAATTGAGTACTTTGTAAAGTGTGCTTCATATAGCAATCCTTCTCGTAATTTACCCGCACTAGGGACGCACAGTCGGCCATCTTTCCGTAATAACCCGTCATCCCAGGAGAATTGATCACCAGACCCCTCCTTTGCATAGCGTTGGAGACTTTCATCCAACTCCGTTGCCCGCCGAACCCTATCAGCAAGGTCATATTGAACCTCCAACCAGTTCACGCATGCAACAGTCGAAGAAGCTCTTTCCACACAAGATATCTCCAAAGCTTCTAACTCCTGGATTAACCGCTCATCATGTATCCGCAACCAATTTGCCCGTACCGGAGTCCAACGACTCAAGGCATCAGCGACCACATTTCCCTTTCCGGGAACATAGTGAATGTCGAAGGTATAATCCCAAAGGAATTCCATCCACCTCCTTTGTCGCATATTCAATTCTTTTTGATCAAGCAGATACTTTAAGCTTTTATGATTTGTATAAATATTCACCTTCATGCCATAAAGATAATGCCGCCACAGCTTTAGCGAAAAGATTACCGCCGCCAACTCTAAATCATGGACGGGGTAAATACGCTCATGCACATTCAATTGACGTGAACCATAAGCTATCACCTTGCCAAACTGCAGGAGAACGCAGCCTAAGCCGCTTCCTGACGCATCGCTGTATATTTCAAATCCATCTGTACCACATGGCGACGTCAAAATGGGCGCCGTGGTCAAACGATTCTTCAGCTCATTAAAAGCTCGTGCGCACTCCGGCGTCCAAACGAACTTCTGGTCCTTTCTCGTCAACGTAGTCAGAGGCAAAGCAATCCGGGAGAAGTTCTCCACGAACCGTCTATAGTAGCCCGCCAGTCCAAGGAAACTCCTGACTTCGGCCACCGAAGACAATACTGGCCAATCACGAATGGCACTTATCTTTGCCGGATCCACCGCTATGCCCTCTCCACTTACTACATGGCCTAGAAAAGCCACCGACGAGAGCCAGAACTCACACTTCGAGAACTTGGCATACAGCTTATTCCTTCGGAAGGTATGCAATACTAATCTCAAGTGGTTTGCATGATCTTCCTCCGATTGTGAATATACAAGGATATCATCAATAAACACAATCACAAACAGATACAGGTATTCGCGGAACGTTCGATGCATGAGATCCATGAATACCGAAGGCGCATTACATAAGACGAACGACATCACTGTGAACTCATAATGACCATAGCGTGCGCCAAACGCTGTCTTGGGAATGTCACCTTCCCTAATCCGCAACTGGTAATACCCGGACTTCAAATCCAACTTCGAATAGACGGTTGAGCCTGCTAGCTGATCGAACAAGTCATCGATCCGTGGAATTGGATACTTGTTTTTCTCCGCCAGCTTGTTCAGTTCACGATAATCAATACATAGTCGCAAACCACCGTCTTTCTTTTTCACAAAAAGAACAGGCGCGCTCCAAGGTGACATACTTGGGCGTATATATCCCTGCTCCAACAACTCTTGCAACTGAACTTTCAGTTCGGTCATTTCTTTTGGCGCTACCCGATACGGCGAACGGGCCACAGGTTTCGCACCCAGCACCAGCTCGATAGCGAAGTCGATTTCCCTTTGGGGAGGTAACCCCGGAAGGTCCTTTGGAAACACATCCGCATATTCCGACACAATCGACACTTCACCCACACTGGCCTTCGGCGCCACCGCCTCTATGAGTGTGAAGAACAACTCCGCACCCTTCCGAACTGCCTTAACAACTTGGAGAGCGGATAACAACATCCCACTCATCCCTTGCATACCAATGAACTTGGTCTCTTGTTCGGTATTTTGCCCAAGTGTGACCTCTTTTGAAGTGCAATCTATACAGGCACGCTGCTCTGAAAGCCAGTCCATACCAAAGATTATATCAAACTCTTTGATCGGTAATACTAATGTTTCCACCTTGAACTCCCGACTTCCTATCTTGACCTCAAGACCGCAAGATCGATCCGCGCACATCAAACATCCGTTAGGCAACAACACCTTTACACTGTCTGTCGTGGTCCGAATTGGCACCCCGAAACGAAAGACAAAGTCCTCAGACAAAAACGAATGTGAAGCACCTGTATCGAACAGTGCTCGCGCCGGATACTCTCGTATAAGGACAAACCCTATAACATTACAATTAAAACAAGCACATCATATCAAAACAATAACATTAAAATCTACGCGCACCTGTGACGACATCCGCCTGCTTAATGGCCTCCTGTTGTCCAAGGTTGAAGACCCTGGGCTGCGCGTGCGAGGCAGAAGACTCCACCACAGCCTTCCCCTTCTCCGCATAAGATGCTCCTGTCTTCTTATCAACCTTTGGAGGACCAAATCGGCATTCACGTGCGAAGTGTCCAACCTTCCCGCACGTAAAACAAGCACGAGATCCATACCCAGATATGTCCGTCACAGTCGCAGAAGGAGCTTGTCCAGAAGACTTAGACTTCTTATTCCATCTCTTTCGGTAGCCAAACTTGTCCGGACGCGGCGGCTTAAACTCCGGCTTCACAACCGCCAAGTTTCCCTTTGCTTGCCCCCGTTTCATGTCCAGCTCCAAAGTACGAGCCGTACAGACTAAGGCTTGGAATCCCTGACTCACAGAACTCGAGAGCAAATACCGCAGCTCATCTCGCAGTCCCGCATAAAACCGACTAGTCTTACGCTCTTCTTCGGCGAAGATCGTGCCCGCATATCTTCCCAACCGGGTGAACTCATGCAGGTAGTCATCCACACTTCGATCTCCCTGCGCTAACCGTTGAAATTCCATTTCCATCGATATCCTTTGCTGCACCGGCAGATGTTGTGCTAAGAACAATCGAGAAAATTCGTCCATTGTAATCTCTGCCAATTGCCTGCCAGCCAAGTGATGCATTTCAATCTCATCCCACCACAATCGCGCCTCTCCTTCCAGTAGGAAAGTGGCTAACATAACTTTCTGTTCCTCCTCAACCCTGATAGCCCTCATAATCCTCTTGATTCTTGCAAGCCAATCCTCTGCTTGGGCCGGTGTACCCGCCCCATGAAACTGCGGAGGGTTAAAGCTCAAGAATTGCTTCCATTGTTGATCTGCTATCCGCGGATCAACTTCGGCTTCTACCGGTTCTTGCCGTACCCCAGCTTGCGTTGGCACCACTGCAGGACGTGCCTGCCCCGCCTGCTGAGCATTCATCACTACAAGTACCATTTCCGTGATGAGACGGACTGTTTCAGCGGATGGAGGAGTTGTGGGCACCTCGGCTGGTACCGCACTCTCAACAGAACGTTGTGGTTCGGATTGACCCGCAACACTTCTGGTCACCTATATGTGTAAAATACACAGGTTAACGACCAATAAAAACGGCAACCATCCAAAAAGAATACACAAGTTCAACAAACAAGTGTATTTGCATTCCTAAGTGGACAATCTTGAGTTCAAATTAAGTGTTATAATGACGACACTGACACGTGCACGCCACCTCTCAAAAGAATTCGTCCGCGAATTCGGAAGAGATCGACCAACAAGCTGATACCAAATTGTAACACCTCTACCCGTCAAGAAGAATATAATAGAGGGTCCGGCCGGGTCCCCACACCATATTCCACAAACAGGCGGAGACGCTACGAAATAATATCATAACCACGCATCCTAACACAGAGCATTCTAGCGGAAGCTTCACGGTTGAGTAATTGAACTCAAGATAATAAACATTGTCCACTAAAACTTAGGAATATATATACACATCACAAGAGTCTAGCCTTAAGGCCTTACAACAGTTTCTCTTAACAAGAGTGTGGATTACAAACATCGGCACGCAGGCCGACCACACATGAACAAAAGAAACAAAACAATGCCTTCGAGGGCAGCAGCGCAGCTTTGGGCTTCAGCCCGCTAAGTCCCGCTCGGACCAGCACCTCCAGTACCTGTAATAATCAATCCACTAAGCGGTGGCAAACAGGGCAACGGTCAGCATTAAGCTGACCAATTATAACGACCCTGCCCCTGGCACGGGGCAGCGGAATTCCATCCCTGCAGCAATCTTCCAATATGATATATATAGCAATTTAAGCAAGACGTGCACGCCCGCACAGTCACATATCACAAACGCCGGCACGACGGCCCGACGCTCCGTGCACTCAGGGCACATTATCGGTGTTCCGTATTTCCACGGCCACACCACCGTTCAGAGGTCCCAGACATAACGGTTCCATATGGGCATTCTAGTCTGATCGGCTCACAGGCCGTCGACTCTCGCTATGTGATCCTAACAGGGTCTTAAGCACCCAAGGTTAGACAACCATAACGCGGGTACAGATCCACCTTTCCCGTTGCTCACATCGTCAGACTCATGCCTGGACTAACGCGGGTACAGCTTCACCTTGCCCGTTCCACCACCAAGGCTTTGCCCAGTTGCAGCCCCACGGCCCAACGGCTCAACCTCACACAAAGTAGCAACTCACGGCTACAGGAGAGTCCAACTCTCTTAATTTCCTGGACTTCCTCCAGTACTTTACTTTATCCATCATGCCTACAAGCAAGAAATCACGGAGTCTTCTCCGATATGCAAACAAGCATCACCAATCCAGATCATGTCCAGATGGGCTTCACACAGCATGCCTAGATCCGTACTCCAATTCCAGACTCTAACAAGGGGGACTTCACATATCTACCCCAAGGGACGCCACAACCCACCGCACACTCGCGGGGAAGGGTTTTCCCTATGCAATGCAGGAATTAAGGACTTCACATGTCCAAGCAGGAAATCGTTACCCTAGGAGTTTGCTTCGGAGCCATGGGGAGAAATTTGAGACGGATGAAAGCCTTCACAGCAGTGTTGCCTTCGAAAATCCGAACTCGGCTCGCGATTTGGACCACCGTAGCTCCACCGGCAGCCGGACTCCACTTCTTCTTTCTCACCTTGCTCTCACATCTCTCTTAAAAGTTAGAAAGAGAGTAGAACATTAGAAATGAGCCCTTTTCTCCTCCTTTCCCGGCCTTATCAGCCCAGGAATGAGCCCCAGCCACAGGATCTCCTTTAAGGGAAATGAACGACCAAGATCTGCCCAAAATATTAAACTTTTTGGCCGACACGGCCTGTGACACGCCCGTGTCACAGGCCGTGTACCCTTAAGCGGCACACGCGGTGCTCG
Source organism: Platanthera zijinensis (assembly GCA_039513925.1). Taxonomy (NCBI): domain Eukaryota; kingdom Viridiplantae; phylum Streptophyta; class Magnoliopsida; order Asparagales; family Orchidaceae; genus Platanthera; species Platanthera zijinensis. Next base: position 85,560,832 of record CM077084.1, read on the forward strand.
CACCGCCTAAAAATTACCAGATCACGGGCATCGACACGCCCGTGTCGAACCTGACACGCCCATGTCGGTCATGTGATACGCCCGTGTCACACCTATTACACGGTACTCATCGAGCGTTAAATCCAGTCAGAGCAGTACACGGGTATGCACACTCCCTTAGACACGCCCGTGTCAAAACTGACACGGCCGTGTTCAAGGCTTGGTTCCGGGCCGTGTACATTTCTGACTCGATACGATATTTTATTGAGTGACATGCCCTGGGACACGCCCGTGTCGAAGGCCGTGTCCCAGGCTCGACTATCGTCGACCTCCGATCGTCGACTATCCTGAACACGCCCTGGGACACGCCCGTGTCCCAGGCCGTGTACCCCGACACGCCCTGGGACACGCCCGTGTCCCAGGCCGTGTTAAGCAACCTGCACCTCAATTCCAATTTTGAGTCTTTTTGGGGTGTTACACCTTTGTTAGAGACCTAAGAAACTTATCATTCAGTTCATAAGTGCTGAAGACCCTTCCATAGGTCATCAGCTCATTCACTATTCTAAAGAACTTCTTATAGCATTCAGCTATGCTGCCAGATTTAGCTTATCTAAAGCTCTCATACTCTTAGTTTAGCATAGAATTCCTGTCCTCTCTGACTTCTTCTGTGCCCTCCATGTAGACAATCAATGTGTCCTACATTTCTTTGGAGGTTTTATAATGCACCAGATTCTGAAAAGTGGCATCATCTATAGCACTTACAATAATGTTTTGTGTCATTTTATCTATTGTTGTCAGGATGATTTCATCCTTGATCATTTCAGAATAGCTCTTTGGAGTTTGAATGTTTGCATCAAGAACTGATACCTTCATTAGAATGAAGGGGCCTTCATATACTGTGATATAAATTCTTGGATCAGATGCTTCCATAAACAACCTGACCCTCTCCTTCCAAATGCCAAAGGATTCTTTCCTGCATATAGGTAATTTCATAGATCCAAATTCCTTTTGATTCTCATTTGAACCCATTCTTGATATCTGTTATTTTTCTTGGAAAATAACTCTAACTGTTAGGTAAATCTTTGAGTAACCTCCCTCTGATACCACTTGAAAGACTTTGTTTCAAGAGCCTAAACACCTGGGGGGGGGGGGCGGTGAATAAGGTCTAATCTTTTAAAGTCCTTTTTAGGCAAACAGTTATATAATTATTCAACACAGATTAATCAAATCACAGAACATAAACACATCACAGCAAACACCAGATCTAGAGTGGTTCCCCAAGATATGGGTACATCCACTTTCCCCCTTCGCCTATCCAGTAGATAACTGGATTCAGTCTAACTTCCTTCCACTGGCTCAGATCCATAGATCTTACAATCTCAGAACCAAAATGGTTCCTACAGCTCAGACTTAACAAGTCCTACCTCAGATTCTTCCCCAGAATCCTACCTCAGGCCTCAGACCTACCTCAGCCTTTATAACTAGGCTTACAACTCAGACTTTCCACAAGTCCTACCTCAGATTCTACCCCAAAATCCTACCTCAGGCCTAAGCCCTACCTCAGCCTTTATAACCAGGCTTACAACTCAGATCTGATAATAGATCTTACAAGAAATAAATTGTAATAAGAAACAAACAAATTAACCAACTAGATTCCTCTGTTGGGGTAGCCTTCTTGATCAGTTCTTGACTCAACAGATCCTTCTGATCTAGCTTGACATAGCTTCTCAAAGCTTCTTAATAGAACAAAATAAGGTGGATCTTCTTGTTGTTGACGTTGATCTTCAGTCAGCTTCTTCCTTAAATTCATATTGGAATCTGAATCTTTCTTGCAGAATAATTCTGAATCTATTTCTCTTTACAGGATTCTCTTTTTCCTTTTTCTCTCATAATAATTCCTGTAGTTTCCGATCTGTCTCTTATATAGATTTTGCTTCATGATTACCGGCTGATCCGATTTCTAACAAACTACTGACAGATCTGAAGAGGTGTCAGACTGGTTGGATATGACAGCTGTCAAGTCACCAGACATGTCAGTATATTCGTCAGAGTTATTATAACTCAGTACAAATCACTCAGCAAGCTGCTTCATATGTGTCGACACATATTGGCCAAGTGTCGACACAAGTCTTCATGGTATCGACACAATACTCCAAGTGTCGACGCAAGTCTTCATGGTGTCGACACAATACTCCAAGTGCCGACATAGACATACTTTTGCTTCTCGACACATCTTCTGTTGAATGTGTCGACACAAGTCCTGTGTGTCGACACAAATGCTTCCGGTGTCGACTCAGCTGTTGCTAGCAGATGACATTGAGTATGTGTCGACACAAGTCCTGTGTGTCGACACAGCTGCTTCTAGTCTCGACATAGCTATTGTCGACAGACGACATTGAATGAATGTTGACAGTATTGAAAGTATCCAGATGGCGTTGAGTGTGTGTCGACACAAGTCCTGTGTGTCGACACAATTACTTTTGGTGTTGACATAACTCCTAGCTCAGGTGTCAACACAATACTGAGTGTGGACACAGCTTCTTCAGAAGTATTGACTTTGCTTGAGTGTCGACACAACTTCTTCATAAGAGTCGACACAACTTGAGTGTCGACACAACACCTTCATAAGTGTCGACACAACTTCAGAGTGTCGACACAAGTTCTCCATATGTGTCGACACATCTTCTGGGTGTCGACACAGCTTCTTCACAAGTGTCGACACTTGTACTTAGAAAATTTTCTTCAAATTCTTAAACCTGCACAATATTACTCAAACATCTATTAAATACAAATTGATGCATATCATTGACTAAGATGAGACTTCTCCAAATTTGGTACATATTTTCCAATGTACCCAACACTTCACTTAATACTTCTGTCCTTAGACAAATTTTTTGTTGAATATGTGTTGAGTGAGTTATCTTCACTCAATGCATCTGTCCTTAGATAAATTTTCAAGTCAAACAACACTGCAGATCTAACTGAACTATGTTCTATCAATGCTTTCCCTTCTGGGTGTTGAGTGAACTGCCTTCACTCAATGCTTCTGTACTTAGCCAGAATTCTTGTCAGCTTCTCTCTGGCTTTGACTGTTTGAGCTTTACTCAACGCATCTGGCTCTATTCATTGAGTGAACTGCCTTCACTCAATGCTTCTGGACTTAACCAGATTTCTGCTTTGGCAATGTTGTGGCTTTGACTGTACAGGCTTTACTTAACGCTTAAAGCAATCTAGCATTGAGTGAACTACCTTCACTCAATGCGTTTGGTCTTAGGCAGATTTCTGCCTTGTCAGCATCCTGTCTTGTGTACACCTGTCATTGTTACTTAGACAACCTATTTAACCAGTGAACAAAGAGCAACCTACATACATAGAACTTAAAGCAGGCATCAAATATAATACTGTGTATACCATTGTCTTATCGGCCTTCTTCAAATTTGGAACATTGTGATCAATTGACCCAACAATCTCTCCCTATTTGAAGAATTCAAAACCTTAGACAATGATATGCACTAACATATATAGAAGTTCAATCATACACAGAAAATTGAGAACATAAATTGAAGCACACATAAACATATGAATATATTTAAAGGCATTAAGCACAAATATCTAGTGTGCTTAAAATAATGTTCACATTCCAAAAAGCCCTTAAGGAAAATTTCCAAAAACACATCATGTTTCAGGTTCGTTAATTACTATTCTCGTATTTGGCTTCTTTGCAGTCTTTGCTTCATCTTCTCTCTTTTCCTTCTGCCTCTCAAAGTAGTTGTAAGGCTTGGAGAAGTTTTTGCTTAGCTCCAATGCATCTGGTGGCAGAACACCTGACTTCTTGTCTCTCATCTACTTCTTTCTTGTTTCTTCATTTCTCTCTAGCTTTGTCCATTCTAGGGAGCTATAAAGCTTTCCCCTCTCAGTTTTCTTAGACTTAACTTGGTCCCAGACAGACAAAATTATAGTCCTAGATTGAGGTCTATATTGCTCAAAGTCTGGCCTGGTTTCCATTCCTTCTCTGTACCTCTTTTTGCTGATCCTGACCTCTTCTTCTTCAGCAATAGATTTTCCTTTGTCCCTTACTAACTGCTCAACAGTGGGGCTGAAAGAGCGAATTTCAACAGCAACAGTTATAGGTTCAGTCCACTGAGCATCTTCTTGAGTATCATATTGCTGAGTATTATATTGTTCTGTATACTGACTATCATACTGACCCATCATTCCATCCTATAGTGCTTGATAAATCTGGGCAGGAACAGTAGGGATGTTATTATATGTTATCTGGTCAAGACTAAGAGATCCTCTGATCATATTTATAGTCTATACAACATTTTCAGTGTTAGTCCTGATCACTTCCTTCTCACCTTTTTTGAATTCTTCAGAGACATCTTTAGTGTAAGACCCCTTTTATTTCCTTTTAAACCACTGGGTCTTATGCCAAGAACCGTCGCTTTGTGGTGACACCAACACACCCAGGAAGGTTGCCACTACAAAACTCCGATCCTACCGGCCATATCGATCGCAGAAGAGAAGAATAAGTATAAAGAGTAAAGTAAAACTCAAATACAAGTCCACCAGAAATCACATGAATATAAAATAAATCTCCACAAAGGGAGAGTCCACAACAATGATAAATCAAGGTACTAATAAGTGGGCTCCTGCCTGATATATTATGATCCTCACTACAAGTCACTCAACGTGGAAGCATATCTATAATAACTACTAATGACCGGGACTCACTGTCCCTGGTGCATGAACTCCCGTGCTAGACTGTCCCGTGTCCAAGCGCACCGACTTCTATGGTTGCATCTCCAGGTTTGTCTCCACGATCCTCTAAAATGATGTGGTCACCGACCGTTAGTCATAAAGACTAAGTCACTATCATCCTCGCCTCACCCCCGCGACTCCTAGGCACCGTACGAGGAGGATGAAAGCGGAGGACAACAAAGCAGAGTGGAACAAGTAGGTGACAACTACCCTAGAAAGTGTATGTATAAAAGAACTATAGCAAGAGAGTAGTAATGTAAATAAGTAAAGTAGAACAGTAAGAAACATGTAAAGTAAACTAAGGAATAAGTAACCTTAACTTATATGAATGCACATACAAACTTATAAGTTAAGGGGTCTTTTGCAAGGCTCCCATCGTATAAAAAGTCACATACCAATTTATATAATGGGGTGTCAGGTTATATGAAAGTATGAGTGTGGTGAAATGTTATGCCATGATTCATGCAAGTGCAACACACGCACACGACTCTATGTGCACAGACCATTAGTTCCCCTTTCTAGACCCTAACCTCTGAAGATACCTCTATAGTGGCAAACAGAAGCGGTGGGTTGGGCCTCGCCCACCTCTAAACCGGTATCAGCACTACCAGTCAGACCTATTGTATGCCTCAACGCAGGTGCACTAAGCGGAGCTCCTGCGTACTCTTGCCGATTGACGCACTGAAATTTATTTGGCTAAGTGCTAAACCACACCTGTCGAGTCAACGTATTAGTGTCGGTGCGATGAATCTCCAATATCAAAGACCCACCATCTTATATTCTATGCACATGCAATATTAATGTATTTGCCAACCGAGCCAAAGCTCCCCAGACTAACCTGTTCGTCACAACTACCTTCCGAGCTCTCGGCTCATCGGGCTAACCTACCCATTTCCACAACTACCGAACCTACCGCTTGGGTAATCCCAACAAACTAACCTCCCAAGATACCGCGGTGTGTGAAAATGAATCATTTGTTATGCTAGTTGCTCTTAAACATTAATTATTCTTACAGTTTAGTTTAGCCTAGGATTGCCCAGGGTATTTCCAGTGAAGGGCTCTCACAGGGCACTAGGAACTATGATGGTAGCTGAAGCTCATCATTCCCTTTTGCAAGGCACTTACTATTATTTGTTATTTCCCAATTCCCTATCCATTTTAATATTATACTTGATCTAACCCTAGTGTATTTTGACTCTCTCTCTCTCCACAGGAAAGATGATCTTTCGTCGATCCCAAGCACCACATAACACTAGTCAATCCAATCACTTCTCCCCATGATGAATCCTAATAAAGCTCACTTTTTAATTTTACCAAATAAGCATACCATTACTCCTAACCTCCTATGACCATTCCACATGTTATCACAAAACTGCTGAGTTACTATGTGCATACCAACCTAAGCTACATGATGTGTATGAAAGGAGACCCCTTCAAATATTTGTCCAAATATCCTAAAAATTTTACTGGGGGTCTATCATGTCATATTTAGACTAAATCCAAAAACTTGAAATTTTCCTAAATAATTTATCATTTATTAAATTTTTCCCAAAATTATACCATGGATGGTTTTGAACATGAAGTACTATATTTACTTAAGTTATGGTCTTCCAAAAATTATGATCACCATATAATACCAAAATATCAGATAGTACCAAGTTTCACAAACTTTCATAAAATTATTAGCCCATAAATAATTAATTCAAGATAAATATAATAAATAGAATGAAAGAGAGAAGTAGCTCAAAATATTATCCAAAAATTACCAAGACTTTAATATGATCATAAATCATCACTGACTAAGTTTCATAACATTCTATGTTATTTTAACCATGATTTTATCAAAATCTTCCATACGGGTCACATAAAGATTATAACTACAAGTATGAGCTAATGTATTCCAAACATCCTATAACAAATTTTAGAGACTCATAATGATATAAAAACTTTTCTACCAGAATTTCATAAAGATCCAAGGTCATATGACCCCTTCAAAATTTCTAATAAAGGTATAGGCCTAAACAATTCTCACTTGATTTAAGTTGTGTGCCTAAGTCTAAATATCACCAAAATTATTTCTAGGGCTATTCACAACCCTATGACCTCATGGACAAAACTCTAAGTCCATACAAGGACATGTCACTCCATTTCCTTCATAAACCCCCAAAGTTTAACCTTAGGGTTTGAACTAGGGTACTAGGACAAATCCACCCCAATCCATCTCAAACTTCTTGAGAGGTTATTTTAACTGACCATGGAGCTCTGGCCAAAGTCCCAACCCCTTTGGGTGAGAATTGACCCCTCTATGCCCCAAACACTCTTTTGCCCTAAATTACCCTCAAGGGGAAAAACTTTGGTCACACTAATACCTATTCAAATCAACCCCAAAGGAGCTGAATTTTTTATTAAGGTCATATCATGACTCTAAGAGTCTGCAACCAAAATTTTGGAGACTTTTGAGTTACTTAAATCCTCTAATTAAATTATACAAGGTTTATTAAATTATTACAAAAAATATAGTAAAATGTTTTCCAAAAATTTCCATTTTTGGACATGTTATAGGTATAGATAAGAGTGACCTCCAACCAAAATTTAAATTCATTTGGGTGGCTGGATTGATGGGGGCACTCAATTTAGTCTCTAGTCAAGCCTATGTATAGGCTGCACCATTTTGAGTATTGTGGTTAAACAACTTACCCAAAAAGGCTGACATTAATTTTAAATTAAAGTAGATTTCAAGGGCTACAAATTTTATGTTGACTACTTTTCCTGAAAAGGCCTATAATGGCCTTATTTGACTGCATCAAAGAGATGCATGTTTAAGGGTAATAAATCACTATGTTATATATATAAATATATTAATAATTTTATAAGATCACTGTTCATCTTCTCCCATGAACCCGAACAACAGCCCCTAAAAAACGCTCTACCTATATCTTTTGTGTGAGCCATCGCCGGCCATCCGGCCACCTCCCTGGCCTGCCACCGCCACCACCACCTCCGTCGAGGTGGTGGCTAACGCCCGGCGGTGGTTTGGCCGCCTGAGGTGGTGGTTTCCAGCGAACCCTTCACCATTATTTTTCGGAAAAACTCCATTTTTTCTCACTTGGATCGGCTCGTTTGAGACCAATTTCTCAGCTTAATTTGATCTAGATACTAGCACAAGGGGAGAGGAGGAGAAGTGGACCTTATTTGGGGTTCGACGACGGCGGCGACGGCGGTCAGCCATGACATTTTTCCTCTCCGACAAACTTGCCCGATTCCTCAATCCTCCACCAAACCTTTGATCCAATACATTATTTTGACTGCCAAGGACATTTTGAAGGTGATGGGATGATCAAAATTGGGAATAGGGGGTTGTATTGGGAGATTTATATTTTTCATGGGAGGGGAGGTGAAGGGGTGGTTGGCTATGGTGGTTGGGCTCCCCCCATTAGTGTTGGCTGGTTGAAATTGATAGAATCCTCATCCTAAGAGGCAAGGGAGATGAATGGGGGCAATAGAGAGATGAATTGAGTGACTCATGGTCTCCCTCCATAACTCCTCTGTCTTTTCCTTTTTCTCTCTCCTCCATTAAGGAGAAAACTCCCATTTTAACTCTCCTAGTCACCCCCTCCGAAAGTTAGGTGGAATCCCACATAAATATCAGCCTCCTAAAGTTAATGGGCCACTCAAATTGGGCTTAAGCCCAAGTGGCTTGGGCTTGAGCTAGCCATTTTGGCTAGTTTCACCCATTTTTAGAGTGGAGTTGACCTTGGTCAAATTGACCATTTGGGTTGACCCCAATGGTTTCTTGGTGACCCATTGGCATCCCCCAAGGTATATTAAGACTTGGGTAGGGTTAGTTGGGCACTTTGGTGGTCACTTGACCCTTAGTTAGGCACTTTGACCTTTTTAGGGTTAGGGTTGACTTGGGTCAACCTAGCCTCTTTGGTTGATCCCAATGGGTCCTTGGTGACCCATTGGCCTCCCATAGAGATTGGGAATGTCTAGGTGGGCCCCTTTGGCTAAGGGGAGGTCAATTGGCCATGAGTGAGCTTAGTTTGACCTAATTAGGGTTACGGTTGACTTTGGTCAACTTGACCTTTTTAGTTGACCCCAATGGGTCCTTGGTAACCCAATGAACCTTCTAAAGGGCTAGAGATGTTATGGTGGGGTCAAAGATTCAAGATTAGGCCCTAAAGTTAAACCCTAGGTTAGATAGTTGGAACATGTTATTTATAGACCATGGTGATCTCACCTTTATTCCTTGATTCACTTGGTCTTCTTGGGCTTCCTAGGGTTTTTGTCATGACCTAGTCATGACAAAACCACTCCTAGGAGCTTAGTTGTTTGAGGGATGTTACATTTAGTCAGGAAGGTGTTGGCCTTTGTCAACTGAGCATCCAGATAATTGATACCAAGGGTGACATGGCCCTTGAGCTTGAGCAAGTGATCATCTAGAACTTGGGCGCATGCATCCATTCTTCTTTCAAGAATAGTCTTGTGTATCTCCTTCAATTCCTTTTATGCTTTGTGAACTTCTAGCATGTTGCTGGCAGTAATAGTCTAATTTTCTATGATCCAAGTCTAGATATTACTGATTTATGCCAGCTTGCTTTCTGTAAAGGTAACTACATGTGATGCTCTCAGGAAAAATGCCACAGTTTGGATTTCAGCAAGTTTACCTCAAATCTTATAGATTTTATCTCTATCGTCAAATCATTCCTTAAGTTCTTTGATAGAGTAATTCACAAAGTTCTCTAATTGCCTTCTCTGATCATCCAACAATCCTTTCAATTGGGCTAGAAATAATGGTGACATCTGATCAGTCTGATGCGATGTACCTTCATCACAAATGTTTGGTTGTACTGGCCTTTCTTCTTCTCTAACAGTTTAATCATCCATTTCATACTCTGAGAAATATGCCTCATCAGGTACATCAGTAGTAGTATTATCCTTATTATACTCAGAGGAGTCTATCTCAACCACAGTGGTTGGAGCAGGGAATTCAAAGTGAATCTCCCCCTCAATCTCTGCAATGTCCACTGGGATATTCAGATCTTCAACAGTGTTGATTAGCTATAATTCCTCTATTATTTCAGCAGGCTGATGATTCTCAACAGGAATCTGATTACTCTCCTGCATGGGTTAGATTTGCTCCTCCTCAACAAGAACATCTTCCATAACTTTCTCAAGAATTTGCTCCCCCTCAGCTTGAGGACAAAAAATAACAAATTTAGGACCCTTTGAAGTTTTAACAATACTCTTCTCCATATTCTAAATGAAGGTGTCAAATTCATCTTGAACAGACAGGATTGTCTCCCCCTCAGTTTGAGCAGGTATCTGGTGAATTTCCCCCTCAACTGCAGTACTCATTTGAGATATCTCTCTCTGAACATCAACACATGTATTTCCTACTTGTAAACCATATAATGAGACCATGGCTCCTGCTCGATTTTCTTCAGATTGAGTTCTAGCTAATTGGACCCTTGCAGGAGGTTAAGAAGAAATGGAGACCTGAGCACTCATGTATGTTCTTGTTTCTTCAGTAGACTCAGTCACATTTGGGTCATGTGGCACTTCTTCACTATTCTTATATGAACTGCTCTCTATGCTGACATCTTGAACTTGCTTCTTATTTTTCTTCTCAGCAGATTGAAGGTGTGGCTATAAAACTCTCTCCCATCTGTCAAACATTCTGGAGTTCATCCTCCACATATGATGGATCTTAGTCCCTATCCTCATGTTGAGGATTCTTGGGATTTTACTGTGTAGATACAGAGATAAGATTCTGCCTAGGTTGGGCTCAGGGACGCATTCTACTATTCTATCAAATAGAACTTTTCCCCAGTCTATTTTCTTTGATAAAATAATCCTTGTCATAAGTTCAAACATTTTTTTTTGATATCTTATCATGAGAACCTATTTTGCAGAGTAGAGCTTTTCCCACAATGTCTTTAAGGAATGTCCCTCTATTGTTCATCTCTTTTCTCAACACAAAACCAGTTGAATTCTTGGAGAGTCCACTCCACTTCAGTACTATCTTGACAACATTCTGAAATAAATCTGTGTCTTCATCAGACTCCTTTACCTTGGGTAGATGGATGGCCTTGTATAACCTCTTGGGAGTGATCTTAATCTTCTTCCCATTGATTGAGGATTTGATTTTGGATGAGGATGCGTCCACTTTAGAATTTGAATATAATTCCAGAACTTCTCATTTCCAAATCAGGACTGGCTCAGACAGGACGAAGTTTAGGGCTGTGACCTCTAGTAAGTGCAGAACCTGTATGACTTTCTCAGGAGCATCCTTAAAGCCATTTCAAACCAGCTCAGATCCCTCAATCAAGAAATCCATTCCTTTTGGAGCCATTGATTTGCTGAGCTTCTAAAGAATTGACAATCTTTCGTCGCAGAGAGATAGTAGTTTGCAAAGGGCCAGAAATAAAGTTTTTTATTCTAAGCACACTTTGGTCTACTTATACTTGCCTCTAAGTAGAGAATGTAGAGAGGCACACACCTTTTGTTATGATCGCATAGTGATCAACAATTGTGATTAATCCTTATAGTTAGCCACAAATGGACAATCCTGGGAGTATGCATTGAGTGGACTCAACACACTCAACGCTCTCGACGCTTGTTGTTATCTTGATGCACTTGACGCCTAAGTACTTAGACCATTTCTTCTATGTTATACTGCATGGAGTAACACTACCTACAATAGGAATATATGAATTATTACTGAAGCAAGACTAAGTTCAACGTACCCAGTTCAAATGTTAAACTTGACTGCATCTAGTGGCTTAGTGAAGCTGTCAGCTACTTGCTTGTCTGTAGGGATAAATTCAAGACTGATGTCTTCACATTACACATGCTCTCTAATGAAGTGATACCTTATCTCTATGTGCTTATTCCTGTTGGATACACAGGATTCCTAGCAATAGAGATTGCACTAGTAGAATCATAGAGCATAGGAGTTCTACTTATTTTAAGATTATAGTCCTGGAGCTGATGTTGGATCCATAATAGCTGTGCATAACAACTTCCAGCAGATGTGTATTCTGAATTTGCATTTGAGATTGCAACACTAGTTTTCTTCTTTCTGCTCCAAATCACAAGTCTTCTTCCTAGAAATTGACAGGAGCCTGATATGTTTTTCTTGTCTTCTCTGCAGCCTGTAAAATCTGCATCTAAATACCCAGTTAATTCAAAATCACTATTCCTAGGGTACCATAGGCCAAGATCAATTGTGCCCTTCAGATATCTCAAAATTTTTTAACTGCAGAATAGTGAGACTCCTTAGGGCAATCCTGGTATCTAGCACAGACACATGTAGCATATATGATGTCTGACATACTAGTAGTAAAATATAGGAGGATCCAATTATGCCTCTATACAAGGTTTCATCAATAGGTTTTCCTTTCTCATCCTTGTTTATTGACACACTTGACCCCATAGGAGTTCATTATGGAGGCACTCTCTATTCCAAATATTCTTATTAAATTTTTAGAGAACTTAGACTAAGAAATGAATAATCCATCCTCAGACTACCTTACTTGGAGGGCCAAGAAGTACTTGAGCTCACTCATACTACTCATTTAAAATTTCCCCTACATAAGTTTAGCAAACTTCTTGCAGAGGTTATCATCAGTAGACCCAAAGATTATGTCATATACATAAATCTAGACTAGTATCATCTTGCCCTTGACTTCTCTTAGGAATAATGTGTAACATCCCTTACACAACTAGACCCCTAGGAGTGGTTTTGTCATGACTAGGTCATTACAAAACCCTAGGAAGCCCAAGTGGACCTAGTGGGCTTGGGAATAAGGGTGACTGGGGTGAATGGTCTACAAATAGAAGATTCCTAAACTATAGTATAGAATGACCTTAAGGCCTCACCATGACTCTAAGGGCCTGTTTGGGAGGGCTTTTTAGCTCCTTTTCGTTTTCTGGAAAATGCTACCACACTTAATAGACCGTTTGGATTGTCTATCGGTGGGAAAAGCTACCGCAAAAAACTCCATTTGCTCATCTTTTGGAAAAGTCACATGTCACCTACTTTTCAACCTTTTCGAAAAGCACTTTCTCATCCAAAAACATTTATCTCTTAAAAAAATCAACAACTTGATTTTTTGTCTTGGCGCGATTTTTTTCCCGAGCGTAATTTTTTTGCCCGGGTGTTTTTTTTGCCCGGCGTGAATTTTTCGCCCAGGGGCGAATTTTTCGCCTGTGGACGAATTTTTCGCCCGGGCGCGGATTTTTCGCCTGAGCTAGCATTTTTCGCACTGGTTGGCATTTTTCGTCCGGGCTGGAATTTTTTGCTCTGGCGCGCGGTTTTTTACCCGGGTGAGTTTTTTTCGCCTGAGTGCGGTTATTTGCCCGTGCATGATTTTTTCCCCCGAGCGTGTATTTTTCGCCCGAGCCGGTTTTTCATCCGGCGTGATTTTTTCGCTCGGGTGCGTTTTTTTCATCCGGGTGCCATTTTTTGTCGTAGCACGATTTTTTTCACCCGAGCCGATTTTTTTGCCTGGGCGCGATTTTTTTGCCCGGACGCGCTATTTTTGCCCGGACTTGATTTTTTTGCACCGGCGCGATTTTTTTGCCCGGACGCGATTTTTTTGCACCGCCGCGATTTTTTCGACATCGCGTGATTTTTCTCCCGCGGGCGTTTTTTTCGCCCGGTCGCAATTTTTTCGCCCGGTCGCGATTTTTTCGCCCGGTCGCGATTTTTTCGCCCGATCGCGATTTTTTGGCCCGGGCGCGATTTTTTCGCCCGGACGCGATTTTTTCGCCCGGACGCAAATTTTTCGCCCGGACGCGATTTTTTCTCCTGGGCGCGATTTTTTTCTCCCGGGCGCGATTCTTTTTGATCGGGAGCAGTTTTTCCCCCGGGCACTATTTCTTTTGCCCGGTAGCGAATTTTTCGCCTCGACGTGATTTTTTGTCCGTTCGTGATTTTTTTGCCCGATCGTGTATTTTTTCCGCTTGTAAGCTATTTTTTTCGCTTTCGAGCGGAAATATCGCGTCCGTGCAAAAAATTCTCTTCCGTGCAAAAAATTCGCGTCCGGGCGAAATTTTCCCGCCGAATCGAAAAATTAGTGCCCGTCCAAAAAAATCGCGCCCGTCCGAAAAATTTGCCGTCATCCGAAAAAATTCGTGCTCATCCGGAAAATTCGTGCCCGTTCAAAAAATTTGCGTTCGTCCGAAAAATTGGCACCCGATCGAAAAATTGGGACCCGACCGAAAATATAGGGTTTGGCCGAAAATCGGCGCCCAGACGAAAATATCGTCCCCGTGCGAAAATATCGCGCCCGGGCGAAAAATTCACGCCCGGGCGAAATATTCACGTCAGGACGAGAAAAACCGCCACTCGACGAAAAATTCGCTCCCGGGTGAAAAAAACCTGTCCCGGCGAAATAATTGCGCTTTTTCCCCCGGACGCACATTTTTAATAAAAAAAGTTACCGCAACGAGAGATTTGTCAAACGATTTATAAAGTGTTTCTCCTTTTTGAAAAGCTCTGCAAAAGAAGTTCACCCAAACAGTTCTCCTTTTCTAATAGACATTTTCCAAAAGCTCCGTTTCCTACCATCCTTTAGCCACCGCTCCTTCTCCTTTCTGAAAAGCTTTCCCAAACAGGCCCTAAGATCCCACACATGCCCTCTTAACCCAAGGGTGAGGTCAATGGGCCACCTAAGACCCATTGGGGTCAACTTTAGAGGCTGAGTTGACCCAAGTCAACCATAGCCCTAAAAAGGTCAAAGTGCCCTAACTAATACGCAAGTGACCCCCCAAGATGCCAACCAACCCTACCTAGACCTTGGGGAAGGTCAATGGGTAACTAAGGACCCATTAGGGTCAACCCAAATGGTGATGTTGACCAAGGTCAACTCGACACAAGGGTAAAGTCAAACTAGCCCAGATGGGCTAACTCAAGCTCAAACCAACTTCCCCCCCCCTACTTGGGCTGACCTAACCATGTCATTATTATGATTAGTGGGGTACTAATAGGGTGAAGGAGGGGAAAATTTCAGTTAGGATGGGCAGGAGAGAGAAAACTCCAATAATGGAGGAGAGAGAGAGAAGATGAAGAAGGCCATTCATGGCTTAGGGAAGCCAAGTGCCACCCATTAATATTGGGTTCAATTACTCTGGGGAAGGGGAAGGATTTCCAGCAGTTTCCCGGCCAGAGGGGTGGCTCAGCCAATCAATAGGAGTGAAACCGAAATTTGCCCTTAATGGCCATTAATGGCCATGGGGGTTACACCCCCTCCTCTCCCCAATTGAGGCTTAAAACACCATCAATGGGCCGAGAGAAGACTTTCCCACTCCTTACTTGATGAAATCAAGCCTCCCCACTATGTTGTTATAGAAACTGAGCGGCGCCACCATCGACAATGGCTTCCCGGCAATCTTCGCAACTTCAGGCCGCCGGCAAGGTCCTCCCCCTCTCCTTGCTTCATGGATAGATCATAGGGATGTTTAAGTTCAAGGTTCGGGCTCAATTGAGCCCGAACCAATATCTGGTTTTCATGGTTTCGGGCCGAGAGTTTTCTTGGTAGGATCGTCAGAATAGTCGTCATAGGCGGCCATGCCGCCGGCTGGAGGTAGCCACCACCTCCACGAAGGTGGTGGTGGCGGTGGCCGGACAGGGAGGTGGTCGGATGGCCGGCAGTTGCGGTTTGAAGTCATCCCAGGAGCGAGAAATCAGGGCCATTGGCTGGAGGAGGAAGACGACTCGACAGCCCTTGGATTTGCGCCAAGATTTGTGCGCTGGATTGATAGTTAAGTTTATTTTAATTTCATTTCCGTCACATTATTTGCAATAGATGGTGTTAATTTTTAAAAATACTTAGGCCCCTCTAATGAAAAAGTCATCTACATAAACTTTGTAGCCCTATGGGTCTACTTTTATCCAAAATTAATTTGAACTAATTTGGACCTCTGGTTGGACCAGGGCATCCATTTTGGTGGGACCTATACCTAGGGATATCCTGAGATTCAAAAGGGTGTCCACTCTTCATCCCTTGTACAAATGACCTGAAATTTGGGCAGGGGGTCAACCTTAGCAATACCTAGGGTATGTCTAAAAATGGGAATTTTTGGAGATACTTTTTCTATGGTTTTTATTTTTATTTAATAATAATAGGGTATTTTAATTAAGTGGTCTAATGACCTCCAAACCCTCCCAAATTTTGGTGAGTGGTCCCTGGCATCATGAAATAGCTTTGTATAAAATCTCACCTCATTTGGATTTGTTTTGGATAGGTAATGACCTAACCCTAATTCTACCTTAATGAAGGGTTCTTAAGTAAAAAGTGTACTTTTGCTTTGGGTGGTCAAATCACCTCAATAGGGTCTGATATTTTTACCAATGACTTGGCATGGCCATTATCACCCTCATAGGGATTATGGTGTGGTCTAGGGTAGTTTTGCCCTTGGATCCAAAATCAAACCCTAAGGAGGGACTTTTGAGGGTTGTGAAGGATATGGGGGAAAATGCCCTTGTGTGATTTTGTAACTTGGTGTAAATGATGAATAAGTAGCCTTAGACCTCTGGTATGAACCTTATAGGATTTGGAAAAAGATAGACATCTCAAGCCCCTAACCCTAGCTTAGGGCATAATCACTGTTTGGGTAGAATAACCCACCAAAACTTTCTAAAAGGATGTGAAACTTAGGTAGCATAGATTTTAGGTTAGATAGAACATTTAGTGAATTTATTGGAATTTTATGAACAATACTTTAAGCACTTCACTTGATATACAAGGTATAGCCATAAATGGTATTTTATTTATTAGGATCATTCTGTTCATTAAAATCCTATGAAACTTAGGCAGGAGACATTTTTGGTCAAGATAATTATCCTTGAATTTTTTTATAAATTTTATTTGATCATTTTTCAGTACTTTCTTCAAAAGATTAAAAAGGGGCATTTATGATCAATGAATTATTTAGAGCTATTTTCATATTGCAAAAATTATAAAATTAGGTCACTATTGCTTTTAGGTCAATAACTACTTGGGGAAATTAATTCATGAGTTTTAGAAGAATATTTGAAGTACTTACTTTACAAACCCATCATTTTGGGAATTTGATGTTTAATTTATCCAGAGCTTATTTCCTACGGAAAAAAATCATGAAACCTTATCAAAAATTTTGGTAAGACAGTAGTTGTATAAGGAAATTAATTCACAATTTTTGGATGATTATTTGTTGTACTTACTTCAATATTGAAGGGAAATAGGATATATTACCAAAATAGTTTTAGGGACCTTTAGATACTGGAAAAATGGTTATATTTTGGATTTACAGTATTGAGTTATCCTAATATTTTTCATAATTTTGTTAAGTATCATGCATGACTATACATGATACTTCCTATTCAAACTAGTAACACCTGCATCTTTTAGGAAAGTTAAATAAATGCTTGATTAATTAGGAAAAATATAAATTACTAGATTTAGCCTATTTAGGTCATGATAGACCCCATTAATTATCTTGATGCATTTTGATGATTATTTGTAGTGCTACCCAATATGTGCATCGTATCACTAAGTATGGTCTGCGATTAGTAAAAAGACAAAAAATAGGTGATGTGGGTGTGTAGGCCTAAAGTTTTGGATTCCAATAGTCTAATGGTTTTTGATAAGTAATTGGGGTCACCTTTGGAAGATAGGTTTATTAAGGTGTGGTGATGGCTAGTTTTAGGTGGTGCTCGGGATCGACGAAAGATCGCCCTTCTCGAAGGGAGGAAGAGTCAAAATCACACTAGGTTTTGTCCAGCATAATATAAAAAGGGAATGGGTAAAGGGAAGCAACCAATAATAGTAAGTGCCTTGTGAAAGGGAGATTTGGGCTTCAGACCATCGTAATTCCTAGTGCCCTTTGAGAACCCTTCACGGGGTATACCGGGGGAAGTCCTGGGCTAACCTAAACTGTAGGCAAACTAATTTGGAAGAGTAACTAGCATAATTAGGGATTCACTTTCACTCCGCTTGATGTCTCGGAATACAAGGTTGGTTCATATGGGCTGTTGCCCTGGGGGTTTTGGTGATGGGCAGGTTGGCCCGGTGAGCTTTGGCTCGGTTGATGATTGAGATGGATGGGATAGTCCGGTGAGCTTTGGCTCAGAGATTGGATTCATAACTATTGCATGTGCATAAAAGGAAAGGTGGTGGGTCTTCAGTATTGGAGGGTCGATGCACCGACGCCAATACGTGGACTCCACAAGTGTGGTTTATCACATGGCCAAATAAAGTCTGGTGCGCCAGCCAGTAAGAGTACACAGGAGTCCGCTTTGTGCACCAGCATTGAGGCGCACGATAGGTCTGACCGGTAGTGTAATTACTGGTTTAGAGGTGGGCGAGGCCCCACCAACCGCTTCCATCTACCACTATGGAGGTATCCTGGGAGGTTCGGGTCTAGAAAGGGGAAACTAAAGGTCTGTGTACACAGAGTCGGGTGGGTGAGTTGCACTTGCATGTTCACATCATGGCATAATTGCATATCATAGCATAACCATTGCATATAACCCTGTCACCTATTGTATAAAGTGGTATGGGACGTTTTATACAATAGGACCTGCAAAATGACCCCTTAGCTTATAGGCTTGTGTGAGCATGCTTATAAGTTATGGTTATTTTTCTATGATAAAAATTGATTACTTGTAAACTGACACCTCATCGTATAAATTGGTATGAGACTTTTTATATGATGGGAGCCTTGCAAAAGATCCCTTAGCTTATGTGTTCTCATATAAGCTAAGGTTACTTTCATATTTTCACTTACTGCCATTATACTCATTGAACTGCTACCATAGGTTTGCCATCATCTATTACTTGATTATTCTCCACCTTCATGTCCTTTCCTTTCTCCCTCTCCGCTCGGTGCCTAGGAGCCATGGGGGAAGGGGTGGGGGATGATAGGACTTAGTCTTATAGACTAACGGTTTTCGGACCATTTCATTTAGGGGATCATGTAGCACAGTGTGGAGGAGCAGTCTCGAAGGTCGACACGCTTAGATATGGGGTAGTCTAGCACAGGAGTTCAGACAGCTGGGACTGTAAGTCCCAATCTTTAGTAGTGTTTCGTTTTGCTTCCACGATGAGTGACTCTGTAGCGAGGATTTTGATGTACCGGGCATAAGCCCTTGTTTCAGTACTCTTCTTACTTTTATTATTGTTGACTCTTCCTTCGTGGAGATTATTACTTTTCTTTTTATATGTGATCCTTTGTGGACATATATGTTAGAGTTTGTTTTATAAACTCTCATATACACTGCTGTTAATCTGATATCGATATGGCCGGCAGAATCGACGCCTTGTAGTGACGACCTTCTCGGGCGTTAAGGTGTCACCGCAAAGTGGCGGTTCTGGGCCTAAGACCCCGGTGGTTTTAAAAAGAAAAAAAACGGGGTCTTACAAGTGGTATCAGAGTAGAACTCGATCGAAGGAGTAGCAGTCCACAAACCCTGGGACACCCCCGCTCGAGTTTAGTTTGGAGACAAACTAAGCAGAGGAAGTGCGGTGTGCCCATGTGGGGATCACATGTAATGGTCCACTTCTAATTAGGCTTGAGTCAATTGCTTACAAATGGTTTTTGGATATGCAGCCTCCGACACAGCCTACACCACAAAGCGGAGTCCAGCATACTCCGAATATTGCACCACCTCCCCCGGTCCCCACTCCATTCCTACAGTCAGAGATGGGGCAGACTCTGACAGCCATTCTAGAGGCTTTCAGGGCCCAGCAGGTTCTGAATCCACAGCCAAACCTGGGGGATAATTGGCTGAGCATCTTCCGAGGACTCTCCCCCCATCTAACTTAGGGACAAAGTCAGCTGTTCGGACGGAGGAGTGGCTGGACATTATGTATGAGATGCTGACCGGGATATGGTGCCTTTGGGAGGAGAGGGTGCCATTGGTGGTCCCTTGCTTGGAGTCTCATGCTAAGAGATGGTGGAAGACGTCATTGGATACGAATTTTGTGGATATGGAGGTTACAGAGATTACTTGGGTGGAGTTTAGGGCTGCGTTACTAGAGCATTTTGTTCCACAATCGGCTAAGGATGAGTTGGAGGATAGGTTCCTGTAGTTGAAGCAGGGCAACAATACACTGGTAGAATACCACTGGGAGTTCAACCATTTAGCCAGGTTTGCAGACTCCTATAAGCTGGATGAGGTAGGATACACCAAGAGATTCTATAAGGGCATGCGGGAGGAGTTGAGGGAGGCCCTTTTGTTCGTATCTGATGGGGCTATACCTCGGATGTTAGAGATGGCCAAGAGGATTGAGGCTTATTGGCACACAACTTGGTGTCGGAAGAGGCCAATGGAGGACCAGGGCCGGGGAGCCAGGAATGATCAGCGGCGGGGCCGCATCACTGATGGGAGAGAGGGAAGAAGAGCAGAGTACCAACCTCGATAGGAGGTGAGATAGGAGCCGAGGGAGTCGGTGGTAGTGGCTCCTCAGCCTCTTCAGATGCGGGAGGCACCAAGACCCGGGGGTATGGCATTTCCCCCATCGGAGTGCTACAAAAGCCACCAGACAGGGCACATCCGGAGAAACTTCCCCATGAGGGAAGCACCTCTACCAGCACCACAGGCTGCCCCGTATGCTCAGCAATTTGGAGGTCGAGGATGTGGATACCAGGGTAGAGATCACAGGTAGGACAGGGAGCAAGTTTATGCACTGGATCTGGCCCAACCCCAGAACCCGGAGAAAGTGATCACGAGTACGCCAGAAATTTTTAAGTTTTTCTTTCCCGAACACTTAAACTTATAGATATATAATTGATAATCTGGAAAGAAAACCATAACTAGATTCTAAGACATTTAATTCCCCACCAGGCATAGTTTTCGTCAGTGGAAAGCCCGCTTATATGCTGTTCGATACGGGTGCTTCACACTCGTTCGTATCGGAGAACTTCGTGGAAAGGGTTGGAAGGCGTGGAGCGATTCACGGGCTTGATGATGAGGATACGATTACCCGACGGATTAGAGCTATTCACCTCAGACCACTGCGACATGGAGGCGAAGATCGGGGGAAAGGCATTCGAAGCACCAGCGACAATTATAAGGATTCCGGTATTCGACCTGATTCTGGGCATGATGTGGTTGCGATGGAACCACGCCCAGATTGACTGCCTAGCGAAGAGAGTCACCTTGAGGCACGGGGACTCCTTTGTCGTCATCGAAGGTATTAGACCTATTTAACCTCACATCTTATCGTCTGTACAGGCCATTAAGGCCCACTTGCAAGGGGAGGAGGTCTATGAGGTTCTGTTTGAAATGGTTGAGGCCAAGGTTTCCATCTCTGTTATCCCGGTGGTACGGGATTTTGCTGACGTATCCCAGAAAAGCTGTCAGGGCTACCCCCGCACTAAGAGCAGGATTTCCAAATACAGCTCGTGCCGGGAGCTAAGCCGGCATCTAGAGCCCCTACCGGATGGCCCCGAAGGAGTTGACGGAGTTTCGAAGCCAGCTGCAGGAATTAGTGGAAGCTGGATTTGTCCGGCCAAGCTCTTCACCATGGGGAGTCCCCATGCTTTTCATCAAGAAGAAGGATGGTACGCTCAGACTATACATCAACTACCGAGTGCTGAACAGATTGACAGTCCGGAATACCTATCCCCTGCCACAGATAGATGAGCTCTTTGATCCACTGGAAGGGGCACATTTCTTCTCAAAACTGGATTTTAGGTCGGGCTACTATCAACTACGGATTTGGGAGGAGGACATTCAGAAGACTGCCTTTAGTAGCAGATATGGGTTGTTTGAGTTTACCATGATGCCCTTTGGGCTCACGAATGCACCATCAGCATTCATGAGCTTGATGAACCAAGTATTCCAGCCATATCTCGACCGACTCATCATAGTATTCATAGATGACATCCTCATCGACTCGAGGACGAAGGAGGAACATACACAACATCTGGCCTTGACCTTGGAGAAGCTCAGGGAGCATCAACTATATGCTAAGTTCAGCAAGTGCATGTTTTTGCTGACGGAGGTGGCCTTCCTAGGCCATATCATCAGTGGAGCGGTACTGGCAGTGGACCCCGCAAAGATTCAGGCAGTGCGAGACTGGCCTCAGCTGAAGACGGCCACGGATGTTCAAAGTTTCTTGGGTTTGGCCGGATACTACCAAAAGTTTGTGCAGGGATTTTATAAGATAGCCCTCCCACTCACTACGTTGACAAAGAAGGACGCTCCATTCGTGTGGACGCCGCGGTGTGAGGAGGCCTTTTAGGAGTTGAAGAGTCGTCTTACGTCAGCCCCCATTCTCGCTCTCCCGTCTGGGAAGGAGGGCTTCCAGGTGTACGCCAATGCGTCCTTCCAGGGGATGGAACCTGTGCTGATACATCATGGTCATGTGATAGCATACGCCTCGCGACAGCTGAAGAAAAACGAGCAGAACTACCAGGTGCATGATCTTGAGATGGGAGCGGTAGTGTTCGCTCTGAAGATTTGGCAGCATTATCTTTATGGTGTGCACTGCGACATATTCTTGGGTCACAAAAATCTGAAATATGTTGATACCCAGAAGGAGTTGAACGTTCGCCAGAGAGGATGGGTGGAGTTCCTATTTGATTATAAGTACACGATGTACTACCATCCCGGGAAGGCAAACGTGGTGGCAGACGCTCTGAGCCGTAGAGCAACTACGACATAGGTAGGGCCTCAGCTGATGTCCTTGGAGTTGGTGAAGATGTTAGAGGGCATGAAGATATCATTAGTGTCCGAGAATGATCCAGAGATGTACATGGAGTATCTAGCATTGATGGTTGCCACAGATGGCATTCGGGACTGTATCAGGGATGGGCAGAGGCTGTACGAGAAGGCAGAGCCAATATTCAGGGCCTTAGAGGGAGGCACGGCAGGTGATTATTCCTTAAGGAATGGACTCCTATGTTTTAGAGGCAGGGTCTATATACCCGCAGGAGGAAAAATCCGGGAGGACATCATGACAGAGGCACATTGCAGCAGATACTCGGTGCACCCGGGCATCACCAAGATGACGACCGAATTGAAAAGGACGATGTACTGGCCAGGCATGAAGAGGGATATCACCTACTTCGTGACCCACTGTGAGGCTTGCCAGTTGGTGAAGGCGAAGTGTAGGAACCCGACCGGGTTATTGCAGCCACTTCTAGTGCCGGAGTGGAAGTTCGACGACATTGCCATGGACTTCATACATGGTCTTCATCGGTCGCATGCGGGGAATGACTCAATATGGGTGATCGTCGACCGAATGAAGAAGGTGGGAAGGCTTCTACCAATCAGGAAGAATGCTCTAGTGAGTGACTTGGTATAGAAGTTTATGGAGCAGTTCATTCGATATCATGGGGTGCCGAGGATGATAGTGTCTGATCAGGATGGAAGATTTACATCTAAGGAATGAAGGTCAGTTCAGGCATACTTGGGGTCATGGTTGACTTTCAACACCTCCTTCCACCCTCAGACGGATGGACAGACAGAGCGCACCAATCGGACCATGGAGGATTTACTGCGGTTGTGCATATTGGACTGTAGAGAGCCGTGTGAGAGGCAGTTACCGTTGATCGAGTTCTCGTACAACAATAGCCATCAGTCCAGCATCGGTATGGCCCCTTATGAGGCTCTATACGGGCGGAGATGCAGGACTCCTTTGTCTTGGATCCAGGATGAGGATCCGAAGGCACTTGGATCGGAGTTCGTGGAGGATACGGATGCTCAAGTGCGGTTGATCTGAGACAGGATGTTGGAAGCCTAGAGCAGACAGGATAAGTATTACGATGCTTGGCACCATCAGGTAGAATTTCAGGTCGGGGATCGGGTATTCTTGAAGATTCGACCGATGCATGGAGTCTCAAGGGTGAGTCGTCGGAAGAAGCTCAATCCAAGATATATGGGGCCTTACAGGGTCCTGGAGCGGATCGACCCCTTGGCTTATAGACTGGAGCTGCCGCCAGAGCTAGCAAGTTTGCACGACGTTTTTCATGTCTCTTCCCTGAGGAGAGCTCTACTTCGGCCGGAGCAGTAAATTATTACTACAGATGGGCATGTAGCCTCTAATCAATCGGTGCACTTGGAGTCAGTTCGGATAGACGATACTGGGATGCGAGCCTTGCGGCGTAAGAAGGTCCCGTTGGTCAAAGTCTTGTGGAGGAATCATGGGCAGGAGGAGCATATGTGGGAGCCACGAGACCTTATGGAATATAAGTATACAGAGCTTTTCGGTCAGGTACTCCTCATAAACTCTCGGGATGTTACAACTTACATCATGTTTGAAACCCCATAGGCCTAACTAGAATTTCGAGGACAAAATTTTTTGTTATATATTGGGATTTGTAACATCCCTCGAATAACTAGCCCCCTAGGAGTGGTTTTGTCATGACTAGGTCATGACAAAACCCTAGGAAGCCCAAGTGGACCTAGTGGACTTGGGAATAAGGGTGACTGGGGTGAATGGTCTATAAATAGAAGATTCCTAAACTCTAGTATAGAATGACCTTGAGGCCTCACCATGACTCTAAGATCCCACACATACCCTCCTAACCCAAGGGTGAGGTCAATGAGCCACCTAAGACCCATTGGGGTCAACTTTATAGGCTGAGTTGACCCAAGTCAACCTTAGCCCTAAAAAGGTCAAAGTGCCCTAACTAAGAGGCATGTGACCCCCAAGATGCCCAACCAACCCTACCTAGACCTTGGGGAAGGTCAACGGGTCACTAATTACCAATTGGGGTCAACCCAAATGGTCATGTTGACCAAGATCAACTCTACACAAGGGTAAAGTCAAACAAGCCCAGATGGGCTAACTCAAGCTCAAACCAACTTCCCCCCTCCACTTGGGCTGACCTAACCATGTCATTATTATAATTAGTGGGGTGCTAATAGGGTAAAGGAGGGGAAAATTTCAGTTAGGATGGGCAGGAGAGAGAAAACTCCATTAATGGAGGAGAGAGGGAGAAGATGAAGAAGGCCATTCATGGCTTAGGTCAGCCAAGGGCCGCCCATTAAGATTGGGTTCAGTTACTCTGGGGAAGGGGAAGGATTTCTAGCAGTTTCCCGGCCAGAGGGGTGGCTCAACCCATCAATAAGAGTGAAACCGAAATTGGCCATTAATGGCCATTCATGGCCATGGGGGTTACACCCCTCCTCTCCCCAACTGAGGCTTAAAACACCATCAGTGGGCCGACAGAAGACTTTCCCACTCCTTACCTGAAGAAATTGAGCCTCCCCACTGTGTTGTTGGAGAAACCGAGTGGCGCCACCATCGAC
Source organism: Platanthera zijinensis (assembly GCA_039513925.1). Taxonomy (NCBI): domain Eukaryota; kingdom Viridiplantae; phylum Streptophyta; class Magnoliopsida; order Asparagales; family Orchidaceae; genus Platanthera; species Platanthera zijinensis. Next base: position 85,585,823 of record CM077084.1, read on the forward strand.
AATGGCTTCCCGGCGATCTTCGCGACTTCAGGCTGCCGGCAAGGTCCTCCTCCTCTCCTTGATTCATGGATAGATCATAGGGATATTTAGGTTCAAGGTTCGGGCTCAAATGAGCCCGAACCAATCTTTGGTTTTCATTATTTCGGGCCGAGCGTTTTCTTGGTAGGATCGCCGGAATAGTCGTCACCGGCGGCCATGCCTCCGGCTGGAGGTAGCCACCACCTCCACAAAGGTGGTGGTGGCGGTGGCCGGACAGGGAGATGGCTGGATGGCCGGTAGGGGCGGTTTGAAGTCGGCCCAGGCGCGAGCTGTCAGGGCCATTGGCTGGAGGAGTAAGATGACTCGGCAGCCCTTGGATTTGCGCCAAGATTCATGCGCCGGATTGATAGTTCATTTTATTTTAATTTCATTTTTGTCACATTATTTGCAGTAGATGGTTTTAATTTTTAAAAATACTTAGGCCCCTCTAGTGAAAAAGTTATCTACAGAAACTTTGTAGCCCTATGGGTTTACTGTTATTCCAAATTTATTTGAACTAATTTGGACCTTTGGTTGGACCAGGGCAATCATTTTGGTGGGACCTATACCTAGGGCTATCCTGAGATTCAAAAGGGTGCCCACTCTTCATCCCTTGTCCAAATGACCTGAAATTTGGTCAGGGGGTCAACCATTGTTATACCTAGGGTCTGTTCAAAAATTTTAATTTTTGGAGATACTTTGTCTATGGTTTTTATTTTTATTTAATAATACTAGGGTATTTTAATTAAGTGGTCTAATGACCTCCAAACCCTCCCAAATTTTGGTGAGTGGTCCCTGGAATCATGACATGGATCTGTATAAAATCTCACCTCATTTGGAGGTGTTTTAGATAGGTAATTACCTAACCCTAATTCTACCTTAATGAAGGGTTCTTAAGTAAAAAGTGCACTTTGGCTTTGGGTGGTTAAATCACCTCAACAGGGGTTGAGATTTTTACCATTGACTTGGAATGGATATTATCACCCTCATAGGGATTATGGGGTGGTCTAGGGTAGTTTTTCCCTTAGATCCAAACTGTAACCCTAAGGAGGGGCATTTGAGGGTTGTGAAGGATATGGGGGCAAAGTCCCTTGTGTGATTTTGTAACTTGGTGGAAATGATGAATGAGTAGCATAAAACCTGTGTTATGAACCTTAGATGATTTGGGGAAAGATAGAAATCTCAAGCCCCAAACACTAGCTTAGGGCATAATCACTGTTTGGGTAGAATAACCCACCAAAATTTACTAAAAGGGTGTGAAACTTATGTAGCATGGATTTTAGTTTAGATAGAACCTTTAGTGAATTTATTGGAATTTTATGAACAATACTTTAAGCACTTCACTTAATATACATGATATAGCCCTAAATGATATTTTATTTATTAGGATCATTCTGTTCATTAAAATCCTATGAAAATTGGGCACGAAACATTTTTAATCAAGATAATTATCTCTGAATTTTATTATAAATTTTAGTTGATGATTTTTAGTACTTTTTTCACAAGATTAAAAAGGGGCATTTATAATCAATGAATTATTTAGAGCTATTTTCATATTGCACAAATTATGAAATTAGGTCACTATTGCTTTTAGGTCAATAACTACTTGGAGAAATTAATTCATGAGTTTTAGAAGACTATTTGAAGTACTTTCTTTACAAACCCATCATTTTGGGAATTTGCTTTTTAATTTATCCAGAGCTTATTTCCTACTGAAAAATCATGAAACCTTGTCAAAAATATTGGTAAGACACTAGTTGTACAGGAAAATTAATTCACAATTTTTGGATGATTATTTGCTGTACTTACTTCAATATTAAAGGGAAATAGTATATATTACCAAAATAGTTTTAGGGACCTTTAGATACTGGAAAAATGGTTATATTTTGGATTTACAGTATTGAGTTATCCTAATATTTTTCATAATTTTGTTAAGTATCATGCATGACTATATAGGATACTTCCTGTTCAAACTAGTAACACCTGAATCTTTTAGGAAAATTAAATAAATGCATGATTAATTAGGAAAAATATAAATGACTGGATTTAGCCTATTTAGGTCATGATAGACCCCCATTAATTATCTTGAGGTATTTGGATGATTATTTGTAGTGCTACCCAATATGTGCATCGTATCACTAAGTATGGTCTGCGATTACTAAAATGACAGAAAATAGGTGATATGGGTGTGTAGGCCTAAGATTTGGGATTCCAATAGTCTGATGGTTTTAGATAAGTAATTAGGGTCACCTTTGGAAGATAGGTTGATTAAGGTGTGGTGATGGCTAGTGTTAGGTGGAGCTTGGGATCGACGAAAGATCGCCCTTCCCGAAGGGAGGAAGAGTCAAAATCACACTAGGTTTAGTCCAGCATAATATAAAAAGGGAAGGAACCAATAATAGTAAGTGCCTTGTGAAAGGGAGCTTTGGGCTTCAGCCCATCGTAGTTCCTAGTTCCCTTTGAGAACCCTTCACCGGGTATACCGGGGGAAGTCCTGGGATAACCTAAACTGTAGGCAAACTAATTTGCAAGAGTAACTAGCATAATTATGGATTCACTTTCACTCACCTTGATGTCTCGGAATGCTAGGTTGGTTCATATGGGCTGTTGCCCTGGTGATTTTGGTGATGGGTAGGTTGGCCCGGTGAGCTTTGGCTCAGTTGGTGATTGAGACGGACAGGATAGTCCGATGAGCTTTGGCTCGGAGATTTGATTTATAACTATTATATGTGCATAAAAGTAAAGGTGGTGGGTCTTCGGTATTGGAGGGTCGATGCACCGACGCCAATACGTGGACTCGACAAGTCTGGTTTTGCACTTGGACAAATAAAGTCAGGTGCGCCAGCCGGCAAGACTACGCAGGAGTCCGCTTTGTGCACCAGCATTGAGGCGTACGATAGTTATGACCGGTAGTGCAATTAATAATTTAGAGGTGGGCGAGGCCCAACCCACCGCTTCCGTCTGCCACTACAGAGGTATCTATGGAGGTTCGACTCCAAAAAGGGGGAACTAAAGGTCTGTGTACACAGAGTCGGGTGGGTGAGTTGCACTTGCATGTTCACATCATGGCATAATTGCATGTGTTGGAACACCCTATTACTATTTGGACCAGGATGACTATACTTCTATAGGGATTTTGGTTTGTGACCTCCTTATTGTTATAAAGGTCACATAGGCTAGTTAGAATGATCTTCAGCTCGACGTAGAGTCGATCTCAGCTCGACGCAGAGTCGATCTCAGCTCGACGCTGAGTCGATCTCAGCTCGACGCTGAGTCGACCTCAGCTCGATGCAGAGTCGACCTCAGCTCGACGAGGAGTCGACCTCCGCTCGACGTTCCGTCGAACCCAGTTCTACTTACAGAAAACACTCTCTGGCCGACGTGTGTCGTGCTCAGATCGACGTTTTATTGTGAGCTCGACGCTTTTCAGTCCTCCTTCAGTTTTGAATAGGAATTCAAATTCCTTCTGTCAGACAATTAATGCTGAAGATTTATTGGCCGTTACAGCATATCTGGTGCATGGCTCAAGGAATTTTCTAAGGAATGTCTGCCTGTCATTTCCTTTGAGGCATGGACATTTAAGGAAAGCAATTAATGCTGACTTCCAACGGCTATCAAAGAAAAGGAAGAAGAAGACTCAGATTATTATTCATTCTTTCATTTTTTCATATGCAGAGAATATACAGGATATAGAAAAAAGAACATACACAGGACTTCAGCTTCTTTCTCTGTGTGATATTGTTTTGGAAGCTCACTCACAGGAATTCTGATTGCTTCAGACACAATCCTCCAACCTTCTTGGATCATCTCTTGCTGGAGCAAATCAGATCTTTTGAAGACCTGTCACCCTTGTGCAGAGCTCTCCTTCCTGAACCTCTTCTTGATCTCAGGGGGAGCTTTGACAACAACTACAGATCCACTTTTGCTTCTCTCTGCTTGTTGATAGAGAAGACAACCTCATCCCTTTTTCTTTTTCTTTCTGTACAGGGTTATAACTCCCTTCAAAAGTTACTTTTGGTTTTGCTGAAACCTGGTCAAAATCAGCTTCTTTGGTTTGTGAGAACCTGGTCAAAAACTCTCTGGTGCTCAAGACACCTGATCAACTCATCTTGAAGTGGATTCCTATCAAGGGTGATAAAAGAGTGGATGTACCCAGATTTGGGGAACCACTATAGCTCCTTGTGTCGTCTGGATTGCTTGTCTCTTTGTGTTTTGCTTTGTGCTGTGAATTTCTTTTTACTCTGATTATTTGCTATAGCACCATACACTAAGTAAATACAAATTTTCTCTGCACACAAGTTTTTATTTGCAAAATTATTTTAAATAACTCTATTCACCCCCCTCTAGAGTTAGGATTGATCTTATCCTGCACTTTCAATTGGTATCAGAGGAGGTTGATCATTCATACAGGCTAACACCTGGATCAAAAGATCCCTGATAAGATCATTTCTCTCAAAGGGTTATTTTCCTTAGTTTTACTTATCTTTAAAACTCATGGCACAAAACAAGGACTTTGCTAGCACCAGACCTCCTATGTGCAATCTCTCTAAGTTTGCACTATGGAAGGCAAGGATTAGACTTTACATGAACTCTTTTGATGAAGAAATTTTTAATTCTGTGTTGACAGACTGTCCAAGACCTCCCACAGGAACAAGTACATCAGCTGTTCCTCCTCCTTCAGGAACTGATGCTGACATAAAGAAGTGGAAGGCAGCAGATGCTAAAGCCATGAACATCTTGGCTCAAACCATGTCAGATGACATTTTCCAGAAAGTAGCTGATTGCAATACTGCTAAAGAGATCTGGGAAAAACTTTCAGAAATTGTATCAGGTTCTGCAGATGAAAGAAAGGATAGGAGATCCTACCTCATCACCCAGTATGAGAACTTCAAAAAGGCAGAGTCTGAGTCAGTTGCTGACATGTACAACAGACTGAGTCTGATCATAAGTGAGCTTAGATCACTAGAGAAGGACATATCTCTCACTGAGATAAATGACAAGATACTGACTTGTTTCCCTAGCTCTTGGGACTCAAGAATATGGTCAATTAAAGATGGAAGAAATGTCTGTGAGTTATCCACAGAAGCTCTTCTAGGAAAGCTCAAGAGTTATGAGCAATTCATTAAGAAGAGAGAAGAAGAGCAGAAGACAGCCACACCAACAGAGAAGGCTGAGAAAACTATTGCCTTCAAAGCACAGGAAGAAGAACCTAAAGAAAAGGTGTTGGGAAATCAAGAGCTTATGAGCCTACTGGTCAAAAGGTTCAATAAGCTGAATAAAAGGAACTTCAGAAGATGGTCATCCAAAGACAAAGACAAGCCAAGGTATGACAGATCTACTAATAAAGATATTATCTGCTTTGGCTGCAGGAAACCAGGACACATTTTCCCCAACTGTCCAGAAAATCAAGATAAAGACAGAAGGGACAAGAAGGAAAGAAAAGATAAAAGGAAGGATAAGGAGTCAAGGAAATACCATGACAAGCCTTCCTCCAGCAACATCAAGCACACCAGAAAAGGATTTGTGGCTGAATCCTGGAGTGACTCTGATGAGTCTGATTCATCATCCAGCTCTAGTGATGATGAGGATGATGCAGAAGAAAAAGGATTCTGCATGATGGCCATCAGTGCATCTCAAAAGAACACTGATTCAGAGCCTGATGCTGACTACCTATCTGATCAGGAACTTACTGAGGATCAGGTAATAGATTCATTTGATTTTACTTCTGATGAATTTAAATCTGAGTTCAAATCTATGTGCATTGACTTGATTGAATCTCAAAAGCTGATTAAAACTCTCAGAGAACAATTAATTGAATGCAAATCCATTAACTCAGATAATCTTAGACTCTTAGAAGAGTTGAAGCAGTGTGGGGAGGAGATAGCTTCACTGAAAAGTGAGCTATCTAAGGCCAAACAATTTGAAGAAACCCTTAATGGGAGAAGTATCAAATTGATGGACATCACAAGTACAGTGAACTCAAGATTGAATGGTTCACTGGGCTTGGGTGCTTCATCCAGCCAACCCATAGTGCTGACAACTCCAATCAAATTTACCAGTGAAAAAGGTAAAGGAGTCTTGATAGTGGCTAGGAAGAATGCTGACTTAACCCAGGAAATTGGACAAGAAGCGTCGAACGAAGCTCGACGGACGTCGACCAGAGCTCGACGTAATCGCAAGAAAACGTCGAACTCAGGTCGACGTCTTCTACCCTCTGAACAAAGCAAGCCTTCGCCGTCGAATGGAGCTCGACGCACTCACCAGAGTCCGTCGACCGAAGCTCGACGTGCGTCGAGCCAAGCTCAGAGCAAAAATCAGTTCTCAGGGGTTAACTCAAGATTTAATTCCAGCTCCACATCTCATCACTTTAACCCTTATGCTGAATGGATAATACCTCCTAGGAGATATCATCCTGTAGGCTATAAGAGTCAACCTGAGATGTCTTTTATTTCATAATTTAAAGGATATCAAGAAAGGCCCAAGGTAAACTGGGTCAAAAACAATTGATTTGTTGTATGTGCAGATAAAGACCTATCCAATTGAGAACCAGCAGTGGTACTTGGATAGTGGGTGCTCAAAGCACATGACTGGCAACAAGGAGAACCTTGTGTTCTTCAAAGCTAAACATGGACCCAAAGTAATCTTTGGAGATTCAAATTTTGGACAAACAAAAGGCTATGGCCAAGTCAAAATAGGGTCAATCACATTTAAGAAAGTGGCCTATGTGGAAGGACTAAAGCACAACTTAATCAGCATCAGCCAGCTATGTGATGCTGGTTATCAGGTTTGGTTTACCAACTCAGCATGTAATATTGCATTAAATAACAACATTGTTTTAATTGGTAACAGACAAGATAACATATATCTAGTTGATTTCAATTCATCTAAAGTAGATATTTGTTTATTTAACTCCCTTAGCAAACCTAATGAACTTTGGCATAAAAGACTAGGACATGTGAACCTTAGAACCATTGCTAAGTTATCCCAAGACAACCTTGTTAGAGGACTACCTTCTGGTCCCTACAAGAAGGAAGGACTTTGCAAGGCCTGTCAGTTAGGCAAGCAAACTAAAAACAGTTTCAAGTCACTTAATAAGAGTGACTCACCTAGAATCTTGTACTTATTGCACATGGACCTTTTTGGACCAATTAATGTACAAAGCCTAGGAGGGAAATCTTATGCTTTAGTAGTTGTAGATGACTTCTCAAGATTCACTTGGGTGTTCTTTCTGAGGAAGAAGTCTGATAACTTCAAGATTTTGACAGATTTTCTCAAAGGCATACAGATTGAGTTCAATACTCACATTGCCCTGATCAGAAGTGATCATGGGACAGAGTTTGATTCTCTTCTCATGCTAGAGTTCTGTCAGAAGGAAGGTATCAGGCACACCTTCTCAGCTCCAAGAACTCCTCAACAAAATGGGGTAGTTGAAAGGAAAAACAGAACCCTTATTGAATCTGCCACAACATTATTGACAGATGCTCACCTTCCTCTAACCTTTTGGGCAGAGGCAGTGAACACCTCCAACTATGTTTTGAATAGAAGCCTGATACATAAACTAAAGGGTAAGACTCCCTATGAGTTACTCAAAGGGAAGAAACCTAAAGTGAATTATTTCAAAATTTTTGGTTGCATTTGCTTCATTCACAATAATGACAAGAAATACCTAGCTAAATTTGAAGCCAAAGCTGATGAAGGAGTGTTTCTGGGATACTCCATGACTAGCAAGGCTTATAGGGTTTTTAACAAGTGCTCAAATAAAATTGAAGAATCCATGCATGTTACATTTGATGAAACTAACATGTCTTATAAGGAGAAGGAGACTTCTACCATAAGCAATTTGCAGGAACATTCAATTTCAGAAAATCTGAAGTAGCTTACCATCACAGACAAAGGGTCATCACCTTTACCAATTCAGCAAGACACTGAACTCAGTGACAATGAAGAGGAATTTAAGGTTTTGGAAAGTTCAAAAGGCCAACAAATTGAAGAACCAGTTGTTGTTCCACAAGAGGAAACAACAACACAGGTTGGTGCATCATCAACACCCTTTGTTGATCTTGCAACAACAAGAGATCACCCAATTTCACAAGTAATTGGAGATATCTCAGTAGGTGTGCAAACAAGGAATCAAGTTAATCAAAATAATATGCACACTTGCTTTCTTTCTCAAATTGAGCCTCAAACCATACTAGATGCAGAGCAAGATCCAAACTGGATCATTGCAATGCAAGAAGAGTTGAATCAATTTGAAAGGAATAAAGTTTGGGAATTAGTACCAAGACCAAGGAACCAGCAAATTGTTGGAACTAAATGGGTATTCAGGAACAAGTTGGATGATCAAGGAATAATTGTGAGAAATAAGGCAAGACTTGTTGCACAAGGATATTGCCAAGAAGAAGGAATTGATTATGACCAAACCTTTGCACCAGTTGCAAGGTTGGAGGCCATAAGAATCTTCCTTGCATATGCAGCTCACAAGAGATTCAAGGTATATCAGATGGATGTCAAGAGTGCTTTTCTAAATGGAGACATCAAGGAAGAAGTTTATGTAAAGCAACCTCCAGGTTTTATCTCTCCAACCTTTCCTGATCATGTTTTTAAACTGCATAAAGCTTTATATGGTCTCAAGCAAGCTCCTAGAGCATGGTATGAGACCTTAGCTTGTTTTTTGTTGGAAAATGATTTTAAAAGGGGTAGAGTAGACCAAACTCTCTTTGTTAGAACCCATAGGTCTCATACCCTACTAGTACAAGTTTATGTAGACGACATCATATTTGGGTCTACTGATTCAAACTTATGCAAAAAGTTCTCACAACTTATGCACTCAAAGTTTGAAATGAGTAGCATGGGTGAGCTTGCTTTCTTTCTAGGATTGCAAGTTAAACAACATGTGGATGGCATTTTCATTTCTCAAACCAAGTATGCTAGAGAATTGATTAAGAAATTTGGAATGTCTGAAGCATCCTCTATGAAAACACCTATGCCTACAAATGCTATTTTAGATGCTGATGAATCTGGAAAACCAGTTGATCAGACAAGCTATAGAGCAATCATTGGCTCATTACTTTATCTAACAGCTACTAGACCAGATATAATTTTGCCACATGCATTTGTGCTAGATTCCAAGTAAGCCCTAGAGAGTCCCACCTCACATTAGTTAAGAGGATTCTTAGGTATGTAAAAGGTTGTCCTAATCTAGGTCTCTGGTATCCACATGACTCAGGATTTGATCTAACTGGATTTTCAGATTCTGATTATGCTGGATGTAGAGTAGACAGGAAAAGCACCAGTGGAACTTGTCAATTCCTTGGTGATAGACTTGTCTCCTGGTTCTGTAAGAAACAGACTTCTGTGTCCACATCAACTGCTGAAGCTGAATACATGGCTGCAGGCAGTTGTTGCTCACAGATTTTGTGGATTCAAAACCAGCTCCTAGACTATGGCTACAACTTAGAGATGTCTCAAATCTTTTGTGATAATACCAGTGCAATATCTATTGCTCAAAATCCAGTTCTCCATAGTAGGACTAAGCACATAGAGATCAGACATCACTTCTTAAGGGATAATGTAGAAAAGAAGAAAATTGCACTAGAATACATTTCCACTGAACTACAGAGAGGAGATATTTTCACCAAGCCCTTGGATGAAAAGAAGCACTTCTTTTTCCTCAATCAGTTGGGAATGCTAGATGGAGACAGCATAAAATAAAACTCCAAGATTTTGAAACCCATAATTAACAGGAATAAGAAAAATTTCATTTTAAAATTTCCTGTCTGAGTGGTTGTTCTGAGCTCTGAACTAAGCTCGACGCTGCGTCGAACGGAGATCGACGGTCCGTCGCCCTCAAAAGCGTCGAACGTCGAACTCAGCCTCTAGCGTCGAACTAAGTTCACAGCTCCCTGGCTTCTTGAGTTTCTCTCTCCCCGGTCGACGTCTTCGTTCAACGTCAAAAATTCTTTCTTCTGCCTCAACACTCCTTCTGGGTGGAGAAGGAGATTTTCTCCTACCCTTTCTAGAGCCTTCAGCCTTGAAGGCTACTGACTTTTCTTTAAACTCAGATCTACTACCCTTCTCCTCTTATTTCCTAGCAGTAAGCTGCATTTCATATGATAATAGCTTTCCAAATAGTGTGGGTGGAGGTGTATCAGCCAGCCTGGCCACTTCTCTGATGGCATATATCTTAGCCTAAGCTCGACGTATAGCTTCAGTCAAAGCGTCGAACGTCGACCTAAGCTGGACGCTGTTGAGTCGTTTCAGTTCTCCTAGAGCCTTAGAGCGTCGAACTGAGCTCGACGTTCTTTCCTTTTCTGCGTCGAACCCTAAGTATAAAATCATTTTCTCATCGTCGTTCGCAGTTGCGCTTTCATATCTTTCTGATCAAGCTTTCTCCCTCCAAATATTTTACTCTTGATCTTGGAAGGTATTCTTTTTGCAGGAAAATGGCGATCACAGCAGGAGCTCTGGCGGCCATGAAGTTCGATTCTGGATTCGATATCGACTTCGACTCTTTTGATGGATCTCCACAATATTTTTTGGATATTCTGGACCTCTTCAAGGAGCAGCAACTGGTTAACTTTATGTCAACCAGGATCCCTCTCCCAGAGTCAGAAATCAAAGAGTGGAGTCTTACAGCAGTTATTTCAGATGACAATACATTGACTGGGAAAGTTTCAGGAAATGAGGTAGCCATCTCACCTCAAATCATTACAGAAGTTTTCAACTTTGCTGCTGGAGATGATGGCATAGAACTATCTGTGGAAGAGTTTGCCTTGATGCTGGACAGGATGGGGCATGCTGCTGGTAACCCCTCTAAACTCCTCAAAGTTAACCTAGCCATTGAATATAGGTTATTAGCAGACATTACAGGCAAAGTGATCTGTGCAAAGAGGACTGCACATGATGCAATTACTAGGCATCAGTTCTGCCTTATGGCTGCACTTATAGATAAGAAACATCCCAACTGGGGATTGATTGTGTTTGAATTGATTAAGAAAAAATTGGATAAAAACTCTGTCCACTTTGGAAGAGTTCTTGGGTTGATTCTCAACCATTGCTGCCCTCAACTGCTTGTGTCCTCCAAGAAGCACATCAATGCTTCCAAGAGGCTCACATGTGCCCTAATTGGCAAGTGGGACAGAAGAATTATGAATCCCAGGGCAGCAGCAACAATGAAGTCCTCTGCAGACACCAGGACTGTAGAGGTCACTCCCTCTTAGTCCACTGGTCCAGAAGCAGGGACTGTGCCATCTGACTCTCTCACCCTCCCATCCACTTTCATCCCCTCAACCACAGTTCTATCATCCTCTCAACCTCTACCTTCCTCCATCTCTACCATTGCCTCCTCCCTTCCACCTCACACTACTTTCCTTCCCATAAGCTTGGATTCCTCTCCTCATGAGGATCTCTTCTCTTTTGACATGCATGAAGACTCCTTCATGGATGCCTCTACCTCCTCTCCTCATGAATTCCCCCATTCATCTACTTTTTCAGAGCTACTTTTTTCCTCCATCCATGAGCCAGTTACACCTCCACTGTCTGCACCACCCTCAACATCTTCCTCATTTACAGTTTCTGCTACTCCATCTACCTCTACTCAAGATCCCCTTGAGCAAGTAGCCCTCCTGCCCTTAGCCAATCAAATCTTTGACCTTCTGTCCCCTAGGCTCTCCTCCCTCCTGGATGCTAAGCTGGCTCCTCTAATTCTTTCCCTGAGCACTCTTTCTGCCTCTGTCTCCTCCCTCTCCTCTCAGTTGGCATGCCCTTCTTCTGGGGGCCTAGAGTCAGCTACCACTGATTCTAGGCAGGGGGAGATGTCAGCAGAAGAAGAGCTGCCTCCTTCTTCAGTTCAGTTTGTTTAGACATGTTCAGAGACAGTATCAGTTGCAGAAGTTCAGATAGTATCTGAGGCTCCTCCTCCAGCTTCTGTTCAGAGCTTCCCCCCTCCAGCTCAGATTCAAGAAGATCTGTCCAGGGCTATTGTCCCTTTTCTGAAGATCCCTGATGTAGCAGTGGTAGCAGTGGCTCCTGCTAGTGATGAAGTTGAAATGTTAGCAGCTGTTGAAACTTCAGGTGAAGCAATTGAGACACCTGATGCAGTTGAGACCCATGTCTCCCAAGCCCTTCAGGAACCAGCCTCTTTAGTCTCTATGGCTCCTGAGGATGTGCTCTCTCCTGCAGTGGTAGACTCCTCCTCCCCTCTGACAGCAGCTCTTCCTTCAGTTTCCTCCTCAGCAGCTCCAGACTCCATCAATTTTCCTATCTCTAAAAGGAAGTACATAGATCCATATGAAGAATCTCAAAGTTCAGAAGATGAGTTTGCTACAGATTCTGATGACTCCTCTGCAACAATTGCAAGGAAGAGGAAAGCTAGATCAAAAGCTTTGAAAAGAGTCCTAATTTCCAGAGCTACAGACCATGACATTCCCTACTATATCAAATACAACTGTGAAATCACAGAGCCATGGATGCAGTACCCCCAAAATCAGAGAAAAGCAATGAAGAAGAAAAGAAAGTTTAATGAAGGACCATCCAAACCTGTCCATCAGCCTCCACCTCCACCTCCTCCAGATGTAGGTGCAGGTGCTAGTCTATCTTCCAATCCAGCCCCTTCAGCTCTACATGGAAAGACATATCAAGCAAGAAGATATCAAGGAGACAGTCAGCAAAGGGGAGGTCAGCAAAGAGGAAACTATAGGGGCAGGCAGTCCAGAGGAAGATCAGGTTCTCAACCTTATCAAAGGGGAGGAGCCATTGATCCAACCTCTGGTCCCTATCCCTATAGACCTAGAGCTGACCTCACCCCATCTACCTCTCAAGAACTCTCCTCTAATAGATTTGAACCAGCTGTACCCTTTGAAGATCCCACCAAAACTCCAGCCTACTGGAAAGCTAGAATGACAGAAATGGCTGCTTTAAATGAGATCAATAAAGCTAGAGAAAAAGGTCTGGACACCTCTCATATCAGTACAATGTCAGACCAAAGAAAAGAGGAATTGGAGAAATATAAGTCTAAGAAATTCTTTGATTCAGACAGATATATGCAACTCCATCCTGCAGCTGTACCACCCAGTGCAAGAGATCAAAAGTCTTTAGGTGCAGCTGATGATTACAGATCTAAAAAGGAAGCTTCAAATCCAAACAGAGAAATCATCTTCAAAAAGAGTGATCAAGACAAAGCCTCAAAGGGAAAGTAAAGTAAGATGCTTTAATTCTTTCTATATATGCTGGACTCAGGACATTTGAACATTTGTGCTGCTATATAATGTTATATATGCTGCTTTTTATTCTGTCATGTCTGGTTGTATTGTTTTGTATTGTATCTGCTTTATCTTTCTTTGAATCCCTAAATTCATGTAAATAGTAATCCTAATCCAAATAGGGGGAGATTGTTGGAACACCCTATTACTATTTGGACCAGGATGACTATACTTCTATAGGGATTTTGGTTTGTGACCTCCTTGTTGTTATAAAGGTCACATAGGCTAGTTAGAATGATCTTCAGCTCGACGTAGAGTCGATCTCAGCTCGATGCAGAGTCGATCTCAGCTCGACGCTGAGTCGATCTCAGCTCGACGCTGAGTCGACCTCAGCTCGACGCAGAGTCGACCTCAGCTCGACGAGGAGTCGACCTCCGCTCGACGTTCCGTCGAACCCAGTTCTACTTACAGAAAACACTCTCTGGCCGATGTGTGTCGTGCTCAGATCGACGTTTTATTGTGAGCTCGACGCTTTTCAGTCCTCCGTCAGTTTTGAATAGGAATTCAAATTCCTTCTGTCAGACAATTAATGCTGAAGATTTATTGGCCGTTACAGCATATCTGGTGCATGGCTCAAGGAATTTTCTAAGGAATGTCTGCCTGTCATTTCCTTTGAGGCATGGACATTTAAGGAAAGCAATTAATGCTGACTTCCAACGGCTATCAAAGAAAAGGAAGAAGAAGACTCAGATTATTATTCATTCTTTCATTTTTTCATATGCAGAGAATATACAGGATATAGAAAAAAGAACATACACAGGACTTCAGCTTCTTTCTCTGTGTGATATTGTTTTGAAAGCTCACTCACAGGAATTCTGATTGCTTCAGACACAATCCTCCAACCTTCTTGGATCATCTCTTGCTGGAGCAAATCAGATCTTTTGAAGACCTGTCACCCTTGTGCAGAGCTCTCCTTCCTGAACCTCTTCTTGATCTCAGGGGGAGCTTTGACAACAACTACAGATCCACTTTTGCTTCTCTCTGCTTGTTGATAGAGAAGACAACCTCATCCCTTTTTCTTTTTCTTTCTGTACAGGGTTATAACTCCCTTCAAAAGTTACTTTTGGTTTTGCTGAAACCTGGTCAAAATCAGCTTCTTTGGTTTGTGAGAACCTGGTCAAAAACTCTCTGGTGCTCAAGACACCTGATCAACTCATCTTGAAGTGGATTCCTATCAAGGGTGATAGAAGAGTGGATGTACCCAGATTTGGGGAACCACTATAGCTCCTTGTGTCGTCTGGATTGCTTGTCTCTTTGTGTTTTGCTTTGTGCTGTGAATTTCTTTTTACTCTGATTATTTGCTATAGCACCATACACTAAGTAAATACAAATTTTCTCTGCACATAAGTTTTTATTTGCAAAATTATTTTAAATAACTTTATTCACCCCCCTCTAGAGTTAGGATTGATCTTATCCTGCACTTTCAGCATGTAATAGCATAACCATTGCATATAACCCTGTCACCTATTGTATAAAGTGGTATGAGATGCTTTATACAATAGGACCTGCAAAACGACCCATTAGCTTATAGGCTTGCGTGAGCATGCTTATAAGTTATGGTTATTTTTCTATGATAAAAATTGATTACTTGTAAATCGACACCTCATCGTAAAAATTGGTATGAGACTTTTTATACGATGGGAGCCTTGCAGAAGATCCATTAGCTTATGTGTTCTCATATAAACTAAGGTTACTTTCATATTTTCACTTACTACCATTATACTTATAGAACTACTAGCATAGGTTTGCCGTCATCTGTTACTTGATTATTCTCCACCTTCATGTACTTTCCTTTCTCCCTCTCTGCTCGGTGCCTAGGAGCTATGGGGAAAGGGGTGGGGGATGATAGGACTTAGTCTTATAGACTAACGGTTTTCAGACCACATCATTTAGGGGATCGTGGAGCCCAGCATGGAGGAGCAGCCCCGGAGGTCGACACGCTTGGAGATGGGGCAGTCTAGCACAGAAGTTTAGACAGCTGGGACTGTGAGTCCCGATCTTTAGTAGTGTTCCGTTTTGCTTCCGCGATGAGTGAATCTGTAGTGAGGATTTTGATGTACCGAGCATAAGCCCTTGTTTCAGTACTCTTCTTACTTTTATTATTGTGGACTCTCCCTTTGTGGAGATTATTACTTCTCTTTTTATATGTGATCTTTTGTGGACATATATGTTAGAGTTTGTTTTATATACTCTCATATACACTGCTGCTAATCTGAGATCGATATGGCTGACAGAATTGGCGCCTTGTAGTGATGACCTTCTCAGGCGTGAAGGTGTCATCGCAAAGTGACAGTTCTCGGCCTAAGACCCCGGTGGTTTTAAAAAGAAAAAAATGGGGTCTTACATAATGTCTTGTCTATCTTTCCCTTTGAGAATTTGTTCTTAATGATAAAGCTAGACAGGGTCTCATACCTCTTCCTTTAGGTCACCATTAATCCAGCCAACTAAGTTTGTTGATCAAGTTGTTGCCCCTAAGGGTCTCATACCTCTTCCAAACAGATCTAGACGAGCTGGACAGCTCACTGTTAATCTTTGATGACTCATTAAAGACTACATTAAAAGACTCTTCTACAACTTGATTTTTTAAGTTATAGACTCTATAGGCTTTGCTATGGTTATAGTACCCAACAAATATCCCTTCATAGGATTTGGCAACAAACTTAGTCAAATGGTACTTTTCATTATTGAGCACAAAGCATTTACTACCAAAGATCCTGAGATAGGCTAGATTAGATTTTCTGCCCTTCATAATCTCATAAGGAATCTTCTTGTGGTATTTGTTGATGGAGGCCCTATTTAGGACATGACATGTAGTGTTCATTACCTTAGCCCAGAAATATTTTGGGAGAGAAGTGTCACTGAGAGGGTCCTGCCAACCTCTATGAGAGTTCTATTTTCCCTCTCAACTATCCCATTTTGTTGGGGAGTTCTGGGTGAAGAAAATTCCTGGTGGATCCCTTGATCTTCACAGAACTTTGTCATGCCTTCATTTTAAAATTCAGTACCATGGTCACTTTTTATTTTGACCACAGAGCTATCTTTTTCATTCAGAACTTGCCTAACAAAGTTCACAAAAGTGTGTAGACTTTCCTACCTAGACTATGAACTAGCATAGGACCAAACAAGTCCATATGCAGAAGGTACAAACACATCACAGAATCTTGGGCCCCAATGCTCTTAAAGGATGCTTTGGTATGCTTGCCCTTTTGACATGCAGAGCAAATGCCCTCCTTGGTGCATTTGATGTTGGGACCATTTCTGACTAGCTCTTCACTAAAGATCTTGCTAATTGACTTGGAGTTATAGTGTGCTTGTGTCACAACCCGCATTTTCTCCACATTTAACAATATATCAGAGTAAGGGAAAATGTGCGTCATGATGCAATGTTAGTAAAGGATTACTGCAGATGCTCAGGTAAAACTCCAACTAAACACCTTTATGAAAGATTTACAAGTTATTTAAAGAAAATCCAGTTTTATGTTAAGCAGTTAGCCGTATCCCTCGGCTCAGTGGCTCATCAAGTCCACAGGAAAAAGATAGTTATACGCTGCAGAAAATACTTTATTTACAAGGTTAGACGTCTTATATGAGTGTAAACATCCCCAAAGGACAACTCATGGTAGGTAAGACTCTAGATTTATAATAATAATGAAAGTAGCTTTTACGACCGTTTAAATATAGTGATTTAGGTTTTCAAATATGGCATGTATGAAGTAATAATAATAGTTTTTATATTTTAAAATACCTAATAGTGCAACCTAGCATAAAACCTTCTCAGGGTGCAAGTAAAAATAACCATAAAAGGGCAAACTCGACAGCTTAGCAAAATACTTAATAATCCAAAAGAAAACCACCAATAGGCGCCAACAACCTGACATGAACCCACTGTAAGTATGTATGTCTGTACTAAAAATGAAATAACTAACTACCTCATAACGGTGAGGAAAACCATTGCAACACTGTAGTCCACAAGATACAACCCAACTCAACTGCTCCACCGGCTACAGCCCTGAACCTGAGGCATTCAAAGGAAGAACACCTCAACAAGAAAATACAAGTGGCAAGGAAATCATCAGGTAAAAGTACAAAGGTAAGAAAGGGTTTACTAAACCCGACAATAAGAAATGCAGAAAACTATAGCTGATTAGTCAAATAAAACAGGTAAAGTGACTGTAAATAAGGAATTAAATGAACATATGCACCAAGTGCGGAACTAAGCCATGCTTCAACACAATCTGCAAGGATTAGCATAAATATCATAGAATGATCTAAGAGGCAAACTGAGTAAAAAACAACTTGAAAATGTGAGTCATTAACACTTGGTAAAAACAACCGGGCTGGAGTCGGTGAACAAAACATCCAAATCCGAACTACTAAACCCAAATGTCTCAAAAGGGCACTGCGGTGGTGGCAACCTTGCCAAACACAACCCAACAGTCCACAAAACAGAGACCAAACCAATCCGCTAAGCGTAATGACCCACAAACCGACGTCTAGTTGGTGGTCATCTATCCACTACCAACCTACCTAGCCGAAGAAACATTATAACCGAACACCCTAACCAAAACCCGAGACTAAACCCAGAGGCAAACCTTACACAAGCCCTAAAATCACTCTAAGGATCATACACGACGAATCAGGACAAAAACATCACCAAGCCCAGTGGTAATTCGGCGAGTATACTCAACACATACAAAGATACTCGACAAATTGGCGAAAACTCACTCGACGAATCGACTTGATTCGGCGTGTATACTCGACAACTCTACAATGATACTCGCCGTAAAACACTTATACTAAAGAGACATCCTAAAATCGACGAATTCTACCTTACAATACACGCCGAATCTACCTTAGGCTAAACTTCACCTTACCCGACGGAAATGCCCTAAGGAAATATAGTGATACTCGACGAACTGGACAAATATATTCGACGAATCGGCATTAACGGACTCGACGATACTCGCCGAAAAACACTTAGACTAAAGAAGTATCATATATTCGACGAATCCTAACTACGAAATCTGCCTCCCTATAGTCGACGAATTTTATACAACCGACACTTGGCAAATTACGCGATACTCGACGAATTGCTGACCGACTTCTTTATCCCTAATTCGAAGGATTTCGCTCGAATGATGGCACCCATACATGCCAGATTTCTGGCTGAAATTTCCCAACTATCCTATGGGTTCTTCTAAGACTCATCCTACACTACTCCTATTCTCTAAGGGAGGAGGAAGGAAAAGAAGATAAGGACTAAAAATAAACATGCAAGGAGATAGATCACCTTACCTCAAATCTCTAAAAAACCGCCTCCTCCAAGCTCTCTTCGACAAGAATCGGCATCAAGAAGGTCCAAGTCACAAATCCTGAAACTTTTGGGGGAAGAAGGAGGTAAAAATCACTAACCCTAACACCTAAAAATAGGGGAAACGACAAGATCTTACCACGATCGGGTAGATCTCAGTGAGAGCTTTCCAAGTCTCTACTCCTTTGATGAAACTGACCACCAGAGCTCCCTCAACCAACGGCCAAAAGCACGCCCCATCCGCCGCTCCTTCTATTTTCGCGAAACAACGCCGTTTGGTTTAGGAAGACGATGAATAGGAATAGGGTTGATGCGACCTTATTCTATTTATACTTATAAATACAATAAAAAATATATTATTAATTAAATAATGTCAAACGAAGCGAAATTAAATTCAACTCGAAATTCTATGAAAATCATACCGTAGCTAAATATCGATGCTACGAATCTAACAATGAAGTAAAAATCCAAATCTTACAAACCAACATGGGTAATACACCACCCGAAGACAAAACGACACCACATCCCTATAAAATGCTCCAACGAGTCACCAAAATAGACCCGACTCGCGAGGGAAGGTGCACAACAAAACCAAAAAACCAACCACATAAGAAAACCCACTGAGCAAACCCGTGCTCCAACAAATGACACCCGTTACTATGCGTTAACGTAACGCCCTGACGCCAAAATTACATCACTACGGGAATTAAAATAATTACCGAAAAATCAGGGGCTTTACAGCCACCCCTCCTAAAAGGAAGTTCCGTCCCGAAACTTAACATAAATAGGATCAAATCCAAAACAGAATAAAGGCAATCATAAGCTAACAAAGAAAACACTCACCAAAATACATCATGAGAACAGATGAGGATGATCCTCCCTCATAGCTAACTCCAACTCCCAAGTCGCACTTTCCACGTCTTGGTTCTTCAACAAAAGTTTAACCATAGGTATTGTCTTCTTTCGCAATACCCTATCTTGAGTATCCAACACACGAACAGGCACCTCCACATAAGAATGGTTAGGCTCCAACTAGGGCAAAGAATAAAGAACTTTTCTGCTGTTAAACACATACTTCCGTAATTGGCTCACGTGAAAAACATCATGCACACCAGGAAAATTTGCTTGCAAATCAAGTCTATAAGCTGATACACCAACCCGCTCAACAACTTTGAAAGGCCCCACATACCTAGGATCCAATTTTTGGTTCTTACCAAACCTCTTAACTCCAGACATCGGGGAAACCTTAAGACACACCATATCCCAGATAACAAACTCCAAATCAGTCCTAAACTGATTGACATTCTTTTCATAACGTTCTTGAGCTATCCGAAGCTTCTCTCGAATATGCTTAATGAAAATATCCATCTCTTTTAACGCTTCATGGACCAATAACGGTCCCACACCAACCTCGGCCCAAAACAAGGGAGTCCTGCAACGTCTCACGTACAAAGCCTCAAATAGGGTCATCTGCAAACTTTCTTGATAACTGCTATTGTATGCAAACTCCATCAATCTCAAACGTTCATCTCACGCTCCTTCATGGTCCAAAATATAACATCTGATCATATCCTCCATGACCTGATTTACTCTTTCCGTCTGACCATTTATCTACGGATGATAGGCGGTGGAATACCTCAAGTCGGTACCCAACCACTCCAGTAAACTCTTCCAAAAGATGGATGTAAACCTGGAGTCTCGATCTGATACAATACAGACAGGCACTCTATATAGCCTGATGACCTCATCCAAATATAACTCAGTTATTTTCTTCATGGAGTAGTCGATCTTGAACGACACGAAGTGAGCAAACTTCGTCAATTTGTCTACTATAACCCAAAATGAATCATGTCCTCGGCGAGATCTCGGCAATCCAGTAATTAAATTCATTGAAATACTCTCCCACTTCCAACTTGGAATTTCTAAGGGCGTCAACTTGCCTCCAGGCCTACCGTGATCAGCCTTAAACTGCTTGCAAGTAAAACATTCATATACGAACTTAGCTATATCTCCCTTCATACCATACCACCAAACTATCTGCTTTAGATCCTTGTACATTTTAGTAGAACCGGGGTGGTAGGCAATACTAAAATCATAGGCCTCTTTGCACAACTTTACTCGGATATCCTCAAATGCCAGAATGCAAAACCTGTCACGGTACTTCAAAGTACCCATGCCATCAATTGAAAAATCCGGTAATTCCCCTCTCGTAGTTCGATTATAAAGGTGCAGCAAATTAGGATCATCCCTTTGATATAGCCTCGTAAGTGAAATCCATGAAGGCTCTAGTACTTCCAAACTGCTGGGCGAGTCGCTACTCCCCACCGATATATCCATCAAAAGAAATACCTCCACCAGCGAATCCATAGAAAGGTTTAAATTTTTTGCTGATTTCCTACTCAGGGCGTCGGCTACCACATTAGCTTAACCCGAATGGTATTGAATTTCAACATCATAATCTGCAACATACTCTAACCACCTCTGCTGGCGCAAGTTTAATTCCTTTTGAGTGAAGGCGTACTTCAAACTCTTATGATCAGTATAAATCTTGCACAGAGCGCCATATAACAGTTGTCTCCATAGTTTCAAGGCGTAAATCACAACTACGAACTCTAGGTCATGCGTAGGGTAATTACTTTCATGAGTCTTTAACTGTCGCGAACCATATGCAATCACTTTACCTTCTTGGATTAACAGACACCAAAGTCCAACGTGCGATATCACTAAAACAAATTGCACTTATAGTAAGGACATAAATCGTTTCTTTAAGTACCAAAAATCATTACAAAAGCTCTTTGGTAATGAAAAAAACTTTATGTAACGGTCGTCCTCTAAAGCTCAACGCTAAAACTTCTTGTAACAAATGTATGTGAATCGTAACAAATAAATTAATTGTAAAAAATTCTTCAAAAAAAAGGCAAGCTAGCAAGTTGGTGGCAGGTTGAACAGGGCACCTGGCGGGTGTGGATATCGAGCAGCGGGGAGCTGGCAGGTTGCTGGTGGGTTGATAACGCTTAGTTTTAATCCCACCCCCATTAGAAGGCAAACCAAGAGAACACTCCACTAGGCCAAGTTATCTTATCTGCAAATTTTAGAACTATATTATATATATACTATATCTATATGTATTTATTTATTAAAACAATATATTTTAATTTACTTATAATATTAGATTGATTATTATTATTATTTATTTCATCATAATTATTATTGTTATTATTATTTATTTATTATTACTATTATTATTACTGTTATTATTTATGCATAAATATATAAATATATAAATATATAAATATATAAATATATTTTTATTACAACAAGACGATACATATATTTTATATACATATAAATAATTTTATTTTAAAAAAACTATTTAGTCAATAATTTTCATGAAATATTACAAAATTAATTTAGAAATTAAACTAAAATATATACAAAATGCTTGCTTCTCCCGAGCAAAAAACGTGCACTTGCAAAATTTTGTATTCTCCCGAACAAAAAAGAACTAGTGCAATATAAGCAAAAAACATGTGCTCGGGAAAAAACGTGTGTCCGAGTGAAAAGCACGTGCTCGGAAGAAAAATGCTCTCACGGGCCAAAAATGCTAGCTATCGAACACTCGTTATACTAACAAAACATAGAACCGCTCATTCCCCGAGCGACATTAATTACCCTCGCCTTGATAGTGTCCCAGCGTGACGACATTGCGCTGCTCGCAAACCACCCTCGCACGTGCAAAAATACACATGTCGCAATAGTATCACATATCTGCGATAGCCGCGTACAGATGTTTGCGAGCTGTAGGAGTGTCATCACGTTAAAGCACTATCAAAGCGGGGTACTACTGTTGCAAGTATTCAAATTTATTTAAAATTTCTAAAAAAAATTAATTGAAAACTTTGATAATAAAATAGTACAAAATTTGAAAATAAAATAAAATATATTTATTGTAACAAAACTTTAATAATAAAATATTACTAATAGTAAGGAAAATATCTTTGTCACAAAAAACTTTCATGATGTGATTACAATTGATACATATTGTGAGGAAAATTTACTATTTGTAATGTAACATTAGTATTGTTACAAATACTTACATTTATAGTAACAAATTAATTATTATTGTAACAAAATATAAACTATTCATTACAAAAAAGTACTTTTTGATAACAACAAAAAAAGTTTGTTTCTAAATATAGTTATTAGTAATAAACTATGTTTTAGTTATATTTCAGTCCTTACGACATGTGTAGTTTGTTGTAGTGAGCGTTCACATACACAACATACTTTATCCCTTTAGTAGGCAAGGCCAAAATCGGAGCAGTGCACAATCTCCTTTTTAATTCGCGAAAAGCCTCTTCGTACTTATCGGTCCAAACAAAAGCTGCGTTCTTCTGTATGAGCTTAGTCAGCGGCGCAGACAACGAAGAAAAACCTTCCACAAATCTCCTATAATAGCCCACTAGCCCTAGAAAGCTCCTTATCTATTTGGGAGTAGCAGGTCTATTCTAATGCATAACAATAGCTATCTTTTCTGGGTCCACAAAAATTTCATCCTTATTAACCACATGCCCTAGAAAAGAAACCTGAGTAAGCCAAAATTCATATTTGCTTAGCGTAACATACAACTTATGCTCCCTCAAGGTAGACTAAACTAAACGCTAGTGCTGTGCATGCTCTTCAGCACTATAGGAGTATACCAGAACATCATCTATAAACACGATCAAAAAACGATCCAGGAAGTCCTTGAACACTCTATTCATCATATCCATAAAGGCAGAGGCTGCATTGTTTAAACCAAAAGACATTACCAAAACTTAAAATGTTCATGCCGCGAATGAAAAGAAGTCCGTGGAATATCCGTCTCACGAATCCTCAACTGGTGGTAGCCTGAGCGAAGATCAATCTTTAAAAACACAGAGCTACCGCCCAACTAATCAAATAAGTCATCAATCCTCGACAAGGGATACCTATTTTTTGATGGTTACCTTATTCAGCTCTCTATAATTGATGTAAAGCCTCATCAATCCATCATTTTTCTTCACAAACAGAATAGGATCACCCCACGACAATGAACTCGGCCTAATAAAACCATTTTGAAGCAACTCATCCAATTGGGTGCGCAGCTCCTCCAGCTCACGCGATGCTATACGATATGGCACCTTTGCAATAGGACGGGTACCCGACTGTAAGTCTATGACGAACTCCATGTCTCTCTCAGGTGGAAGACAAGGAAGATTATTAGGAAATACATCAGGAAACTAGCGCTCAACAGCAATCTCCTCAACTCGCGGCAAGCTACTATTTATCGCCAATACCGAAACCAAACAGGCAAAACATCCGGAATTCGCAAGCTTTTGAGCACGTACCGCAGAAATAATCGAAGAAACTTGGTGTGGAAAACCATAAATGCTCCTAGGTTGACCGTTATCCAACTTAGATTCCAAGCGCTTGACCTTGCATTGGATGTCAACATCATACTTGGACAACCAATCCATGCCCAAAATCACATCAAAATCTTCCAAGTCTAACACCTTCAGATCAGCAACGGCTAGAAAATCTCCTAACAGAATCAGACAATTCTGAATTCCTTGGTCTGATACCACAGAATCATTAGAGGGAAACTTAACACAAAATGCGCTGCCAACATGATCAAGGGTCAAACCGTGATGCTATACGAACTTTCTAGACACAAACGAGCAAGTAGCACCAGAATAAAAAAGAATGCGTGCCCAACGGTTCTTGACCTTAAACTTTCCTATAAAATTGTATACGCAACTAAGGGAACGAACATCGAAACTACAGCTACAAACTAAATGTTAGAACTAGGTTAGGATCTAACTTGAAATCACTTGAGAAGACATCTGAGCTTCCTCCAAAGACACAACGTTCAGCTTGCCCTTCCCTTTGTCCAATAGCTGCGGTGGAGGCAAGGTCTGAAGTAGAACTGGTTGCAATAGAGACTAAGCCTGCGGGCACTTCGACCTGTAATGTCCTTTCTGTCCGCACTGGAAGCATACTCTCTCCTTTCCCCCAACAATGGGCAGCGTTGTGCCCCCTCCGCTTACACACAGAACAAACAAAATCTCCCTCAGGAGCACTCTGGATCGTATGAACTTTCTCCTGCTTCTGAGCTCCTATCCTCTTGAAGCATTTCTCGAATTGATGGCCTGGCCGGCTACAAATACTGCATATCTCTTTACTTCTTTTCCTTGAAGTAGCACTGGATTCTTGGGAACTCTTATTCTCACTAATCTTCCTCTTATCCTTTCTCATTTGTTAACCTCAGTTCTTGGCATTGT
The DNA here is from genome assembly GCA_039513925.1 of Platanthera zijinensis. Taxonomy (NCBI): domain Eukaryota; kingdom Viridiplantae; phylum Streptophyta; class Magnoliopsida; order Asparagales; family Orchidaceae; genus Platanthera; species Platanthera zijinensis. Next base: position 85,610,713 of record CM077084.1, read on the forward strand.
CAATTGCCTCGACCTTCAGAGCAGCCTCCACAGCCTCAGCATAGCTTTCAGACCCATAAGGACGTGCTAGCTGCTGGATGTCATTCCTAAGACCATCCAAGAATCATTTAACTCTATTTGCTTCTGAGGTCACCAAGTCAGGGGAAAACTGGCTTAGTTTGTTAAATTCAATCTCGTACTCGGTAACGGTAAGCTGCCTTTGCTTAAGGTGCAGAAAATCATTTATCAAACGGTCTCTCTCGACCGATGGCAACAACTTTTTCAGCAGCAGCTCCTTAAATGATTCCCATGAACACCCATCCTTAAGGTTTTCCTTCTCTCTCAGCCACCAACTCTTAGCAAGTCCCTTGAGTTGATATGCAATGACCATTACCCTCTAGTCCGCAGAAACTCCTGAATAAGCAAACAACTCCTCAATGGCTATTATCCAATCATCTAAAGCCATAAAATCTGCTCTACCATCATAGGTAAGGGGTCCTAATCTCATAAAATGTGAAATAAACGTCATCTCTAGTGGCAACAACACCGGGGGCACCAAAGGGGCAGGGGGAACAAGAACGGGAACAGTCTGACCCACGACCGGGTCCTGCACTCTAGGCGGCTGACTAGCAACAACTGACAACAATGCCTGGATCTGTGACTGCATCTCCAGAATTTTTCATGACAAACTTGGCATACAAGGACCCAGTCCGCCAGCTCCCAAGACAGTCCGCTAATTCGCGAACTCTATGGTTCACTAATCCACTCCACAGAGCGACCAACTGCCGAAAACACAAGCTCCAAGAGAAGTCCGCATAGAGCAACCTCTGTAGAATCAGAATGAGTTCGCCCTTCCGCGAATACTCCACCTATCCGCAAGGTTATACTAGGGAACAACCAACTGCAAGACCACTAGCCGAACTAACGGACACCATCACAAGGCCACAATAACCAGGCCGCCCAGACCGCACCATCAGTCCGCCCAGGCCAAGCGGTCTGCCTGATCAACCCCCCACTTTAAATTCATAATTTTCAACTCTCTCCCTTGAAGTGAGAAGTGGTGACCAAGACCAGCAGTCCCCGTAACCGAGAAAATGGCACCTTCGGAGACGGCTTCGTGAAAATGTCTGCAATGTTATCCTAGCTCCGCAAATGCTCCACCATAAGAGATCCCTCCAACACCTTCTCCCGAATGAAGTGGTGCTCAATCTTTATATGTTTGGTACGTGCGTGATAAACTTGATTATTCACCAGTTTTAGGGCACTTTCATTGTCACCGCACAGCAGAGTTGGACCACGCACTTCATTATAGACGTCCTCTACTAGTCTCCTGAGCTAGATGATTTCCTGAGCTGCCAAAGCCGAAGCCTTGTACTCTACTTCCGTAGTAGAGACGGACACCGAGTCTTGCTTCTTGCTACACCAAGAGATACTGGCTGATCCACATGTGAAGACAAAACCAGATGTTGACTTCCGGTCGTCTGAATCTCCCCTATAATCAGCATCCGAGTATCCTTGAATAGTAAAAGTCGTACCTCTCCTATAAAGGAGACCCATATCAGAAGTGGCCTTCACATACTTTAGAATATTCCTTACCGCCATCAGATGTGGCTTCCTGGATTCCGCCATATACCGACTTACTCGGCCAACCACATAAGCAATGTTTGGCCTTGTAATCGCCAAGTAGATAAGACTCCCAACCAGAGCCCGAAACACCAAAGGATCTGGAAGAATCCTCCCCTCATCTCGCCCAAGTTTGATGCCCGAATCAAAAGGAGTAGAGCTACTCTTCCCTTCCTGTATGCCGAATCGCTGAACAAACCGTTCCGCATAGCCCTTCTGGGACACGAGTATGCCACTATCTTTCCTATCCACCTCGAGTCTAAGGAAATGGTGGAGCTCACCCAAGTCCTTCATCTTGAATCTTTTAGCTAGCTCTGCCCTTACCTTGAGCACTATCCAAAAAACAACACCCCCTTCTCTACAGTATGAACAGAATCATCAGCTATAATAATAGCTTTATTACCTGAGAATGTTTGTAAAGATGAGAACTTTGACTCATCTCCAGTGAGGTGATGACCACACCCCGAGTCAACTATCCAGTCATCTTGGTAGTCAACGATAGAGAAAGCACAAACACACGTGTTCATCAAGAAGGCTCCTCCCCATCGGGCTTCCTCAGTACCGGAACCAGCTCTCTCCTTATCTGCAACATGCCCAGGATATAGCTTGACCATATAGTCACGCTTGAAGTGCCCCAACTGATTACACCTATAGAACTTCAACTCCTTCTTCCAGTTCTTCTTAGGAGTAGCACTCCTCTCTTGCTGATAGGAAGTGGAAGGCATATACGTAGTAGCATACTTCTTCTTCTTCTCTCATCTCTTCTTCTTCTTATCAGTAAAGAGAGCCTCACTATCTCTTTCAGAGATAGTAATCCCGACCATCTGCTTAGCCAAGCTCTCCTATGATGCCAGTAGATTCTCCAGCTCCAGCAAGGATGGCTGAGTCACCCATCCTTGAACAGAAGTGATAAATGCCATATATTCCTTCCGCAAACTGCGGATTATGTGCTTCTTCAACTTAGCTTTAGAAATAGGCTCATCAGGATCCAATGTTGATATCTCAGTGCATAGGTTCTTCATCTTAAGAAAGAACCTTGAGATGGGCAGATCTCCTTGAGTTTCTTTAGCCAACTCATTCTCTAAGAATTGTAGCCGCGCTACATTCTTCCTGTTGCACAGTCCATCAATGGATGTCCAAATCTTTGCAGCAGACTCACATCCTAAGATTTGATCAAAGAGCTCAGGTGAGACAGCTCGCTTTAGAGCAAACTCCGCTTTTGCATTAGTCTTCCTCCAAGCTCTCACCTGTTCAGCAGTACTAGTAGCAAAAGTCACTTCTTGCTTGTCGTAACAACCGACGACTTCCCACAACTCCTCACCCAAAAGATAGCTCTTCATACACGACTTCCACTTATTAAAGTTAGTCGTTGTAAGAAGTTCAATACCAAGACCACTTGCGAAAGCTCTTTCCATTACAACAACCACTAATCTAATAGCTTCCAGAAGTGCCGAGCACAACTGAGGTTGATCACTGCTCAAGCCACTGTTCCCTCTGATACCATGTTGAAATTTCACAAGATGATCAGGAGATAGCTCTGATACCAAGTAAAAACTTTCAGAGCTATAAAGCTGGCAACTTGATCAAGCGGAAACGAGAACCAGGAGCAAAAACACTCCAACCATAAACTGAGCTAAGTAAATCAGAGACAACAGAAGGCAATCATAAATCTTGTAATATCAATTATCTTCATTACAAGGCAATACATACATGATGAGACATGATTTCGCAGTATAAAGGAGAAGCAGAAAACAAACAAGAACTTTAAGCCGGGTGGACTGCCTCAGAGACCCCCGAGACCGCCAAGTCTGCTGAGTCTGCCATGCCGCTACTGCACCACTGATCTATGGAGTCTGCGAAGTCCGCGGACTACCCATTATTTTGTTGAATGATCGCTCTGCAGGCTGCCGCCAAACTAGAAAAACACACCGCCTAGTCCGCCGAGACTGGCAAACAGGTTATTGAACTGGAAATTGTTGAAGGAGAGAAGACTAGATAGCCGTAAATGTGACATATTGAAAACCGCTGATTGATAACTGCAAGCTCCACTGATTTCTGACCGCAGTCAGAACTAGACTCTTGGCTTCTCAGTTCTAGCTGCACAACCTGCAAACAGCAACCAGTTAAACCTTCTCAAATCACGCGGACAAGAAAAACGAGGCCGCAGCAATTAACCCATGCTAAACTTACTATTCCTCAGTTACTGTTGATGTGATGGGGGGGGGGTCCTATTTATAGGTGTGGAGAGAAGTGTGGTCACCACCCTAGTGGATAGAATCACCACCACAGCCCGTAGTTAGCATAAGTAATTCCGCCAAGTCCGTAAGGACAGCCAAACACAGGCCAATCCAAACTGCCTGGCACCAAGGCTAGAAGCTGGTCCTAAACCCGACAGACACCTCACTAGTCCACACAATGCACAACACGCGGACACAACAACAGCCTACACACTACAACAGTCCGCATACTACACGCGGACACAGTAATAGCCTGCATAGGACTTGGACATCGCACTAGCCCACAACACAAGTCTACGACCAACAGACACACTGCCCGGTCAACCAGCGGGCATTGCGGACTCTGTGATCACCCTGTACTTGTCACAGATTGTGACCAAGTCCAGCAACCAACCAAGAACCTAGTGCGAGCTCAATGGATAAGGACCCAGTCTGCCAGCTCCCAAGACAGTCTGCCAATTCGCAAACTCCATGGTTCACTAATCCTCTCCACAGAGAGGCCAACAGGCGAAAATGCAAGATCCAAGAGAATTCTGCATATAGTGACCTCCGCAGACTCAGAATGAGTCCGCCCTTCCGCAGATACTCCACCTATCCGCAAGGTTACACTAGGGAACAACCAACTGTAAGACCACTATCCGAACTGACGGACACCATCACCAGGCCACAACAACCAGGTTGCACAAGCTGCACCATCAGTTCACCCATGCCGTGTGGTCTGCCTGATCAACCCCCCACTTTCACTTCACAATTTTCAACAATTTAGACTTCCAATATCCTTCAAGTGGTATCAGAGAGAGATTGATCAAAAGAGACTTAATTGTCTGACCAAGTTCCTACAAATGGTTATCTGTCTAGTCACCATGGCTATAAATGATGGCCATAAGGAATTGAGCTTCATGAAGCTTCCCATCTGCAGAAAGAAGAATTTTGGCATTTTAAAACAAAGAGTCAAATTGCATATGGACGCTTTTGATCCAAGGATTTACATGAATATATAACAAGGGTCTTTCACCTCCATGAAAGTCTCTTCAATAAATGCAAATCTTCAAGTTCCAAAATTATACTCTGAAATGATAAGAGATGAGGTTACACTGGCCACCATGGATAAGAGGGACAAGAATATTATTGTTAGTGTCATAGATGGCACCACATTCAAAAACTTTGTCCATTATAATATTGCCAAGGAGATATGGGATACACTGATAGTATTTATGGAAGGGACTAAAGAGGTGAGGGATGATATGAAATCCCTATTGAACTAGGAGTATGAAGCAGTCATGTAAGAGAAGAAAGATTACATTGCTAAATGCTATGAAAAAATCTTTAAAATAGTGAATGAACTGAAGACATATATCAGAATCTTCACTGACTATGAGCTCAATGATAAGTTCTTTAGGTATCAAACAAGATACTAGGATAACAAAATGTAACGTCCCATTTCGTACTAGACCACTCGTGCGAATTTTGAGTCAAGAAAGTTGACTCAAGCTCGGGGTGCACCGATAACAGGAGTCGAGTGATACTCGACTAATAAGGCAAATATGACTTATTAATATTCTGGATGTCATAGGAGTTAAGTGGTCTCAACACCACTCGACGAATTTAACTTAGAATAATCCTGTATTCGACAAAACATCGAGTGCATTGAGTGTTCTCAACACCACTCGACGAATTCTGACTCAAAAATATTCTGGATATTGAGGCGTTGAGTGATCTCGATGCCATTTGATGAGGCATCGAGTACGTTGAGTGGTCTCAACGCCACTCAATGCTTTTGACTTAGAATATTTCTGGACACAAGAAGTGTCGAGAGCGTTGAGTGGTCTCAATGCCATATGACGAGGCGTTGAGTGATTTAACATAGAATATTTCAGGACAAAAGAATTGTCGAGAGCTTTGAATGGTCTCAATGCCATTCGATGAGGGGTTGAGTGATTTAACTTAGAATATTTATGGACTCAAAGCATTGAGAGCGTTGAGTGGTCTCAATGTCATTCGACATGGTGTCAACTGCATTGAGTGGTCTCAATGCCACTAACCGCTTTTGACTTAGAAAGTTCAGGACTCAACGAGGCATTGAGTGGTCTCCATGCCACTCAATGTTTTTGACTTAGAAAGTTCAGCACTCAACGAGGCGTTGAGTGGTCTCAACGCCACTCAACACTTTTGACTTTGAAAGTTCGGGACTCAACGAGGCGTTGAGTGTTCTCAACGCCACTCAACGCTTTTGACTTAGAAAGTTTGACACTCAACGACGCGTTGAGTGGTCTCAACTCCACTCAACGCTTTTGACTTAGAAGATTTTTTGGCCCACTGTTTGTAGGTTCATATAAATGGGTTGAACTGGGTTTTCGAGAAATGCGCCAATTGACTTATTAGGACCCGGTCTTTTCGACAAGACTTAATTTAAATAATAATGGGTAGTCCAGTACTGAGGTGACACGTGGCAGGTGGTCTAACCCTAATTCTTCCTATAAAAGGATACTTACATAAAACCCTAGCCATCACTTTACTTCTTGTCGAATAATTACCTATGCCGAAACCATCAGAAGAGAGAAAGCCGTCGGTGACGGATTTTGCTGGAGGAATGACTGTCCATTCCGCGAAGAACAACTTCAATAAGGAAGAAGATGTCGCCAAGGAGAGTGACAAGATCCATGGACAAAAATGAAGTGAGCTTACTACCCTCTCCCTTGGTGCTAGATCTGTAGTTATTATCTAGGAGAGATGGCGACTCAAAAGAGTTTGACTTACGAGATGAAGATCTCCTAGGAAGAGACTATGCTAGGACCTTGTCCTAGGGATTTGATGTCTTCAACCTCTCCTCTCTTCTATGTGAAGATAATGGACTTGGTTTCGTGAAAAATAATGGTCTATTGAGGGTGAATAAGGGAGGAGGAAAGTCTGAATATTGTCTTGAATAAAGAACTAAAGGAAGAAGATGATTCGATGTCGTTCATCTTGCTTTAAGATGCATGCAGAAATCTGTTTTCTATGCGCAACAAACTTCAAGGCCATCTTCGAGTAGGTTACGGCCAGATCTGGGCTTTTTACTAAACACAAAAGTCATAGCCCTTGGAAATACGTTTCCAATGGATGGTTACAAGTTTTCATACGAGTCCTATAGCCTCAGAAATGTCCAGTCGAAGTTGTTGTACATTCATGACTTAAGTACATGTTGTTTTTGGGTTTGTGTAGAATCGGGTTTGGTTTTTGTAGAGAAATCATAGCAAAATAATGTTGAGGTTTTGGAAAACTTAGTCTATACGTAATCGTGATAAACAAATGGTTTGGTGAAACATGATTGTACAAATGGTTTGAAAGAGTTTGATAAGCAAATGGTTCGGGTAAGTTAGTGAACAAATGAATTGATACGTTTGGTTGTACATATGATATTCTTGTGAAATCTGGTAGAGATGTGCATGATTATAAACAAGAGAATGAAATAGGTTTAGGAAAGAAGGTGTGATGTCCGACAACTGAATACATAACTCATAGCTATGTTATCCTGCTTGATGTGTATGTGAAGTATCATTATATTATTGTGGTTTTCATATGGTGTTACACTTATTGTGAATTCTTGATCTTGTGGAAGGGAATTAGATGTGGTTAATGCATGACCATGTGATTTGATGATTAATGGAATGTGTTTAGTTGTCCACTGCTTAGAGTTGTGTCTCCTTACGGGTAGTAGTGTGAGATTGGTGTGCTATATAAGGTTGCTTGCCACCTGTGTAAATGTTGAACCCTTACGTGGGATGGAAATGTTGAAGGGTTTAGATGTGTGTGTGTGTTTGTCGTACTAAAATGATGTGTTGATAAGGGACTCGGTGTAGAATCCTTGCGTGTTGTTGAGCACGGGATGTGAATAATAAAAAGGGACTCAGTGTGGAGCCCTTAAATGTGAAATTGCATGAGGTGTGAGTTGATATGCAGTGTCATAATCCTGGGTTAAGGATAGTGTGGCAGGTATACGAGCTCGCTAGTAGTCACACCGATGGGAGTTTACAGATAGACTTGGATGGTTGGGCCCTGGTCCTCGGTGCTTACTTCCCGAGGCACCCTCCGTACCAGTGGATGGTTGGCCTTGTACCTTTGGTGATACGTTCCCAGAGGCACCTTCCGTGCCACGATGATAGGCTAGTGCAGGGATATGCTCTTGGTGCACATCTACCAGAGACCCCTCTGAGCCGTAGTACTCATGTGAGCTCTATTGTTATGTTCTTAGCATTGAGGTGTACGGAATCCTTGGCTTGGTAGTGTGGATGCCCGCCTAGTAGTGGAAAGCCCATTCTACTATCACCGTCTTGCCATGATGGATGGCGCCAAAGAGGTTAGATACCTGCTCGAAAAGTGGGAACTACAAGTTTGTGTCGACATAGCAGTGTGTGTATGTGTGATAATGGGTGAGTCATCATATTGCATTCATTTCATTGCATTGCACCACATAAGATCCATATTATATAAGTTTGTATGTGCACTCTTATATGATGAGTTACTTTATTGCTAAGCTGATCCTTAACTTATATGTATGTATGGACATTCATATAAGTTGAGTTACTTTCCTGTTGTAGTAGGATCATACTTGTATACTGTTGTTGATAGTAGAACTACTAGTGTAGATTGATTTATTCACTTATTTTACATGTTATATACTCTGATATTGATTAGTCTTATACCACCTGCTTGTACTACTACTTACATATATATATATTATACCTTTTTCTTTCTCCTCCCGGTGCCTAAGAGTCGCCGGGGGAGCGAATATGAAAGCTACTACTTAGTCTTTATGACTAAAGGTTACTACGTATTCCTTTTAGGATGAAACCATGTGGATAGAGTAGCAGCAGGTTGTGCAGGAGGGTAACAAGGACAGGATGAAAGGGCCTGATGTGACATTACTATGGCTGCCATCGGTTACGGATGTGAGTTTTTGAGAGATTTTTATTATAGTCCTTTAGGCAAAGTTTTATGTACTCTGATATTATAGAAGCCGTGTTGTTGCTTCTTTTTATTGATGTACTAGTTGGACTTTTATACTTATGTGGATTTTGACTTCTATTTGTTCTTTATGTTAGGTTGGTATAGATGATATTGGTTTTAGCTGGTAGGATGGGTATCTTGTAGTATTGGTCAACCCGTGTGTTGGCGTTACCGCAAGGCGACTGTTATGGGCATAAGAATCCCCTTGGTCGTATCTTGTGTTCTAGGAGGGGGGTCTTACACAAAATCTGTACCATAAGGGAGATGAGTAATTTGGCCAACATTCCTCCCCACACTCTCTTTAGAAAGGTTCTATCATATGAAATGTAACTTAATACAAGAAAACAAGAAGATATGGATGCTAGGTTACAGTCCAAGGAAAAGGGAGTTTTCCTAAAAGGTTAAGGAACCAGAGGAAAAATTAAAGAACCATCGCTTCTCAAAGAAAAGTTTATGACTCAGAAAACACTAAGTTAAACTCATCAGATACAGAGCTGACTGATGGGGAATTCATAGTATTCTCTGAATAATTTAAGAAGATGTTGTCTAGGAGTAAGCAATGGAAGAACATACATTCTTCCTCCTCCAACTCCAAGAAAGAATTCAGTAAATTCGAGAGAGTCAGGAAGAATTCAAAGCGTGACAGGTATGACCCTAGAACTAATAAATATATTTCATCTGATATTATTTGTTATTGCTACAGTAGACCTGAGCATGTAATTGTTGAGTGCCCAATCAAAAGAAAAGAAAAGGTAGCTGGAAGTGAGAAGAGACACCACAAGGGGAAGAAGTCTGAGAAGGCCATCCATGCAAAGAAAGAAATGAATTGGAATCAAAGTGACTCTGACTCATCTGAGTCAGAGGAGTAAGAATCCTACATTGGGCTCTTTGCTTAGGATATAGAGGAAGAGGTGCATGCTGTAAGTATAAGCATTAGAGCTCCCTTGTCACATTCAGACAGTGAATATGAGGAAGAAGAGAGTTGTAGCTTCATCGCCATGACTAATGAGGTTGATCATGATGACTCCCATCCTGATGAGGTAATTATGTCAACTATATCTTTTGATTTAGATTATGAGGTAGGTGCAGAATCTGAAGAATCCTCACCATGCAATGAGAAGGATGATTCAGATTCTGATAATGATCTTTATCATATGGTTGATAAGTATATTTCTCTTCTGAAAGCACTGAAGAAGAGTAAGGAGCTTACTAAGAAGCAAGCTGAGAAGATTGCTTCTCTCCAGCTAGTAAAGTCTGAATGCTTTGAGTCTACTATGCAGATAACTCAAATTAGCAGGGAGATCGACAAGCTGAAAGGGATGACAATCATCTAGTTTAGCACTATCAGACAGAAGAACAAGATCATTAAGCACCTTAAAGAGAATCTCCTCAAGGAGAGGTTGTTAGTGGCCAAATTCTCCAAGCCGCAGACTGTGATGCCCATTATTGATAGCTTCTTTACTTCATTCAGGGGCGGAGTAGGTTATAATAGGAAGGCAGCTACATCCAAGGTTAAGGGAAAGGCAAAAGTTATTGTGCCTTAAACCACCTTTCAAAAGGTGTTACTTCCTTCTAATAGGTATGACCATGACATCATGTATGATCATTGGAAGAATGGAGGTTCCTTTAGTAAGGGCAACATTGTTCCTCACTGTGAAGGAAGTAAGGGTATAGGGTTGAGTGCGCTGAAAGAACCACATGTTAAAATTCAAATGGGTCACTTTGAACCATTTGTGTTTGGTACCCCAGCCCCATCACTCAAGGGTAAGGAAGTTGCCTTCCACAAGGGACCTATTCCTATAAGAAAGCGGACTACTAGAAAAATAATATCTCAATCTCACAAAGCGATATCTGATTCTATCAACACGATGTCAGCAACTTTCAAAATGACATATGTAGTTGTCAAGCCGATATCATCTTGTAAGACCAATTATCGTTTTGCTCGCAGCTAGGTGATTGCACAAAGTAATAAAAAGAATGTATTAGCTTTCTCTTATGAATATAAATAGTCACATGTACATTCTACTCCAAAGAATGTTCACAAGATAAGGTATAACATCTTTGAGTGCTGGTACTATGGTAAGGTTGGCCACTTTATTGTGGACTATTGGTTCAATCCATTAGTGCTTAATGCAAAGAAATGCTTTCCAACTAGTGCTTCTAGTGGTCGAAAATTTACTTCAACTGCTAACAGGAACAAAGGAACCAAATTTGATTGGGTTCCTAAGGTAAACTGAACTTTTCTTGTAGGATAGTTCAAGTACCCATCTAAAGAAAATATGGTACTTGGATAGTGGGTGTTCCACACACATGAGTGAACAAGAAGTTTTTTGAAGGAGTATGCCCCAAAAAATGGACTAAAATCATATTTGGAAGTTTAGATAGACGAATCACCAAAGGATATGGTATGATCTCCAATGACATGGTATCAATCACACGGGTAGCTTATGTGGAGGGGTTGCAATACAACCTTGTAAGCATAAGTCAATTGTGTGACTTAGGCTATGCCATTGAATTCCACAAGGACAAATGTCTGATTAAGAAGTCAGTTGACTTAGAGATAATTCTCTCTAATAGTACGAGTGAAAATGTTTATTGCTTAGACTTTGTATGTTCTGATTCCTCCACTCCAGTTTGTCTTGTGATTAATGAAAAGGAATTTCTTTGTATACAATGTCATAATAGATTAGCTCACATTAACTACAAAACAATTGTCAATTTATTCTCTGAAAATTTAGTTAAGGATAGTCCCAATTTGAAATGTATTAAAAATGGCCCATGTCATGCATGCAAAATGGGCATGCAAGCTAGGGCCACTTTTAAGGGCATTGCACACAAAGTCTTTATACGATGTCTTTATTTACTACTACAGATCTTTTTGGTCCTATACCCACTCAAAGTTTAGAAGGGAAGATGTATACTTTTGTGATAGTGTATGATCACTCTAGATATACATGAGTTTTCTTCCTTATAAAGAAGTCAAATAACATTAATATCTTCATGATAATTATCAAGTATATTCAGAATGAAATTTACTGTTCTGTGGTCAAAGTGAGAAGTTTCCATAGAACAGAATTTCAATCCAAGGTTATGACAAATTTTTGTCAATAATAAGGTATCTCCCAGGAGTTCTCTTCTCCCAGAACTTCACAACAGAATGGAGTGACTGAGAGAAAGAATAGGACCCTATAAGAGATAGCCAGAACATTATTGAGTGACTCCTCACTGCCAGAATATTTCTGGGCTGAGGTAGTCAATACAGCTTGTTCTGCTCTGAATATAGCCTATATACAACCTTGTATTCAGCGAGTGGGGCCATCAAAAGTGGAGTTGAGGCTAGGAACGACCATTCAGGTTAAGGCAAGCCAAGTGGGTGAGTGGTTCTAACAAGTGACTAGGTATCGCCTAGCTCGAATGCGGTATAAAGTGAGAGCAAGTAAGGGGCGAGTGGGGTGTTTCTACTCACACTTGCCCGGAATCAAGGCAGGCGGTGAGTGCGAGCCTCATCAAGCATGTACCGCCCCAGGCGAGTGGTAAACCCTATCAACATTTTTTCTCCTAAATGAATCCCAATTTGGCCTACTAATAGCCTCTCCAAACAGCGGAGTTTTGTTATTGGTAGAACACATTGGGCTGCATATAATAGAACCAAAAGGTGAGATTCTATTTTTGGATGGCCAGACTAGAAAAACTATAAATAGATTCTTAAGGGCACCTTTGGAGGGTATCCGTTTCTTTAGCTTATTCCTCCTCTTGTCAGCTTTGATTGGCTTCCAGTGCCCTATAAGGTGCCCAGCTCTAGCATTAGCTTAGGATGGAAAGCTCTCTTCGATCTTCGGTGTGTGTGACAGGACCTATTAGCTACAGGTCTAGGTCTTTTTCTTAGTTCTAAGCCACCAGCCAAGTGTTCTCGATCAAGAGAAGTAGATGTGGGCTACACCCCTTGGCTCTGAACTCTTCTCAAGACTGAGATCCAGTTTTAAATTTTTTAGCGCAGTGAGTGTGGACTGAAGCCTGCATAAGATAATCATGAGTTCATCCCCATGGTTGGAGGTGAAGTAGAAGGAGATAATCAGGGCAACCCCACTACCTCTTTGGTAAGGATCACGAGTGGGATGTTTGAAGATTTCAAGAGAGTGGTCTTGAAGACCCTGCATCTCTCATTCGTGGCAAGAGGCGAGTGCTTGACACCCACCATCACAATGGTCACATTCTAGTTGTTAAGCAAGAATGCCTTGGTTCAGCGGCCTTGGAAGGAGGTGGCTATTGAGGGGGAGGGGAGCGAGATCTTTCTAGGCGAGAGCTTTTCCCCAGCCTGACGAGTGATCGAAGGTTAGGCGAGCTAATAGAGTGAGACCTGCTGACTCTCCCCTTAAGAGGAGAAAGTCCCTTTAGCGAGCTAATCATCTTAGCCCCAATTTAGGAGGAGTTCCAGGAGCGAGATATGTCCTGATACACCGACAGAGATGATCTAGTTCAACACGTCCAATGGTTTGAGGACGCGGTTTCCATCAAGAAAATGTCTAAAGCTTTTAAATGTCAACTCTTCATCATCACTTTCAAGGAAAAAGTAAGGGACTGGTTCCAGTAGCTACCCTCCAGCTCAATCTATTACTTTGAGGACCTATGTCGAGGTTTCCTATTGAGGTTCTCGACGTCTAAGAAGTGAAAAAACTAATCGAGTTTTTGTTCACTATCAAACAAGGTTCATAGGAGATGTTAGGGAGTTATGTGGATAGGTTCTATGAGGAGGTTCTCCTGTTCCAAGAGGTACTAGGGTACACCCTGATGCTGGCCTTTACGCTTGGGCTACATTTGAGATTCTTTAGTATGGAGCTGAAAAGGGAGCCTCCTCTATCCTTCAAAGAAAAGGAGGACCATGGATGACAAGATTGAGGAGTCGATTCGAGAGGAGGTGGATATACTCCTGAAGGCCGGGTTTATATTGGAGATCTAGTATCCAGGCCGGGTTTCCAAAGCAGTAATGGTAAAAAAGGGGGATGGAAGGTGGAGGATGTGTGTAGACTTTTCACTTTTGAATAAAGCATGTCCTAAGGATTGTTATCCCTTTCCTAGAATTGACACATTAGTTGACTCAGTGGTCGGTTTTCTTTGGTGAGTTTTCTGGATGTTTTTTCAAGTTACCACCAAATCCGCATGCACCCGCCTGATGTTAAAGATGTCTCTTTCATCATAAGGGGCAGTTACTACTGCTACAAAATGATGTATTTCGGGTTAAGGAATGTCGGGAAAATATATCAAAGGATAATGGATCAAGTCTTCCTGGAACAAAGGATAAGAAACTTGGAAGTATACGTGGATAATCTGATGTTAAAGAGCGAGTACGTGAGCTCCCATCTCAGGGATCTGGAGGAAACCTTTGACACCCTGCAGAAGTTCAAGATGAGATTGAACCCCCTAAAGTGTGTCTTCTGAGACAACTATGGAAAGTTTTTGGGTCATCTCCTCACCCCTACGTGGATAGAGTCCAATCCCGACGAGGTGAAGGAGATACTTGAATTGAAGTGGTCTTAGAAATCCATGGATATCCAACACTTAACAGGAAAGTACGTGGGTATGAGCAAGTTTCTCTCTCGGGCAGGGGAGAAATGCCCCCCTTTTTTCAAAGTGTTGTGGGGAAACCAACAGTTTTAATGGTCCAAGGAATGTGAGGAGGCCTTACGAGGCCTAAAGGATCAACTCACCAAGGCCCCGCTACTTCTATAACGTCCCGATTTATGCTAGACCCCTCACACATATTTTTGAGTCAAGAGAGTTAACACAGTCTCTGGGAGCACTGGTGGTCAGGCTTGCGCCTGAGCCGGGGAAGTGCTGGCTCGACACTGGATGTCAGAGTGCTACAGCGCGGCAGTAGCAGGATACCACACGACGGTAGCAATCGTCGAGTATGTTAAATGGATTCGATGAGTGTCGAGTATACTTGACGATCGCCAAGATACTACTACACAGTGGTAGCGGGATACCGCACAGCGGTAGTGTTCGTCGAGTGGATTCGACGAGCGACGAGTGCACTTGTCGATCATCAAGTTACTACTACGCGGTATTAGAGGGGTACCGCATGGAGGTAGTCGAGGCAAGTTAATAGAAAAGCAATCTGTGAGCAACCATATGGTGGTAGCGATACCGTAGGCGGTAACATTTGGTAGAAGATTACCGCGCGGTGGTAGTGGGCAAGGAGTAATTTCCTAAATGATGGGTTTGGAGGTACCGCGCAGCGGTAGATCTCAGATCAAAAAAACCCTTGGTCTATTTGGCAGCTCATTTATATACGTTGTCTAAGTCTTAGCTGCCAGTCTTCTTCTCTAAGTGACGAACTTCATCACATGAGACAAGGTTGACGTCGTCATGCTGCCAAAGAGGAGGATGCGATCCATGGCCAGAAATGAGGTGAGCTTCCAACCCTATCCCTTGGTACTGGATATTTAGATCTAAAATGTTGGAGAGACATCGGCTCAAGAGAGCTTGATTTGGGTGTTAATGGAGATTTTCTAAGAAAGGACCATGCTATAACTTCATTCTAGGGCGCCGATCGCCGTATGATAATCTTCAATCATCTCCTCTATTCATTGCGAGGATGGTGGACTTGATCTAGTGAAGAATCGTGGTAAAATGAGGGAGAAAAGGGTAGATAGATGTTGGTTGTGTTTTATGCAATGGTTGGAGGATGAAGATGAACCGATCACGCTCATCCTCCTTTTCAATGCGTGCAAAGTGCTGTACAGAAATCCATTTTCTCAGTGCAGCAGACTTCATAGACATTTTTGGGTATGATCCGATCTGATGTAGGTCTTGGCTCAACACAAAAGTGGTAGCCCACGGAAAGACCTTTCCAACAGATGGTTACTCGTTTTCATAGGAGATCTATAGCTCTGGGAATGTCCAGTTAAGTTGCTACACTGTAATAACCTATGTGCAGGTTGCGTTCTGTCTAAGTGAATACGGCTGGATTGAAATCAAATTTTGGATGTGATGGATCTGTATTTAGACCCCAGGCTCAACGTGGAAGTTGTAGCCCTTGAAGATACCTTTCAGATTTGGGGTTGCTTATAACTATTGGTGGATTTTAGCTTCTTAAAGTATGGTTTTAGTAAATTGTGGCGCGTAGCCATGATGTCCTAATAATTGATGATTACCTTGTTTATGAATTGATTACTGGGAGTTTGGATGACAAATAACTGATTACATTGCAGTCTCACCTTGCATGATTAATAAATTTGGGAGTAGTATATATGTCGTGATGAATTGCAGGTTTATAAAATGAGCTCTGGTTGAGATGATTGAAATGGTAAATTAATGTGCACGTGCTTAATTATAGAGAAAGAGTTGGACGAGGTATACTCCATGGCCATGAGATGAGTTGAACCTTCATCTCAATATTAAAGGAATGATTGATGTAGTCCACTGCATAGAGTTGCGTCTCCCTATGGGTAGTAGTGCGAGACTAGTGTAATATATAAAGTGGTTTGCTACCTTTGTAAAATGTGAACCTTGCGTGCTTGGAGCATGAGTAAGTTGTTATGAAGGGACTCAATGTGGATCCCATGAGTACTTTTGAGCATGGGATTGGTATGATTAGAAGGGACTCAGTTGGATCCCTCAGATGTTTGATGCCATGGCTAAGTGTAAGTGCATGCGGTGTGTGTTGACACGCGGTGTCATAATCCTGGGTTAAGGATAGTATGGCAGGTCTACGGGCTCTCTAGTCGTCACACTGACGGGATTTTGCAGATAGACCTTGGGCGGTTGGGCTTGGTCCTCAGTGCTCATTCCCGAGGCTCCTTCCATTCCAGTGGATTTTTGGGCTTAGTCCTTTTGTGATACGCTCCCAAAGGCTCCTTCCGTGGAAGTTATATGCTAGTTGGGTTGTATTCTTGGTGCACATCTACCCGAGACCTCTTATGAGCTGTAGTACACAGGGGATCCACTATTGTGTTATTAGCATTGAGTTGTATGGAGTCTCAGGCTTGGTAGTGTGGATGCTAGCCTAGTAGTGGATAAGCCCGCTCTACTGTCACCGTTTGGCCACGACGGATGATGCCTGAGAGGTTAACTACCTGCTCGAAAAGTGAAAACTACAAGTCTATGTCGGCATAGTTATGTGTGTATGTGAGAGAGAGAGAGAGCATGGGTGAGTCATCATATTGCATTCATATCATAACATTGCATTACACCGCATAAGATCCTCGTCATATAAATTTCTATGGCATTTTTATATGATGAGTTACTTGATGTACCTGACTCTTAACTTATAAATTTGTATTGGAATTTTTATAAGTTAAGTTAATTTTTGTCCTAAAGATTAATGTGTTATTAGCATAGACTGCAAATTATTCATTACTGATTACTGTTCATACTTGCTTAATTTAAAGTGCTAATACTTAAATATATGAACTACTATACAATAACTCTCTTGCCACTTGAATGTTGATATATAATACTGCTATATTGATCTCCTCCTTGTATTTCTCTGCTCAGTGCCTAAGAGTCGCTGGGGTGAGCGAATGTGATAGCAACTTAGTCTTTATGACTAACGGTTACAAAATCTACCATTTTAGAAGGATACCCCCCGATAGTGCAGCAGAAGTGCCAGGTGCAGGAGGAAAACTAGGTCAGGGAGACAGGGCCTGAGACGATGTTACCCTCACTTCCTTCGGTGACCGGTGTGAGTTGAGCATTATGATGTAGCTTTCGGGCAATGTTTTGTGTAGTCTGATATTAAAGAAGTTGAATAGCTTCTTATTTATTGATGTACTCTTTTAGACACTTACTTATGTGATATTATGACCTCTGCGTTCTTCTTTTTGGTTGGGTTGGCATTGTGATATCGGATTGGACGATATGATATGAGACTTGTGGTAGAGATTAGCCTGTGCGCTGATAATATCGCAAGGTGGCTGTTCTGGGCATAAGACTCCCCTCGGTCGTGTCGTGTGTTCCGGTAGGGGGGTATTACAACTTTAAGGACCAAAAGAGGGAGAAGACATGCCTCTATATCTGGGGGGAGGGGTGGAGGCTGTGAGTTCTATCTTGGTCGAAGAGAAAGGAAAGAAGCAACTGTCTATCTATTATGTTAGCAGGGTCATTGAGAAGGCGGAGTCCTGATACCCGATCCTAGAGAAGCTAGCTTTCGTATTTCTCATCTTGGCCCGAAAGCTAAGACCTTACTTTCAAGTACACTCAATCCGCGTAATGACCCGACCATCCTCTCTATAATATCTTCGAGGATGTGGAGCACTCGAGAAGGCTTGTGAAATGTTCAGTGGAGCTTAGCGAGTTTGACATCTCTTTTGCCCCTTAATTATCGGTGAAGGCTCGGGCGGTGGCGCATTTATTGGCTGATTATACGATCATGGTGGATGAGTCTGAGTCTTCTCAGTAGGTAGCATGGAAGATGCTGGCGGACGAGGCTTCCGAAATACACTCTCTAGGAGGGGGATGGTATTAGAAAGCCCCCATGGGAAGTAAATAGAATAAGTAATAATAATACACTTTCCCATCACCAATAATCAGGAAGAATATGAAGTTGTGATCGCAAGCTTACGTTTTGACAGGGAGGTAGGGGTTCAGGATGTAGAAGTGCTAATAGATTCAATGATGGTGTAACATCCCATTTCCAACTAGACCGATAAGATGGTTTTGTCATGACTAGGTCATGACAAAACCCTGGGAAGCCCAAGAAGACCAAGTGAGCTTAGGCATGAAGGTGAAAATCACCTTGGTCTGCAAATAACACTTTCCAATTACCTAACCTAGGGTTTGACTTTATGGCTTCACCTTAACTCCTTGACCCCACCTGAATCTTCCTAACCCTTTAGGTGGTTCATTGGGCCACTAAGGGCCCATTGGGGTCAACCCAAGAGGTCAAGTTGACTAAAGTCAACCCTAACCCCAAAATGGTCAAAGTGCCCTATCTAGGGCCAGCGGACCTTCTCTTAGCCAATTTAACCCCACCTAAACCTCCCTATCCCTAAACGGGGTTCATTGAGTCACTAAGGATCCATTGGGGTCAACTAAGAAGGTCAAGTTAACTTAAGTCAACCCTAGCCCCAAAGTGGTCACAGTGTCCTAATTAAGGGTCAAGTGACCTCCAAGGTGCCCAAACAATCCTACCCAATCCTTCCTAGACCTTAGGAGAGGCCAATGGGTCACTAAGGACCCATTGGAGTCAACCTAAAAGGTCAAATTGACCAAAGTCAACTCAACCCTAAAATAGATCAAACTAGCCTAAATCACCTAACCAAACTCAAGCCACCTGGGCTAAGCCCAACTTGAGTGGCCCATTAACTTTAGGGGGCTGATATTTACATGGAATGCCAATCATTTTCTGGAAATGATGACTAGGAGAGAGAAAGCCCCACTTCCCCTTTAATGGAGGAGAGAGAAAGTGGGGCGAAAGAGACCATTCATGTCTTGGAAGGCCAAGGGCCTCCTCTCTTCATTCCAATGGCTGGATTCATCTTCCCTGGTTAAGTAAGAGGAGTCAAACAACCATAACCAGCCTCTAGGTATCGTGATTGAGGGAAATTCCCTTGGCTGAAAATCTCCCATAATTGCCATCAACAGCGTTGAAGCCATGACTCCTCCCCTCCCCCAATTGGTTGTTTAAAAAGCTTCCCCAAGGTTAGAGGAGTCGTTTCCCCCATTCACCTGAAGAAACTGAGACGTCTGGTTGTACAGTTGTAGTGCTTTTGGTTCTCCACCTAAACCTGATTTCTCTCCTAATTGATCAAGGATTCTAGCACAAGGGGAGAGGAGGAGAAGCAGACCTTCTAGGGTGGTTCAAACAACCAGACATCTGGATTCTAGCACAAGGGGGAAACGGCTCCTCAAACCTTGGGTGAGGAGTAGAAGCTCCACCTAAACCTTCTAGGGTCCGCTTATCCTCCTCTCCCCTTGTGCTAGAATCCTAAATGAATTAGGAGAGAAATCAGGTTCAATTGAGCCCGATCGGGTGAGATAAATTATTAATTTTCATGGCTTTTTATATCTTGCGGGTTCACCGAAAACCACCCCTCTGGTGGTCGTGCTGCCTTCTAGCGATAGCCACCACCTCAACGGAGGTGGTGGTGGTGGCCGGTCGGGGAGGGGACTGGATGGCTGGCAAAAGCCATTGGAAAAGCTCCAGGATGGGCTGATCGAGGCCATTCGCTGGAGGAAGAAGACAATACATCGGCCGTTGGATCTGATCAAAGGTCATATTATATTATTAATATAAGTGGTATTTTTACCATTTACTATGCACTCTTTTAAATCAAATAAATAATGCCCTTGGGGCTGAACCTTGAGAAGTGGCTAACATGAAAGTTGTAGCCCTTGAAGTCTACTTTATTTTAAAATTTGTATCAACCTATTTGGGTAAGTGGTCTGACCACAGCACTCAAAATGGTACAGTCTGTACCTAGGGTTAACTAGAGACTAAATTGAGTGCCCCCATCAATCCAGCCATCTAAATGACTTGAAATTTGGGCTGGGGTAACTCTTATCTATATCGATAACATATCCAAAATGGGAATTTTTGGAAAACATTTTTCTATAGTTTTTGAAAAAATTTAATAAATCATGTATGATTTAATTTTAGGGTCTAATGGCCTCAAAATTCCCCAAACTTTTAGTGGATGATTCTTAGGGTTATTATATGACCCTGGTAAAATTCTCAGCCCAATTGCGATTGATTTGATTAGGCAATTGTGTGACCAAAATTTGGTCCCTTATGGGTAAATTAGGGCAAATATGTAATTGATGGGTTGAGTGGCCAATCCTCATCCAAAGGGGATGAAACTTGGGCCACAGCCTCAAAGTCATCTAAAACACCACCTCAAGATAAATTGAGTGGTTTGGGGTGGAGATGCCCTAAGACCCTAGTGTAGGCCCTAGAGTTGGGGTTTTGGGCCTAGTGAAGGACATGGGACTATATGTCCTTAGAATGGCTTGAAACTTGGTAGATGAGTTTATAGGGTGGAAATAAGCCCTAGGAAATGTTATTAGAATTTTTAGGAGTACTTAACCTCTTTGAAATAATTTAGGACCAATTAGGGTACTTCTACTTAAAATTTTTTTGCATGATTATATGATTTTAGATGTTCATGAAACTTAGATAGTGATCTTATATAGTTTTTATTGATCTCTGAAAAATTGTTGTATGAATTTGGGATTGATATATTTGGTACTTCATTCACAACCCCAATGTTTGCCCTAATTGCAAGAAAATTAATTATGGGTTTGTTACTCACTGGAAAATTATGAAACTTTGTCAGAGGACTTTTTAGGGCATTCTAATGTCCTGTGAACTTTTAGGTAATTTTTGGAAGAATCTTCATGTAGGATCATTCGCATAGTGCCCTAGATTGAATATCATTAAATAAATTATTTATGGGACAAAATGATGTTGAAAAATAATAATTCTTGGTCAATGGACTTTATGATCATATTTTTAATTTAGTAATTTTCTGATAAATTTTGGAGGGTTGATTCTATTTTTTCCATATTTATCCTAATATTGTAGTTGTTTATTTAATAATTAATTGATGGTCAAATTCATCCTGGAAAATTAGGATTTTTGGTACTTACTATTATATTGATGTTATTAATCTATCATAATTTTGTTAAGGTCATACCTAGTCAGAAAAGTGTACTTGGTGTTCAAAAGCCTAGGTGGCCTGATTTTGCATAAAATATAATAAACACCAAATAAATAAGGAAAAATATTATCTTCTGTATTTAATCTTTAAATACCATGATTGACCCCCAGTAATAATCTTAGGTCTCTTGGATGAGTATTTCGAGGGGTCACCATCCTTGGACACCACATAATCCATTAGGTCTGCACACAGCAAAACCGTAGAATTAGAGAACATGTGAACCTTGGTATGAGGTAGTTGGTGTACCTGGTCTTGGTGAGAATGAATAAGGTCACCAAGGGAAGGCAGGTTGTGAGAGCCTGGTTGACTAGAAGCAATGTTGTGCTTGGGTCCGACGGTGGATCGTCTTTACCTGGAGAAAGAGGCTAAATACACTTAGAGTTAGTTCAAGTGCAATGCTAAAAGAGTTTAGGACATGGATAGATACCAACAATAATAAGTACCTTGCGAAAGGGAGCTTTGGGCTTCAGCCCATCGTAGTTCCTAGTGCCCTCGAGAGCCCTTCATAGGTAATGCCCTGGGTAGTCCAAGGTTAACCATAAACTGTAAGGCTAAACTATTACTGCAAGATTATTTATAAGTGCTTCACTTTCACTCACCCCGTATCCATAGGAGGCTGGTTTGGTTGAGACTAACAAGCGGTAGGCTCGGAGGTGGTAGGAACAGACTAGTTAGTCCGGGGAGTCAGTGGCTCGGAAGGTTATAGTGACGGACGGGTTAGTCCAGGGAGCCGATGGCTCGGAGATTTATAACTATCATAAATGCATATGCATAAAGGTTATGGGTCTTCGGTATTAGACGGTCATTCACACTGACATCGATATGTTGACTCAGTAAGTGTGGTTCTCACTTAGCCAAGGAAAAGACTGGCGGTTGGTCAGCATAGTACGTGGTGACTCTGGTGTGTCCTTTAGAGGCATACGTAAGGGCTAGGCTTGATAGTGCGGATACCCGCCTAGGAGTGGGGGGCCCGACCCACTGTCTCCATTGGCCACTACGGAGGCTCCTAGGAGTGAAACTAGCTGCCCAAATGGGAGAAACTAAAGGTCTGTGCACATAGAGTCATGTGTGTGTGTTGCACTTTCATGAATCATGACATAACATAATACTACACTCATACTTGCATATAACTCGACACCCTATTGTATAAATTGGTATGAGACTTTTTATACGATGAGAGCCTTGCAAAAGACCCGTTAACTTATAAGTTTGTATGAGCATTCATATAAGTTAAGGTTACGTATTTCTTAGTTTACTTTACATGTTCTTACTGTTCTACTTTACTTATTTATATTACTGCTTCCTTGTTATAGTTTTTTTATACATACACATGCTAGGGTAGTTGTCACCTGCTTGTTCCACTATGCTTTGTTGTCCTCCGCTTTCACCCTCCCCACACGGTGCCTAGGAGTAACGGGAGTGAGACGAGGAAGATAGTGGCTTAGTCTTTATGACTAACGGTCGGTGGACCATATCATTTTAGGGGACCGAGGAGCAGGAGCATCAAAACTGACAGGATAAGGGGGCAGGACATGAGGAGCAGTTGCTGCGCACTACCACTACCTCACGATGATGGGTAGAGGATGGATTTCAGCTTTATTCTTCTAGATGTGTGAGTGGAGAGAGAGATTATTTGTATTAGACATGTACCGGGCTTAAGCCCATATTTTTTTTCTACCCTCTTTCATATTTTGTACTCATTGTGGACTATTGCTCTTTTATATATATAGATGTGACTTTTGTGGACTTGATTATATTTGCCTTAGTTGATATTTCTACTTCTTTGGTGATCATTAATGCCGGCAGGATCAGCGTTTTGTAGTGACGATCACCCCGAGTGTCGGTGTCACCGCAAAATGGCGATTCTGGGCGGAAGACCCGGTAGCGTAGAAAAAAAGGGGTCTTACAGATGGTGGCTTCTCAGATCAGGTGAGAGTTTGAGGCAAGGCAGCACACACTCCAACATATTTAGTGAAGGTGAGGAGGCTCATTGGGATGTTCTTAACGTTCTCTATTCAGCATGTGCCATAGGAAGAGAGTGCTAACGCTGATCGATTGGCAAAATTTAGACCCCGAGCAGGAGGGACTGTGAAGGACTTGTTCTAGTCGACTATCGAGGAAGGAGAGTTGATGGAGATAGATCAGTACCCCTCATAGATGGACCCCTTTATGACTTTCTTAGCCACGGGAAGTCTCCGGCTGAGGTCTAGGATAAAAGTAATTTCAGGCAAAAGTTAGCATACTACCTGTTGTGGGATGGGGTATGTATCAAAAGACCCACTTAAGGCTTCTGGTACGATGTATGTCGGAAGAGGAGAACCCTAGGAGTTTGGAGGAAATAAATTCTGGGGAGTGCGATAGCAACTCCGAGAGTAGAACCCTGGAAGGAAGGGTATTATGTTGGGTATTGCATCCACAATAACCAAGATTTGCATGAAGTCACCCTTTAACTAAGATGAATTAAGTTGTATTTGATATCCTTGTTCTAGTTGAATGTTTGCAGATTCTCAGTGTTAAGTGTAGACCAATGTCAGTCTACAGTGGGTCAGAAACACAGAACCATACAGTGTAATCCCTTACTGTGTGATCCAAAGTGTTGACTCATGTGTAGCCTCTCAATTGGGATACACTTCATGTTCAAACATTGGGAGCATGGGATGAAGACAGGATCAGAAGAAAACATTCTCTGAAATTCTTGAAAATTATCTTAGTCCAGTTCTCGAGAAGCAACTTCAAAGTTCTCGAGAAGTGTTGTTTAGTTTTCGAGAAGCTCTCATAGTTCTCGAGAAGCTTAACTACATAGTTCACGAAAAGTCTGGACAGATTCAAGAAATTTTCCAAGTAATAGTTCTCGAGAAGTCCTCTTTGTTCTCGAGAAGTCTTGGTCAGTTTTCGAGAAGCCTAAGGTATAGTTCTCGAGAAGTCTTACTTGTTCTCGAGAAGCTTGGCTTTAGTTCTCGAGAACTGCCAGCTCAATTTCTTGAACAGACAGGATTTGCCTCAGAAAGTTTTCTAAGTTAAGTTCTCGAGAAGTCTTACTTGTTCTCGAGAAGCTTGGCTTTAGTTCTCGAGAACTGCCAGCTCAATTTCTTGAACAGTCAGGATTTGCCTCAGAAATATTTCTAAGTTAAGTTCTCGAGAAGTCTTATTTAGTTCTCGAGAAGTCCTCCCTCAGTTCTCGAGAAGTCACCCTCTTTGTTCTCGAGAAGTTCAGAAAAATTCTCTAAGTACTTGTTCTCGAGAAGTTCAGGAATTTTTCTAAGTCTAGTTCTCGAGAAGTCAATTAGGTTTAGTTCTCGAGAAATCCAAATCGTTTATAAAGAACTTAGTTCCCGAGAAGTCTTGACAGTTCTCGAGAACTCAGTTTCTAGTTCTCGAGAACTATAGCCACTTCTCGAGAACTAAGTTGTTTTTCCAGAAATTTTTGTTCTAAGTCCAGAACGGCCGAAATTTCAAATACCTCGACGTGATTGGTCCACGTGTCATCATTAATGTATTTTCTAGCCGTTAAGGGTAATCCTATATAAAGTCTTTTCCCTAAGACATAACCCTAACTAAGCAGAAAAAAAAGAAGAATCTTTAAGAGCGGATTCCGTTCTTTCCTAAATGACTGGTTTGGCCGACCTTTCTCAAGAACGACATCTAAAGCCGCCGCTCTCGTCAAGATCGATCTCTCTACATTCGATCTAGAAGATCTGCTGATTAAGGAATCGTTTTTCTCTTCTTGATCGAGTAGATTCAAGTTTTCTCAGGTCAGATTTTCAAGGGATCTTCTTCTACAAATTCTGATCAAGCCACAACGTTCAAGAAGAAGACCTAGAGACAAAATCTTTCAGATCTGAGAATATTTCTGTTTGTATTTTCAAACTCTATTTGTAAATCTTGTAGGAGATTAATCTCTGAGTGTAGGAGCGCTGTTATCCGAGTGGTAGGAAGTTTTTATCTTCTGAGTGTAGATCCAGTTGGATCGAGTTTTGTAGGAACGTGGTTCCGAGGTGTAGGATTGGTTTGCAATCCGAGATAGTGGAGTAGCCGAGTCTAGTGATTTGCTAGATTGGTGAGGAAAGTGGACATACCCAAGATCGGGGAACCACTATAAATCTCTTGTCTTCTGTGTGATTGCTTGCTTACTTATTTGTGCTAGTTGCTAAATTTTTTATTACCCTCGGATCTTCATGATTGTTGAAGAAGGTCTGAAAGTCCACCTAGTGTCAACTACCTTCACCTATGGGGGGGGGATAGGTGTCTTGCACAATCTTTTAACGGAATTAAAATTGTACCTGCACAATTAAACAAAACAACACAGCACAAAAATACGCAGGCAGTTATAGTGGTTCCCCTACTTGGGTACGTCCACTTCCCTCTTCGACCTATCTCCCAAAATGGACGACTCGGTCACTTCACCAACCGGATTGAAATCCAATCCTCACACTAATGGAAGGAACCCTTCCAACTAAAGGAGTCACCACTCCTCCACCACGGGTTGAACCCAACCCTTACAATGCGGAACCAATGTTCCTTTACAACAAAAGAAAAATTAGAATGTATAAAATACAAACTACTTATGGAGCGCTTGGTGTCCCTCTTCGTTCTATGTAGATTTATCAACGAAGACGAAGAGTACACGACCTAAGCGCTCACTTAGAGAGGATCTCCCCAAAATCGGTGGCGGCAAGAAGTGCGGCGGAGGAGATTTCGGGATCGGCGGCGGGAAGGTTTGCGGCGGCGAGCTTTGTAGATCCAACATTTGTAGCAAAGCTAGCAAGGTCTACCAACGATCACACTTGGATCGATCGTCTCAATCGATTCGGAAAGGGAAGGTATTCCCGATCTACAAACCAAGAGACAAAGGATCTAAAGATAGACACGTAAGACGCGTTGCATGGCTAAGCTTCTATCACCGGGAGATCAAGATGAATCCAAGATAACGGCGGTGACTATCTCCACGAGCGACGACGGCGGCGAAAGAGAAATCCGCGATCTAGGCCACGTCCGTGATGGCCGATGTTCTCGTTTTTGTTCGCCTTGCTTACATCCAAAATAGGAGTGTATTTATGCTGTAGAATACTCCTTCATAACCGTTGTGGGCCCCCACAAGACGAAACCCTAAGTCCAGTTCAAACAGCGTGTGTATACTTGGTCCGGTCAAGCGAGCAGAAGAAATTCGCCTAAGGCAAATTCGGCGAGAATCATTGGTGATTCTCGACGAATCGGCGAGAATCACTTATGATTCTCGCCGAATTCTACTTGGCAGAATTCTGGCTGAACAACTTGCCATCCGGAGAGAATCGGAGAGAATCATAATTCATTCTCGACGAATCGGCGAGAATGCAAAGTCTTTCTCGATGATTCGGCGAGAATCAACTAGTGATTCTTGACGATTCTGCCTTAAGAAGAATTCTAGACGGCGTTGAGACAACCGACTGCAGTCGGCGAGAATCGGCGAGTGATTCTTGACGATTCGGCGAGAATCACTAGTGATTCTCGTCGAATCGGTGAGAATCACTTAGTGATTCTCATCGATTCTAACTAAGACAAATTTTCGTCTTTCTTCCCGTGAGCTGGTCTTTTACCCATCCTTGCTCCTTGTCTGCTCTTGATCTATCTTAGCCCTATACTTGAACATAAGTACACTCCAATAGAGAGAGTGCACGTAAGCCAACACACTGATCTGCTCAACGAGCGATTACATTGCACAGACCCGTGTATATTGACCTATTGCACCCTGACATTGGCGTGTACTTAGCGTGGAATAACTGCAAGCACAACTTGAAGAAATATCTTCAAATACATTGTTAATTCACCTTAGCTTGTTCAGGGGCTTCTTCAAATCAGGTACATTGTGGATACAATACCCAACAATCTCCCCCTATTTGAAGAAGCCTAAACCCTACAAGCTAAGGTGAATAAAACAGATTGGAATGAAACATAAACTGAACAATAAGTTGAGAATGAAATTCATTACCATTTTCCTTAGAGCATACTTAATTACCATTTTCCTTAGAGCATACTTAGCATACTTAGCACCTTAGCTAAGAGGGTAATCTCCCCCTTTTCGGCTTCTGCAAATCTGGAACTTTAGCACTTGGGACATAATGCTCCCCCTCAGTTCTTGTATCTGTGCCCTATCTTGAGTTCCTTGAGGATGCTCTCCCTTGATCCAAGAGCCTGGAGCCCTTTAGTCTTCATTCCTCATAGTTTTCCATGCCGAATTCAGTTTTGAAGAGACTGAACTTGGCCTCATCGAGAGGCTTTGTGAAGATATCTGCAACCTGCTTATCCGTGAGGACATAGCAGAGAGAGATATCAATGTTTTTCACATGCTCCCAAATGAAGTGGAAGCGCATTATATCTTTTCCCAAATTCCTTGTTCCAGTGCAGGCTTGGAACATCTTTTGTCTAGGTCACCTCATGTTCATTGGTACCTAGAATACCCTGCAAAATAGAATTATCTTACCTTAGGAACCCAATAGGCATTGGGTCCTAGGTTCCTTTTTAGCACACACCCCCTCGGGTGGTTAACCCTACGAGTGGTCGGCCTCGCATTGCCAACATGAGGAGTCTCATTGTTCCTTGGATTAAACCAGCAATCCACGGCAAAGTGACCAACTTTTCCACAGCACCAACAGTCAAACCTGTTGTACCGGTTCCTAGGCTCATACTTCACCCTTGGAACGGTGGGTCCAGCCGGGGCCTTGGATCCGGAGGTGGATGCATCATGATGATAGCAATCATATGATTTCTTCACTTCAAGTTCCTTCAGTATGCCAGGCTTGGCCTTTGGAGCCTGCTTCCTATTATGGCCGCTAGAGAAATTACCATAATTCTCCACTTGGATTTCCTCATAAGGTGCCTTGAAGACACTCTCACTGAAGTTTCGGGGGAAGGTCCAACCATCATACCGGCTCTTGGGCTTTTCAATCGAGGGCCGGAAGAAGTGTCCATATGTTGACTCAAAGTCCTGCTCATTGTAAGGAATGCCAGGCTTCCTGAATTCAATAGTGTTGAGTGGGGCCTTTCCCTTTTCTGCAGTAGAGGCCTTCTTAGTAGCCTTATATTTCCTCTGCTTTCTGTTTCTCCTGGATGATTTACCAGGCACACCCACATGCCCCAAGCCAGCCCCCATAGCCTGAGCAGAGAAGGTATCAACCAGTGGAAGAACAGTCTTTGGCATAGAGAAGCTTTTGACAATCTTCCTTTCTGTCGCAAGTTGTTCTTCCAACTTGTTGACTTCTTCGTGTTTAAGGTCAAGGAGACTTAGAGACTCTGAGTGCTTAGAGATCAGGTCCTGGTGCTCCTGTCGGAGAGAAATCAAGCTAGTGATCTCTTCCCTTAGGGAGAAACCCTCGACCTTAAGGAATTTGACTTCCTTTTTCTGAGC
Organism: Platanthera zijinensis; assembly: GCA_039513925.1. Classification (NCBI taxonomy): domain Eukaryota; kingdom Viridiplantae; phylum Streptophyta; class Magnoliopsida; order Asparagales; family Orchidaceae; genus Platanthera; species Platanthera zijinensis. The sequence goes on from CM077084.1 coordinate 85,639,578, forward strand.
CCTCAATCTCTTGCGGTATTCCTCGAAGGTGTTGAGCAGAAGCTCATACTTTTCGAGGAGCTCAGCTTCACGGGAAGACGGGCTGTCCTCGAGATCATCATCAGGAGACTCATAGCCAGAGTCAGAGAGGGGGGTACGAGCTTTTACCTTTCCAGTAAATGGGGGGCATTCTCCTTCTGAGTCAGAGCGACCCACTAGCCCGAAATAGGCTTCCTCATCATCACTGGAGTCTGAGGAATTATACTAACTCAGTGTCTTTAGCTTTTTGGCGATGTAGCTCCTCTTCTTATTCTTATCTCTAGAGGACTTGTGCTCCTCTCCCTTCCCCTTATCTCTCTTGCCTTGGTGGCAGTCAGCGATGACGTGACCTGGCTTATTGCATCCAAAGCAAATAATATCATTAGAGCGATGTTTGTTCGGTTTTGATTCATACCTGTCAGAAGAATAATTTTTCTTCTGATTTCTAGAGGAGAAGCCATCCTTGTTTCTCTGATTCCTCAACTTGAGGAAATTCTTGAACTCTCGAGTGATGAAGGAGGGTTCTTCCTCAAATAGCTCTGATTCGGATGAGCATGGCTCAGAGTCTTCTTCCTCAGCCTTTCTCCAAGATCGCGAAGAGGTTGCACCCTTGCCTTTCCTTGATAGATTAGCTTTCAGGGCTAAAGTCTTTTCTTTGGCAGTGGCTTTATCGGCTTCTTCTTCCGCTTTCCTGGTGTTCAGCTGAAGCTCATAGGACAGAAGTTACCCAAACAGAATCTTGGGATATGTTTCTGCCAGCCTGCCAAATTCTCTGATGGCGCAGATCTTGGTGTCCCATTCCTTAGTAAGGGATTTAAGGAACTTGTCATTTAGTTCACCATCGGTGAACACTCTTCCATATCCCTTCAGGGAATTGACGATCTTCAGGAAGTTCTCGAAAGTCACTCCGATTTATTCCTTGGGACCTTGCCTGAAGGCCTCGTACTTCTAGTTCAGAAGGGATCTTCGATCATCCCTTACTTCATCAGTGCCTTCCATCAAGATGATCAGGCAGTGCCAAATGTCCTTTGCAGTCCTGCAGTTGCAGAAAACCTACATCATGGAATCATCGACGGCGCTTACTAAGATGTTCTTAGCTTTCTTGTTAAGTTCGACAAGCGCCATCTCATCCTTAGTCATTTCGGAGAGCTTCTTGGGCACCATCTTGGTAGGATCAATGGTGGAGGCCTTAGTGGGGATATAAGGTCCCTCCTCCACTATCATGAAGAGTCGTGGGTCGACTGCTTCCATATAGTACCTGATCCTTTCCTTCCAGATAGGAAAGTTCAACTTGGTGCACACTGGGATCTTCCCTGAATACTTGAGTCCTTCCATTTCAGAGATCTTCTTTCTTCTTGACACTAGATGCGGGAACTTACTCAAGGTGTTAACCTTATTGACGAGTAACCTCCCTCTGATAACACTTGAAAGTCCACCTAGTGTCAACTACCTTCACCTATGGGGGAGATAGGTGTCTTACACAGTCTTTTAGCGGAATTAAAATTATACCTGCACAATTAAACAAAACAACACAACACAAAAATATGCAGGCAGTTATAGTGGTTCCCCGACTTGGGTACATCCACTTCCCCCTTCGACCTATCTCCCAAAAGGGAAGACTTTGTCACTTCACCAACCAGATTGAAATCCAATCCTTATACTAATGGAAGGAACCCTTCCAACCAAAGGAGTCACCACTCCTCCACCACGGGTTGCACCCAACCCTTACAATGCGGAACCAACGTTCCTTTACAACAAAAGAAAAATTAGAATGTATAAAATACAAACTACTTATGGAGCGCTTGGTGTCCCTCTTCATTCGATGTAGCTTTCTCGACGAATACGAAGAGTACACGACCTAAGCGCTCACTTAGAGAGGATCTCCCCGAAATCGGCGGCGACAAGAAGTGCGGCGGCGGAGCTTTCGGGATCGGCGGCGGCAAGGTTTGCGGCGGCGAGCTTTATAGATACAACCTTCGTAGCAAAGCTAGCAAGGTCTACCAACGATCACACTTGGATGGATCGTCTCAATCGATTCGGAAAGGGAAGGTATTCCCGATCTACAAACCAAGAGACAAAGGATCTCAAGATAGACACGTGAGACGCGTTTCTTTGCTAATCTTCTGTCACCGGGAGATCAAGATGAATCCAAGATCAATGGCGGTGATTATCTCCACGAGCGACGACGGCGGCGGAAGAGAAATCCACGATCTAGGTCACGTCCGTGACGGCCGATGTTCTCGTTTTTGTTCGCCTTTCTTACATTTAAAATAGGAGTGTATTTATACTATAGAATACTCCTTCATAACCATTATGGTCCCCCACAAGACGAAACCCTAAGTCCGGTTCAAACAGCGCGTGTATACTTGGTCCGGTCCAGCGAGTAGAAGAAATTCGCCTAAGGCAAATTCGGCGAGAATCATTGGTGATTCTCGACGAATCGGCGAGAATCACTTATGATTCTCGCCGAATTCTACTTGGCAGAATTCTGGCTGAAGATCTTGCCATCCGGAGAGAATCAGCGAGAATCATAATTAATTCTCGACGAATCGGCGAGAATGCAAAGTCATTCTCTATGATTCGGCGAGAATCAACTAGTGATTCTCGATGATTCTTCCTTAATCAGAATTCTAGACGGCATTGAGACAGTCGGCTGCAGTCGGCGAGAATCGGCGAGTGATTCTCGACGATTCGGCGAGAATCACTTAGTGATTCTCGTCGATTCTAACTAAGGCAAATTTTAGTCTTTCTTCCCGTGAGCTGGTCTTTGACCCTTCCTTGCTCCTTGTCTGCTCTTGATCTATCTTAGCCCTGTACTTGAACATAAGTTCACTCCAATAGAGAGAGTGCACGTAAGCCAACACACTGATCTGCTCAACGAGGGATTACGTTGCACAGACCCGTGTATATTGACCTACTGCACCCTGACATTGGCGTGTACTTAGCGTGGAATAACTGCAAGCACAACTTGAAGAAATATTGTCAAATACATTGTTAATTCACCTTAGCTTGTTTAGGGGCTTCTTTAAATCAGGTACATTGTGGATACAATACCCAACAAGGTCCGTATGTTCCTATGATTGCATCTACAATATATCCAACCATACAAGTCCCAAATAAGTTGATGGACTTGGATAAGGATGAGATTGCACTTGTCTCCCTAGACAAGAAAGCTAAAAATATTTTAGCAAGTGCAGTCGATGACTCGATGCTGCAAAATTTGATTCATTGCCAGTCTGCCAAGGAGATGTGTCAATCCCTAGTGACTCTGATGGAAGGCACTGAAGAAGTTAGGGATGATCGGAGATCCCTTCTAAATCATAAGTATAAAGCCTTCAGGCAAGGTCACAAGGAAGCCATAATTAATACCTTTGAGAACTTCTTCAAGATAGTCAATGGCCTAAGAGTTTTTGACCGAGTCTTCACAAATGGGGAACTGAATGACAAATTCTTAAGATCCCTGACCAAGGAATGAGATAATAAGATATGCGCCATTCGGGAGTTCGGAAGGTTAGCCGAGATGGACCCGCAGAATCTATTCGGAAAGCTTATGTCTTACGAGCTCCAAATCAACTCAAGAAAAGCTGAAGAAGAGATGAGCAGGTCTGCATCCAAGGAGAAGTCTGTCGCTCTGAAGTCAGATAGCTCAAGGAAGACAAAGGCTAACTCTCCTTCCCCAGCTCCTGAAGCTGATGAAGAAGAATCATCTGAGCCAAGCTCCTCTGGCTCAAAGCTATCTGATGGAGAGTTCTCTCTACTCTCAAGACAGTTCAAGAAATTCTTGAGCAAGAAGAAGCAATGGAAAGGCAAGGATGCCTCCTATAGAATATCACGCAATGATGGTGATCGCCATAGAAAAGGTTCAAGCAGCCATGACAGGTATGGTTCTAAACCGAATAAACATTATTCGACTGACATCGTTTGTTATTGCTGTAATAAGCCATGTCATGTAATTGCGGATTGCCCCCACAAGAAGAAACAGGGTGGCAAAAGAGAAGAGAAAACGTCCTATAGTAAAAAGAGGAAAGAAAAGAGCCTGTTGTCCAAGAAGGGCAAAACCCTCAGTGACTCCGACTCATTTGAGTCGAGTACAGAAGAGGAAGAAGCCTACTTTAGGCTAATGGCTCTAATTGATGATGAACAAGTTCCCCAGTTCACTGGGGAGGTAAAATCTAACACCCCTCTTTCAGAATCTGATGATGATAATGAGCAAGAGGGCTATCACTCTGAGGATTAATCTGAACTCATGGGACAATATAAGGAGTTACTCGAGGCTTACGACAAATGTCGCCGAGTCGTGAAAACTCAAGCTAAAGAGATAAAGTCTCTAAAAGCTACAGAGAGCACCTTAAGAGAAGAAGTCTCAAAGACTGACTCTCTCAAGGAAGACTTCAATAAATCTATTGAAGAATATAACAAGGCTATTGAGCACCTTGACCTTAAGGAGAAAATATTCAAGGAGTTGGAAGAACAACTCTCAGCTGAAAAGAAACTTGTAGAAGGTTTCTCTAAGCCTAAGACTGTACTTCCTCTGATTGCTAAATTCTCAGCTAAGGCCAAGGGTGCTGGTCTAGGCCACAAAGGTGCTTCTAGTAAATCCTCTAGGAGAAGGAAGGCCAAGAGAAAGAATAAGGATGCCAAGAAGGCCTTGTCCTAGGAAAAAGGGAAAGCTCCTTTGGAGCCAGTCTCGTTCAAGAAAGTTATCTTTTTTGCGAACGAATTCGACTATGAGTCCACCTATGGACACTTCACTAGGACGATCCCGGAGAAGCCTAAGTCAAGGTACCAAGGTTGGACTCGCCCTCATAACTTTGGAGAGAGTGTCTTCAAGGCACCTTATGAAGAGATTCAACTTCAGAGCTATGGAACTTATGCTCATGGTCATAACATCAAGAAGACACCAAAGGTAAAACCTGTTGTGGAAAAGCCTATGAAGGAGAAAACTTCATGCAGTTGCCATCATCATGAAGCTTCTTCCTCCAAGGATGCTACCCCTACTGGACCTCCTCTCAAGAAAGTCAAGCATGAGATTATAAGGCAAAGATACAACAGATTCGACTGTTGGTGCTGTGGTAGAGTTGGTCACTTTGCCATAGATTGTTGGTTCAATCCTAAAAATGCTGCAACTCCTCAAGTTAGCAACGTGAGAATGACCACTCATGAGGCTAATACTCGTAAGGGGAGTATTCTAACTCGAGACCAAGGGCCCAAATGTGTTTGGGTTCCTAAGGCTAAGTGATTATAATTGCAGGTACGTCCAAAGGCCATTAAAACTCCAATCTGGTATTTAGACAATGGATGTTCTCGGCATATGATCGGGACAAGGAGCCTACTCTAGAACTTTTCACTGGTGTTGAACGGACCAAAGGTCATCTTTAGAGGTTCAGACCGAGGAATTACCAAAGGCTACGGTATGATTACTAACAATAACATATCCTTTTCGGATGTAGCCTATGTTGAAGGATTGGAACACAATCTCATCAGCATAAGCCAACTATGTGACAAAGGATACGTGGTTGAATTCCATGCTGACAAGTGTTTGATAAAATCGGTTGACAACATGGAAACTATTTTATCAGGCACTCGAAGCAGAAATATTTTCTGTTAAAATTTCATCTATATTGACTCCTCTACACCAATATGCCTTTTAATAAAAAGTAGTGCATCTCTTGCTGACCAATGACACAAGAGACTAGCACATATTAATTTCAAAACTATTAATAAACTATTCTCTTAGAACTTAGTACGTGATGCCCCTAATGTCAAGTACGTTAAGGACAGCCCCTGTCATGCCTGTATAAAAGGCAAGCAAACAAGGAGTTCATTTAAAAGCATTATAGACAAGGATTCTAATAGAAGCTTACAGCTTCTTCATATGGACTTGTTCGGTCCACTACAAGTTAGAAGTTTGGGAGGTAAGAAATATACGTTGGTTATTGTGGATGATTACTCGCGCTTTGCGTGGGTGTTCTTTCTGAAACACAAGTCAGATACCTTCAATATTTTCACTAATTTTGTTAGGCAAGTCCAGAATGAATACAACGGCTCCGTAGTCAAAATCAGAAGTGACAATGGAACAGAATTCAAGTCTGGGGCTATGACAAAATACTGTGAAAGTCAAGGTATCTTTCATCAGTTTTCCTTTCCTCGCACTCCACAACAAAATGGAGTAGCTGAGAGAAGGAACAGAACACTCATAGAGGCTTGCCCGACTATGTTGAGTGATGCCTCACTTCTAGAGTACTTCTGGGCTGAATCCGTCAACACCGCTTGTCATGTGTAAAATCAAGCACTCATCAACAAGAACCATGATAAGACTCCTTACGAACTTCTAAAAGGCAGGAAACCAACCATTTCATATTTTAGAATCTTTGGCTGTAAGTGCTTCGTACTTAACAAAGGCAAGTATCACACTACCAAGTTTATCGAGAAAAGCTTTGAAGGTATTTTGGTAGGTTATAGTAGCCATAGTAAGGCATATAGAGTATTTAATAGAAAAACTCTTGTGGTAGAAGAATCGATACACATTGTATTTGATGAGACGAGTTTGCTGCAAAGCAACTCTTCTAGTGTGCTTATTGAAGATGCATGTACAAAGATAAAGGAACTCAGCCTGGATGAACCTACTGAAGATAAAGATGAAAAGTTCATCAAGATCACCTCTACAACCCCGATTGGAGAGGTAGACGATCAAGATGAAGAATTCATCCCAGCTGAAGATGAAACTCCAATGGCTGAGGAGATCCCAGATCCAAGGACTCTAGAGCTCAGACACCTGAAGGATCATCCCTCTGACCAGATCATAGGAGATCCCTGGGATGGTGTTAGAACTCGTCGAGGTACAACTAATGAGAATTTATTCTTAAGTTTTCTATCACAGGTTGAACCTAATAAGTTCGAGGAAGCAAACTCAGATGCATCCTGGATTCTAGCCATGGAAGAAGAGTTAAATCAGTTCAAACGTTGCAAAGTTTGGACACTTGTTCCTAGACCCAAGAGTAAGAACATCATCGTGACAAAATGGGTCTACCAGAACAAGATGGATGAAGATGGAACTATTATAAAGAACAAAGCGAGACTCGTTGCCAAGGGCCATCATCAAGAAGAAGGAATCGAATTCGATCAAACATATGCTCCAGTGGAAGGACTGGAGGAAATCATGTTATTCCTTGCTTATGCTGCACTTAAGGGCTTTACCGTCTATCAGATGGATGTAAAATCCGCCTTCCTAAATGGTGACATAAAGGAAGAAGTGTATGTAGAGCAACCGCCAGGTTTTGTTGACTCAACTTTTCCTAATCATGTTTATTTACTGCAAAAAGCATTATATGGTCTTAAACAAGCTCCTCGAGCTGTGTATGAGACGCTATCTAGCTTTCTTCTTGAGAAGAAGATCACAAGAGGAAAGATAGACAAGACATTATTTCTTAGAGAAATAAATGACAAGATTTTTCTAGTGCAAATCTATGTCGATGACATTTTTTTTAGCTCTACGGATAACAATCTCTACAAGAAGTTTTCTAAACTTATGCAAGGGAAGTTTAAAATGAGCCGTACGAGAGAGCTGAAGTATTACTTAGGGCTTCAGGTGAAACAATCTGAGGATGGAATCTTAATCTCGTAGACCAAGTTCACCAAAGAGCTACTTAAGAAATTCAGAATGGAGAATGAAACCTCTATGAGGACTCCAATGGCCTCAGCTATGTCTCAAGACAAGGATGAGAAAGGGAAACCTTTTGATGAAACCAAGTACAGAAGCATAATTGGGTCCTTGCTCTACCTTACCGCAAGTAGACCAGATATAATGTTCTCAACATGTGTATGTGCTAGATTCCAGGTGAAATCTAAGGAATCTCACTATATTGTTGCGAAGCGAATTTTGAGATACCTTAAAGGTACACAAAATCTTGGCTTATGGTACCCAAGAAGTAATGATAATGAACTGATTGGATTTTCAGATGCAGATTTTGCAGGAAGCAAAGACGACAGGAAAAGCACTTCTGGGACTTATCAATTCCTAGGAATAAGGCTTATCTCTTGGAGCAGTAAAAAGCAAAACTGTGTCGCAATCTCAACGGCCGAGTCAGAATACATTTATACTGGTAGTTGTTGTGCACAGTTGCTTTGGCTAAAGAACCAGCTAGAGGATTACAATATGAAGGTCAAGTACATTCCATTGTCCTATGATTCCTCCAGCGCAATCGCAAACAACCCAGTCTCACACAGCCGGACAAAGCACATCGAGCTGAGATACCACTTAATCCGGGAGCATGTGGAGCAAGGAGATGTGGATTTGCAGTACGTGCCAACAGATCGACAGGTTGCAGATATTTTCACAAAGTCGCTGGACGAGACCAAGTTCAATTTCTTCAAAATTGAACTTGGGCCTACTGAACAAGGAAGATTAGGCCAAGGTGATCAGTTCAAAGGCTCAAGAATAGAGAAATCTCAAAAAAGGTCAAAATTTTTCAAGTAGAAGGATAGCTCTCGAGAACCATAACTTACTTCCCGAGAACTATCTGCCAGTTCTCGAGAACTAAATCTTGCTTCTCGAGAACTATCTGCCAGTTCTCGAGAACTAAATCTTGCTTCTCGAGAACTATCTGCCACTTCTCGAGAACTAAAACTTGCCTCTCGAGAAATGGCCCGTCCTTTTGCCGATTTCTGCTAACTCTTCTATTTTGAAAACCTCCTGATTTCTGTCCTAATCCAAGATTAATTAGACTCATAATTGACATTACTAGGGTTATATATATATATTATTTTAGAAATCTTAAATCAACCGCCATTTCAAAATCATTCTCTCAAACTCTTCGTCTTCCGCCGTAAGAAAACTCTATCTCCGTCGCAGTCTCGCGCTCAGTCTGTCGACACCGTCAGCTTTCATGGCGCAGGTTTCCAAGATTGGAGTCGGCAGCGAACTGGTAGTCGCAGGAATTGCAGAGATTTCAGACGATTTCCGGAACCTTCTCATTCTTCTCGAAATCGCCGGCCTTATGTTCGTTTTGGCAGAACCCTGCAAGATTCTCTTTCCTGATGTCGAGGAGTTCTTCAAGAATACTAAGGTGAAAAGAAATGGTACGATTCTGAAAACTCAAGTCAGAGGGATCAAGATAAAGTTGAACAAGACGAGAGTTTCCCAGCTTCTGAGAATGCCCGTTGTAGATGAGGAAGATGACCTAAGTTGGAAGACTATGACAGGACCTACTTCCTCTGTGGAGTTCCTGAGTAATTTCACTCCTTCAGGAGAAACCTTTTCAATGATGTAGGGAAATTTCTTGTAGACATTATTGGAAAAATCCTATGGTGCAAAACAGGGTCAATTAGTTTCATTACTAATGATCTATTTGGAGTAATGACAGCCATTATCTTAAGGAAGAAATTTCAGTTTGGCATGATGATATTTGAGTTGATCAAGGACAGCCTCCAAGCTCCCAAATTTGCAAGGATAATCTCATTGATTTTGCGAGAGATTGATCCTGTTACCTTCAAAACCTCAAAAGGTACCATGATTCACCACCTTGAGAAGATTTCCTTAGCCTCCATCTAAGATGGGAGTTAAAGCTGAAGAACCCAAAGCAAATAGCTAAAGGTGAGGACCCCATCTCCTCCTCTATATCATGCTACTGAACCATCTGGTGCAGCAACTGAGGGGGAGCCTGCACACTCTGCCTCAGGTATCAAAACTCCTACTCCTCCAGCCAAATATCCTCTAAGAAGCCCAATGATATCTCCTGTCAGGAGCCCTGTGGCATTCTCTCCAGTGCCAAACCTATCAGATGTTCTAGCCCAAGAAATTCTCAAAGACACAAATGAAGCTATAGACAAGATGATAGAAGAGCTTACCTCAAAAGAACCTCCTTCCCCCCTTTCCAAAGATCTCCCTGAAGACCCATCCAGAGATCCCTCACCCCAAGCTACTCCTTCTCCCTCTCCAATAAAAGAATCAACTCCACTAGAGACTACCCTTCTATCTGAAGAGGATGTGCAAGCCCCTGAGGAGGTGGAAGCCCCTCTCAGGAATATTGATTTCTCCCTTCCTAGATTTGTTGATGAGGAGGGAGATATAGTATCTCATACTGTAAGAGCCCAGAAATCTGTTATACTGGAAGAAATCCCCCCATAGAAAGCTCCTCCACCACCTCAGATTGATTCTACAACCCCTGCTGCTGCTGCTGTAATTGCAAATTCAGATATTCTATCAAAGTTTGAAGAAATGTTAGCTAACTAGAGGAAATATTTTGATGAATCTCTTCAGACTGTCAAAGATCAGGTAACTTCCCTTGAGAAAGAAATGAGCAGAGGCTTTGCAGAGATTCAAGCCAACACTAATTCTCTCAAAGGATTGTTCAGAATTGGAGGAAAAGCCATAGATCACACCATCACAAGCATTGGTCAAGTCATGGACCAATGTATCACCCTAACAAACAATCAAATTCAGTTAGACAAGAGAGCTGAAGAGAATGTCAGGAAGGTATGCAATGAAGTTGGTACTTTCAAAGAAGACTCCATAGACCAGCTATCGATAGAAATCAGAAAGGGGGACACCATAGTGAAAGAACAGGTAGAAAAGCTTACTACAAATGCCAAAACTATATGGGATGAGAAACTAACTGCAATCAGTAAGGATGTATTAGAACAGATTCAATCAGTAAAATTCCATACATATGATATCGCTGTCTGGATGCACAACAAGATCTTCCAAGATTTTTAGGCTGACCCCAACATTATTCCTCATCACTTAAATCCTCTTGCTCAAGGTTAGTCCAGCCAAGTGCCTCAACCTCAAATGCCTACATTTTCTCCTAGACAAGAAGATCAGGCACCTCCTCCAGCTTCATATTCCCAAGTTTGGGATGACATTATTCCTCAAGATCTACCAGAGGTTCACATCCCCAAGAAAAGGAAGTATGGGGAAGGTCCTTCTGCTAGCAAATCTGTTCCTCAGCCAGAGGCAGAAAGAAGAAAAGCAAAGGAATTTTCTGAAGTTTGGAGCCCAACTTCCAAAGCTCTAATTCTTGACACTCTTAAACTAGTCATGGACTTTAATGAGAATAGACATCTTCACTACAACTCAGTTGAGTGGGAGTTATATGAAAAGTCAATGATCAAAAGGAGGATATATGATAGAGAATATGGAAAGAATAATCCTAAAGCTCCTCCAAAGCCCCTAAGGTACTATCCAAAGTCTTTCAGTTATCAGAGGAGGCAGCAGGAAAAGCAAGACAGGCAACAACAAAGAAATGATTGATTCATGATGTTTTGTTTTGAGAATTTTGAGGAAATGGATGTTGATTGATTCTAAAACATTACTTATATATACAATCCCTAGTTTTGTATATTGTGCCTTTAATTAATCTGTCTTTGTATTTATATTCAACTCCTTTCTTCCAGTTCTTTCTTTATTATGATAATTCACCTTAGTATAGAGGGTTCTGACTTCTACAAATAGGAGGAGATTGTTGGGTATTGCATCCACAATAACCCAGATTTGCATAAAGTCACCCTTAAACTAAGATGAATTAAGTTGTATTTAATATCCTTGTTCTAGTTGAATGTTTTCATATTCTCAGTGCTAAGTATAGACCAATGTCAGTCTACAATGGGTCAAAAACATAGGACCATAAAGTGTAATCCCTCACTGTATGATCCAAAGTGTTGACTCATGTGTAGCCTCTCAATTGGGATACACTTCATGTTAAAACATTGGGAGCATGAGATGAAGACATGATTAGAAGAAAACATTCTCTGAAATTCTTGAAAATTATCTAAGTCCAGTTCTCGAGAAGCAACTTCAGAGTTCTCGAGAAGTGTTGTTTAGTTCTCGAGAAGCTCTCATAGTTCTCGAGAAGCTTAACTACATAGTTCACAGAAAGTCTGGACAGATTCAAGATATTTTCCAAGTTATAGTTCTCGAGAAGTCCTGTTTGTTCTCGAGAAGTCTTGGTCAGTTTTCGAGAAGCCTAAGGTATAGTTCTCGAGAAGTATTACTTGTTCTCAAGAAGCTTGGCTTTAGTTCTCGAGAACTGCCAGCTTAATTTCTTGAACAGTCAGGATTTGCCTCAAGAATTTTTCTAAGTTAAGTTCTCGAGAAGTCTTACTTATTCTCGAGAAGCTTGGCTTCAGTTCTCGAGAACTGCCAGCTCAATTTCTTTAACAGTAAGGATTTGCCTCAGAAATTTTTCTAAGTTAAGTTCTTGAGAAGTCTTATTCAGTTCTCGAGAAGTCCTCCCTCAGTTCTCGAGAAGTCTTCCTCTTTGTTCTCGAGAGGTTCAGAAAAATTATCTAAGTGCTTGTTCTGGAGAAGTTCAGGAATTTTTCTAAGTCTAGTTCTCGAGAAGTCAATTAGTTCTCGAGAACTAAACCTTGTGTTCTCGAGAAGTCCAAATCGTTTCTAAAGAACTTAGTTCCCGAGAAGTCTTGACAGTTCTCGAGAACTCAGTTCCTAGTTCTCGAGAACTATAGCCACTTCTCGAGAACTAAGTAGTTTTTCCGGAAATTTTTGTTCTAAGTCTAGAACGGCCGAAATTTCAAATACCTCGACGTGATTGGTCCACGTGCCGTCATTAATGTCTTTTCTAGCCGTTAAGGGTAATCCTATATAAAGTCTTTTCCCTAAGACATAACCCTAACTAAGCAGAAAAGAAAAAAGAAGAATCTTTAAGAGCGGATTCCGTACTCTCCTAAATTACTGGTTCTGCCTACCTTTCTCAAGAACGACATCTGAAGCCGCCGCTCTCGTCAAGATCGATCTCTATGCATTCGATCTAGAAGATCTGCTGATTAAGGAATCGTTTTTCTCTCCTTGACCGAGTAGATTCAAGTTTTCTCAGGTCAGATTTTCAAAAGATCTTCTTCTACAAATTTTGATCAAGCCGCAACGTTCAAGAAGAAGACCTAGAGACAAAATCTTTCAGATCTGAGAATATTTCTATTTGTATTTTCAAACTCTATTTGTAAATCTTGTAGGAGATTAATCTCTGAGTGTAGGAGCGTTGTTTTTTGAGTGGTAGGAAGTTTTTATCTTCCGAGTGTAGATCCAGTTGGATCGAGTTTTGAAGGAACGTGGTTTCGAGGTGTAGGATTGGTTTGCAATCTGAGATAGTGGAGTAGCCGAGTCTAGTGATTTGCTAGATCGGTGAGGAAAGTGGACGTACCCAAGATCGGGTAACCACTATAAATCTCTTGTCGTCTATGTGATTGCTTGCTTACTTATTTGTGCTAGTTGCTAAATTTTTTATTCCGCATTAGAGGCACATCTCACCTATTCAACCCCTCTAGGTTATTTAGGTAGACAACTTACATCTTTTATATTACATAAGAGTTTTCAAAGAAGTGTCAGATGTAACGTCCCAATTCGCGCTAGGCCCCTTGATTGCGTATTTGAGTCAAGGGGGCTGTGGTGAGCCCAATGGGGGTGTGGGTGAACAGGTGCGAACGCATGGGAAATGAGGAAAACAAGGCAAAACGGTGATTTTGGCCGACACGGGTATGGACACGGCCGTGTCCATACCCGTGTGCCTCATGCCAATATTAGGCTTACCAGTCAGAGAGGTACACGGGTATTGGGACACGGGCGTGTCCCTACCCGTGTGCTGAGGACACGGGTCGAGACACGGCCGTGTCTCTACCCGTGTGCCGCAACCCCGACACGGCAGAAAGATGTTCTGGGATGAACACGGCCTTAAATACGGCAGGCGACACGGCCGTGTCACCTGAACACGGGTAGGAACACGGCCGTGTGCCTACCCGTGTCTGCGGTGTATAAAAACGAAAAAGATGTGAAACCCTAGCATTTTATCCCCTTTCTTCAGCCCCGAAATTTCTGAGAGAGTTCTCTTGGCTGGAGGAGGAAGAGGCTTGCCGGAGCCATCCTTGGAAGAAGATTGCCGGGCCATCCTTGGCGGAAACGAAATGCCGCTACGAAGGAGTGCGAGGCTCATGGCCGGCCATGGTGGTACTGCTGGACTTGAGGTGAGCTTTCTCCCCTCTCCCTTGGTGCTAGATCTATAGTTATTTTAGGAGAGACATCGACTCCATAGAGTCTTGATGGCGAGGAGGAGAGTTCTTAGGATAAGCCATGCCTAGGTTTTCTAGGCTTAGTCTCCCTCAACCTTCTCATCATTCAAAGTGAAGATGAGAGGGGTTTTCGTTGAGGGTTTGGCTTTGAAAGGAGAAATAAGGTTGGGTGTGATTTCTGGAGAAGTTTATGCGAGGTCGTTGCAAGGAAGAAGATGAACGGATGCCGTTCATCTCGCCTTAAGATGCGTGCAGAAATCTGATTTCTGCACGCGGCGACCTTCGTGGCCAATTTCAGAGGTGTTCTGGCCAGATCTGGGTGAACGACTCAACACGAAAGTCGTAGCCCTTGAAATTATCTTTCCAACGAGTGGTTGCACGTTTTCATGCGATACCCGTAGCCATGGGAAAGCTGGTTCGAGTCCACTGCGTTCGGGAAAATCCTGTACAGGAAACTGTTTCCTGTACGTATTCGAGTTGAATTTCTGGTATGTTGCGACCAGATCTGGGCGATCGACTCAACCCAAAAGTCGTAGCCCTCGCGAATACCTTTCCAACGAGGGGTTGAGCATTGTGATCGGATTCCTGTAGCTCCGGGAATCCCAGTTTTAGTATCGGGCTATCCTATGTTAATGCACTTGTTAATTTATAATGCTAGCACTCTTGCAATGGTTGCGATTTGCTCATTTGTTATCTTGCTCCAATATATCTATAATGTTGTTGTTACTATAATTTAGCATGGTTACTCATTTGGTTGTGTAATAAGGAATAACCATGTATTGGTGGGGAAATGGAGTGGATGAGAAGGCTAAAAATTAAGGGTTGAGATTGGTGTAGAATATATTTATATAGTTGGGTGTTGAACATATCTATTATGCGTAGTGTTGAGGTGTATTCATTGAATAGGTGGGCGTGAATATGATGGACACTATGTGAAGAGTATTTTGTAACCGTAATCCGAGCCCAAGGGGTTTATTAATAACTGATGCTTAGAGTTGAAGCCTCCCTACGGGTAGCATCGAGTGAGTTGTTTTGGGGCATGCGATGTGCGACAATTCATCGTGTCGCGATATTGAGATAATGACTGTGGCAGGTCTACGGGTTCGCCAGTCGTCACACCGATGGGAGCCAATGGGTAGACCTTGGGCGGTAGGGTTAGATACTTGGTGTCCATAAACCGAGATCTCCTCCGCGCCATAAGAACGGTTGGGCTTGCACCTCGTGCGTTTCCGAGGTTCCATCCGGTTCGAAATCAAAGGCCAGGTTGGGCTGTGTTCTTGGTGCACATCTACCCAAGACCCCTTCTGAGCCGTAGTACGCATGTGAGCTCCGCTGTTGTGTTTTTAGCGTTGAGGCGTACGGGGGCCTATGATAGGTAGTGTGATACCACCTAGTAGTGGAGACGCCCGCTCCACTGTCGCCGTCTGGCCACGACGGACGACGCCTGAGAGGTTAGCTACCTGCTCGAAAAGTGGGAACTCCAAGTCTGTGTCGACATAGCAACTTGCATGTGCGTGCGCATGATTCGGTCATAGCATAGCATTCATATCATGTCATTCATTGCATACACAAGATCCTCATCGTATAAGTTTGTATGGGCACTCTTATACGATGAGTTACTTTACTGTTAAGCCGATCCTTAACTTATAAGTTTGTATGGGCACTCTTATAAGTTAAGTTACTATTCTGATTACTTATACCTGCTGTCATATATATTGATATTTGTAGAACTGCTAGTTGTGTAGCGTAGTTTATACTCCACCATATTTACAGTCACCTGTTTGTTTACTTGCTTATATATATATATACATTGTACCTTTGTTCCTTTCTCCGCCCGGTGCCGAGGAGTCGCCGGGGGAGCGGATGTGAAGCCACTTAGTCTTATGACTAACAGTTGCTACGTGATGATTACAATTATGGTAGATTTTTATTGTAATAATTGTAATCATGTCCTCTGTTTTCTACCTCTTTATTCAAGTAATTGCACTAAATAATTGAGAATTGGTATTGTTATGAATAGTAGAGCATAGTTTAAAGTTGTTACTATTTTATGTATTGAACTTCTCCCTTACTATGTCATTTTTCTAATGCAGGTACGACTAGCCAGTGGAACTAAAAGTCTTGGAGCAAACAAGGGAGTTTACGGGGCCAACAGGACTGATCATAGGAGAAGAATTGCCCACACACGGGTAGGAACACGGCCGTGTGCCTACCCGTGTTCCATCCCAGCTGAAGCAATTTTCCAACCCCCGTGTTTGAAGAACATGAAGAACAACACGGCCGTATTATAGAACACGGCCGTGTCAGTACCCGTGTGACCCAACACGGCCAATGATCCAGCCCTCGTGTCTGAAGAACATGAAGAACAACACAGCCGTGTTCCAGAACACGGCCGTGTCAGTACCCGTGTGATCCAACACGGCCCATGATCAAACACGTCTTTTCGTGTGGAACTGCCCTGGAACTGCCGACACGGCCTGCAACACGGCCGTGTCGGAACCCATGTTCGACCATGTTTGCTATTGGACTATAAAAACCTGGAGAAAATATTATTCTGCACTTTTTGGATTTTTTTGCTTGGAGATTTTTCTGGAGAACGAAAGTGGAGTATCCAAGAGAAGGAAAGCTTGAAGGAGATATTTGTATGCATTTATTCTTTAATTTATCTCATTTAATCTTGTATCTCTCTTGGTAATCCAACTTTATTTATCTTTTACTTTTCATGAACAATGTGTTTGAACAAGTTAGTAATCATGTATCGTTTTGTTTTCGTCAATTTCATTGTATTTTATTCGTATATGGGCTTGCAAACATTGAGAATTATCCTTATTATGAATGATTATTTATTTTTACATGAATTCCGAATGTCTAGATTGAGAAATTGGATTGTTTGGATGATGGTTAAATCTTCATATTTATGTGTTATTTCTCTTTGTAATTCAAAATTCATGATCGAGAGATATGTTTCTTGGAAAATTAGAATACGAATGAATGGAATTATGGTATTTTAGAGATAAAGCTTCATGAATCCATGTATTAGATAGGGTATTTCATTCAATAAACATTTGAGTATTGTAAATTGTTCGAGAGAAAATTTACTTAACTTAACTTAGATTTTAAATTGCTCGAGAGAGAATTTGATAATTAGTTTAACCCTTTACAATACAATGAATTTGATAGTTTGGTTATTTCATGATTACACAAAGTGATTATGTTCATCGAATGCTCTTAACTTTCGACTTGAAACTATTTTTGTAACTCTCCAATACAATTTTTATCCGAATAGTCATAGTTAGGATTAATCTATGTTAGAACGCAACCTTAAGTTTAGGTATGATAATAGAGTGAGAGTGAGTACGAATAGTTGAAATGACCCTGTGGAATATGATACGAGATGTAGATTTCTCTTATACTATTTATGATAGGTGCACTTGCCTGAAAGATGATTCAATCTAGCTTATGCCCATCTACATAGTTATGATAAATTGTAGAATGAATCCGCATCAAGTTTAGACTTAGCGAAAATATTCATCAAGTTTTTGGCGCCGTTGCCGGGGATCTTTTCAATATTTTGAAAGCTTTAACTTTATTAATCTACCATTATTGTTTACTAATAAATCTTTGTAGATTAGTTTAAAGTAAAATTATATTATTTAATCTCTGTTTTGTAGTCTGTTAGTCTATGACCAGGGCAAGAAATTCTGGGTTAGAACCATTTCATTCTGAACCGGAACGAATTATTCACAACACCAATCACAGAGACGTGGGTATTAACACCACAGATATTGTAGACGATCTGAGAGAAGAAGAAACAGTGAATCAAGGAGAACACCATCCTGAAGATCTAGATACCATGGCCAACCAAAATGAGCAAACCATGTCTGACTTTGCTAGACCCAATCTCCAAGGAACTGGGTCAAGCATTATTCGACCACCCATTCCAACCAATAATTTCGAACTGAAACCGAGCGTGATACAAATGGTCCAACAATATGTTCAATATGATGGCTTACAAGACGAGGATCCCAATACACACTTAGCCGGATTCCTAGAGATATGTGATACTTTCAAGATTAATGGTGTCTCCAACGATGCCATTCGATTGAGATTGTTCCCATTCTCATTGAGGCATAAGGCAAAGCAGTGGCTCAATTCGTTACCTAGAGGATCCATTACTACTTGGGACATGATGGTTGAGAAGTTTTTGATGAAGTATTTTCCACTGGCAAAGACCGCAAAGTTAAGGAACGATATCTCTACGTATGTTCAAGTGGAGGCTGAATCATTGTACGATACTTGGGAACGATTCAAAGAATTATTAAGGAGATGCCCCCATCATGCTTTACCTTCTTGGCTTCAGATTCAGACTTTCTATAATGGTCTAAATCCAGCCACCAGACAGATGATTGATGCGGCTAGTGGAGGCACCTTGAACAATAAGACACCTGAAGCAGTGCAGCAGTTGATAGAAGAAATGGCAATGAATAGCTACCAATGGACTACCGTGCGGCCGAAGTCTACCAAGCCCGCCGGAATGTATGAAGTGGATGCCGTTACTGCCTTAGCAATTCAAGTGGAGAAGCTCCATCAAAAGATGGACAACCTTTCTTTAGCGCCACCCCCAATGGTACCTCAACAATGGGACCCCTCCCTTGTTGGAATCCCTAGTGGTGAACCTCAAGTGCAAGAACATGTAGACTACATGGGTAATAATCCCAGACCACCTTTCAATCCAGGAAACAACCCATATAGTTTTACATACAATTAAGGATGGAGGAACCACCCCAATTTCTCTTGGGGAGGGCAAGGCAACCAAGGTAAACAACCCATGTTTGGACAACAACAACAACAACAACAACAATTGGAGCCAAGGAAGCCAACATTGGAAGATGTCCTTGTAAAGTTCATGCAAACTACCGATGTTGCCTTCCGTATTCAAGAAGGTTCTATTCGAAATTTGGAGAATCAGATTGGGCAGTTGGCAAGGATGGTATCAGAGAGACAACAAGGAACACTTCCAGGAAATACTGAGACAAACCCAAAGGAACATGCAAGAGCAATTCAGTTGAGGAGCGGGAAGGAGTTACAAGACCCAAGGCTTGCACCGGATGCACCTCAAGAGGAGTCTAGTGGAGAAGCACCGAACGTGACACCGATGGAATATCAACCAGCCATACCATATCCAACAAAGATGAACAAGGAGCGCATGGATGCGCAATACGGTAAATTTATTTCTATGATTAAACAATTACATGTTAATTTACCTTTTTCTGATATTATTCAAATGCCTAAGTATGCTAAATTTTTGAAGGATTTAATTTCTAATAAAAAGAAAATAGAAGAATTATCGTTAGTCACACTTAGTGAAGAATGCTCTGCTATTTTACAAAATAAATTACCACAAAAGCTTAAGGATCCCGGTTCTTTTTCAATACCATGTTTAATCGGTGATTTGCAAGTTAATAAAGCTTTAGCGGATTTAGGAGCTAGTATAAATTTGATGCCTTATACATTATATTTGAAACTAGGCCTTGGAGAACTTAGCCCGACTAGGATGAGTATTCAATTAGCAGATCGGTCGGTTAAGTACCCAAGAGGTATAGTGGAGGATGTATTGGTTAAGGTAGACAAATTTATATTTCCTGCCGATTTTGTTATTTTAGATATGGACGAAAATATCGAAGTACCACTTATACTTGGTCGCCCATTTCTAGCCACTTCTAGAGCTCTTATTGATGTTTTTGATGGTAAATTAGTTTTGAGAGTAGGGGAGGATGAAGTCACTTTTCAAATTGGCAATACTATGAAACAATCTTTAGATAGTGATGATTGTTGCTATTTTTCTCATGGTGTTGACAACTTATTGTCTTCTATTGATTCTAATTTTTATTATAAAGATCCTTTAGAAATTTGCATTACTAATTGTTTTATAGAAGACGAAACTAGTAAAGATATTGTTGATCATTTACTTTTTCTAGATAACTCTGTATCGATGAATGGAAATACTGAATATAACTTACTTACAAAAGGAGATAATGAAGTTCATAAGAATAATACTAAGGATCCACCTGTAGTTGAATTAAAAAAATTATCGGATCATCTTGAGTATGCATTCTTAGGAGCTAACTCTACTAACCCAGTTATTATTTCTTCTAATCTTTCTGAAATTGAAAAAGCTAAATTAATAACTGTGTTAAAGAAATGTAAAGGTGCAATAGCATGGCAAATCTCTGATATAAAAGGTATTAATCCTAGTTTTTGCACTCATAAAATCCTTTTGGAAGAAAACTATAAGTCATCTATTCAACCGCAACGTAGGCTTAATCCTAATATGAAAGAGGTAGTTAAGGCTGAAATTGTTAAGTTATTAGACGCTGGTATGATATACCCTATTTCCGATAGTTCATGGGTTAGTCCTGTCCAAGTAGTTCCTAAGAAGGGTGGTTTAACTGTGGTAGCAAACGATAAAAATGAATTAATTCCGACGCGAACAGTAACAGGTTGGCGTGTCTGTATAGACTATAGGAAGTTAAACGATGCCACTAGGAAAGACCATTTCCCTTTACCCTTTATTGACCAAATACTAGAACGCTTGTCAGGACATTCATATTATTGTTTTCTAGATGGACTTTCTGGGTATTTCCAAATCCCAATAGCCCCAGAAGACCAAGAGAAAACCACGTTCACATGCCCATTCGGTACCTTTGCCTATAGGCGTATGCCCTTCGGTCTTTGTAATGCCCCCGCCACTTTCCAAAGATGCATGTTAGCTATCTTCAACGAGTATGTTGAAGATATCATGGAAGTGTTTATGGATGACTTCTCCGTCTTTGGAGATGCATTTGATTTATGTTTGAATAATTTAGAGAAGGTTCTAAGGAGGTGTGAGGAGACGAACTTAGTACTTAGCTGGGAGAAGTGCCATTTTATGGTGCAAGAAGGGTTAGTACTAGGTCATAAAATCTCCAATCAGGGAATTCAAGTAGATAGAGCGAAGATAGAAACGATAGAAAAGTTACCACCACCCACATCCGTTAAGGCAGTGAGAAGTTTTTTAGGCCACGCCGGATTTTACCGCCGGTTTATTAAAGACTTTTCAAAAATTGCTAAACCACTTACGAGACTATTAGAAAAGGATACACCGTTTATCTTTGATCAAGAGTGCCTACATGCTTTTGAGTTCTTAAAAGAGAGATTAGTTAATTCTCCTATTATGATAGCGCCTGATTTTACTCAGCCATTTGAAATCATGTGTGACGCTAGCAGTTTTGCGGTAGGAGCTGTTTTAGGACAACGCCGAAACAAACATTTTCATCCTATATTTTATGCTAGTAAAACACTTAATAATGCACAAGAGAATTATACTACAACTGAAAAAGAACTTCTAGCAGTAGTCTTTGCGTTTGATAAATTCAGATCCTATTTAACATTGTCCAAGGTGGTAGTTTACACGGACCACTCTGCACTTAAATATTTGCTAGCCAAGGCGGAAGCTAAGCCTCGTTTAATCCGTTGGGTACTTTTATTGCAAGAATTTGATTTGGAAATTATAGATAAACGAGGAGCAGAAAACTTAGCGGCAGACCATCTTTCACGTTTAGAAAATCCATTA
Source organism: Platanthera zijinensis (assembly GCA_039513925.1). Classification (NCBI taxonomy): domain Eukaryota; kingdom Viridiplantae; phylum Streptophyta; class Magnoliopsida; order Asparagales; family Orchidaceae; genus Platanthera; species Platanthera zijinensis. The sequence continues at coordinate 85,661,227 of CM077084.1, forward strand.
CGAGCAACGTTAGATGAGTCTGAAATTTCAGATACGTTCCCTGAGGAATCGTTATTTGCCTTATCTTCGAAAATTAATAATGATTATCCATGGTTTGCAGATTATGCAAACTATCTTGTGGCTAAGGTCCTCCCAAAAGATTTTTCATACCAGCAGAAAAAGAAATTTTTCTCCGACTTGAAATATTACTTTTGGGAGGACCCTTTTCTTTTTCGGATATGTGCAGATTCCGTGATCCGAAGGTGTGTATCCGCCGAGGAAGGGTGGAGAATCCTGGAGCAGTGTCATTCAGGTCCTACTGGTGGTCACTATGGAGCAAATCGCTCTGCGAAAAAGGTTCTTGATTCGGGTTTTTATTGGCCCCTTCTATTCAGGGATGCCCAAAGGTATGTGCTTTCATGTGATTCTTGTCAAAAATCAGGTAATATTTCTAAATTACATGAAATGCCGCAAAATTTTATCCTTGAATGTGAAGTATTTGATGTGTGGGGGATAGACTTTATGGGTCCATTTCCAGTTTCATTCGGGAATAAGTATATCTTGGTGGCCGTAGATTACGTATCAAAGTGGGTTGAGGCGCAAGCTTTACCCACTAATGATAGTAGAGTAGTAATCCAATTCCTGAAATCTCTATTTGCGCGATTTGGCACACCACGAACACTTATTAGCGATAGGGGTTCTCACTTATGTAATCTACAGTTAGATAAGGTATTGCAGAAATATGGAGTCACACATAGGATAGCTACACCATATCATCCCCAAACTAGTGGCCAAGTTGAAGTATCCAATAGAGAACTTAAGCGCATCCTAGAAAAATCTATAGAGGGGAATAGAAAACAATGGTCTAGGAAACTAAACGATTGTTTATGGGCTTATAGGACCGCATTTAAAACGCCTATAGGTACCACTCCCTTTAGATTAGTCTATGGTAAATCTTGTCACTTACCTATAGAATTAGAGCACAAGTCATATTGGGCAATACGCTCTCTAAATTTTGATACAAATTCTATAGGGGAAAAACGCAAACTTCAACTTAATGAACTAGATGAATGGAGGACTATGGCTTATGAGAACTCCAGAATTTATAAGGAGAAAACCAAACTATTTCATGACCGTCACCTCCGGAAAACTAAAACATTCAACAAGGGTGATCAAGTGCTCCTTTTTAATTCTAGACTGCGTCTATTTCCCGGGAAGCTTAGGTCTAAGTGGTCCGGACCGTTCCAGGTTAAAGAAGTTTTTCCCTATGGCACCGTCGAACTAACTCACCCTGAAAAGGGAGATTTTAAAGTCAATGGGCACCGGTTAAAGCTTTATAACAGTGCACTTCCCCAAGAACTTATTCGACTAGAATCATGCCTTCACCTAGACTAAGAGAATGTATAGACTAGTATAGTATCTTGTCTATATAGGAGAATAAAAATTTTAATGAAACTTTAATTAAAAATAAATAAAGTACGTAATCAGGAGAAATCACCAAAGAAGAAGTGTACACGGCCATGCACACGCCCGTGTGCATGGCCGTGTCTAGCACACGCCCTGTCCACCCTGCCATGTGCTCACCCGTGTCGAAACGACGAATTAAATTGTTTTAAGTCAGAGAAGTACACGGGTTTCCACCAAGCCGTGTTCATAGCCGTGTGTAATATACACGGCTATCCACCCAGCCATGTGCTCACCCGTGTCGAAACGACGAATTAAATTGTTTCAAGTCAGAGAAGTACACAGGTTTCCACCAACCCGTGTTCTTGACCGTGTCCGATCGAGGTTGACCACACGGGTAGGGGACACGGCCGTGTTGTTGACCGTGTCCAACTGACACGGGCAGTTTCCCGCGATTTGACCACACGTCTCCTTGAAGACCGTGTTTCCCGCGCAGAATGATTCCTCAACACGGGTACACACACGGCCGTGTGTGCACCCGTGTTCGACTTCTTTTTATAGGGGCCGAATTTTTCATTCTCTTCATCACTCCCACTTTCCCCTCTTCCCATTTCTGCTTCCATTCCAGCCAGAAATCCATCTTCTTCTCCAAAATTCGTGGAATCGTCTCATTTCTTCGCGCTCAACATAATCGGTAAAACTCCTGGGTTATTTCCATCCAATCTCCTCTTGATCATTTCTATTCATATTTTCCTTCTAAATTCACTTTTGATTTGTTTTTATTTATTTATTTTCAGATCATGGCATCATCACGTAGCCAAGGTGGTCGCCGACGTCGCCCGGATCTTCAAGCATTATCTACCGAGAGACGCGATGTTGCTCAGCCACTAGTTTTCACAGATCCTATCCACACAAACCGTTATAATCGGCTACAAGCCAAGAAGTATCAGGACATACGAATCATAGACTGGGATGTCCTTGAAACTATAGGTCTAGCGGATGCTGTGAGGGATTTAATTTTTGTAGTGGGGTGGCAAGAGTTTTTTGCCATAGAAGAGTTAGGATTTAGAGAGCTCACACTCGAATTTCTATCCACTTTCTATGTGAACCTTCGATCCTGTGTGGCCGATGATGGAAGACCAACAGAGGGGAATATTTCTTTTCGAGTGGGGGGCACCTTCTACACTCTTTCTCTCTACCAGTTTATACAGCATTTAGGAGTATACGACGAGGCATTCCTCCTTAGTGCCGCCTACTCTGATTTGCAATTTGATCTCCCCAGTCGCGTCCAGGCAGGTGATGTTTGGCGACGTCTATCCTTCGACACCAACGCCTACGAAGCCAAGAGATCTAAGGCTTCAAAATTGGTTTCCCCCGCCGTACATTATATTCATCACTTACTTAGCCATACACTGAGCGGCCGGGGCGAAAGCTCCGGTGTTGTGAGTCGACAGGACATTCTTTATCTACACAGCATGACAGACCGCTACCCTATCCATTTGGGCTATATGCTTGCTCATTTTATTCTTCATCAGGCGGAGAATTCCCGCGTCGGGTCTATCTGTGTAGCCCCCTACATCACGCGTCTAACAAAGAATATGGGCATCTTTTTACCTCTTCCCCCGATGGCGGTGGTAGCGAAGACTGTGCCTATCACCATGGCCAGTCTTCGAGCCATCCGCCTCGTTACTGCTCGTCAAGGCCGAGGAGGGACTATATATACCATTGCGGCTCGTGGCCTTTATATCCACGACGACGACGACGATGAGGTCGATCCAGATCTCGATGAGCCTCTCATTCCACCTGCCCGCTCGACACGTACTCAGGGGGAGTCATCATCTGCCCAGCCTCAGTGACAGTCTCGATTTGCACAGGAGTTGCAGCATTTTTATGACATTCAGCTATCGCCGCGCCTTCAGCGTATCGAGGAGACGCAGCAGCGGACTGAGGACACCATCTATCAAATCCGGCAACACATGGGGATTACCAGCCCACCGCGACCAGCTCCTCGTCCATCTCACCCTCAGGATGATCCGACTGATCAAGATGACACACCTATGTATTTCTGATACATCTGGTTTTGCATATCTGGCTCTGTAGTGCTATATCTTTAGTATTGTTTTTATCATCTAGTATTTGTATGATCGATATATCTATAAAAAAAAATGTTTTATTTCAGCTTTTGCTCCTGTTTCGTGCTGTGATGCTTTATATTCATGCTCAACAGTTCTTTATGTAGTGCAATTTATGTCCCCTTGTTTTAATTTTTGTTTGCAATGAGGACATTGCAACTCCAGTCTGGGGGTATGCTGTATTTTTATAATGAGTATTGACAGTGGAATACATGATTATAATTACTTATACTCTATTTATCATAATACTCTATATTTCCTTATACACCCCCTCGAAAAATTTGATTACTTCTCTTTAAGCTTTCATTACTTCACTCATTGGGAATATAACTATCTAATTTACTTTCGCACGCTGATTAAACCGAATTCGTGTTCACATTTGTTGATTAGTAACTACGTATAGAAATTCATTAGATTACTTTTCTCCATATAATTTGGTTTAAAAAGATTGTCCTTTATATTATTAACTAATAATCACTCCATTTTAGAAAAAATTATTTATCTATACTAAAGTGAGTTGATGAGTGTAATATTTTGATAATTTCGTATTAGTAGATCAACAATAACAAAAATTTTCTCTATTGGTGTCTAGAACTTACTAGCGATCCTCAAAACCTTTTGCACATGTTAATTAGTAAAGGTGGAAATGACTTAGGCCTCCTTTTGGATAGATTGAGCCGTTCAATCCCAAAACCTTAAACATTATACCCTTGCTCACCCAATTTGGACCTCATCCCTATATTTTTGTAATACTCCACCTCTAAAATACACCAAGGCCAATTCTCGTCTAGTAGCACACCTATCATTAAGATCGTCATGAAATGAAGTTGTTTTTATGGTTTGTATTTCTTTCATAGTGATATGTGGCCTGAGTGAGCGTGTACACCTGCACCCATTCGGAATGATCCCTACTATGAAGTCCCTAAAAGAAAACGAAAAAAAATAACATAGTGATATGTGGCCTGAGTGAGTGTACACTTGCACCCATTCGGAATGATCCCTACTATGGACCCTTGGTTAAGAAAAAAAATATAGAGTATCCTTCCTCAAAAATAAGGGAATTATAATGCGTGCAAAGTCTGGGGGTGCTCATAAAATATCAATGTATGTTAAAGGTCTTTATTATACAAAGGGCTCAATTGTGATCTAGTTTTTTTGCTTACCCCACCTATAATCATCTATCCTAAGCCAAAACAATACACCACCATACAAGTCCTAAGGATCCAACTTTACTAATTCTCATTAGTGTTATGGAGAGGGTGTGTAAAGGAAAGTGTATGATTATCAATAGGGAGATTTTTAATTTTTTGAAAGACTAATGCATATGTTATCAAGATTGTTATTTTCTTCTTACAATAGTTATGGATAACTATAATTATAATTCTAAGAAAGAGCGAAAAGTAGTTAAGATATGTATTGGAGAAATTTTTAAGAAAAAGTTATATTTAGAAAAGTCTGCTATACTATTTCCTATACAATTGCAGCATCAAATCTCTATTCGAATTCAAAACAATCAGTGTGCGGAAGAAGAATTATGTATTGGTAACCCAATTGTTTGAATTAGTTTGCTTAGGGACAAGCAAACACTTAAGTCTGGGGATGTGTGATGATTATAATTATGGTAGATTTTTATTGTAATAATTGTAACCATGTCCGCTATTTTCTACCTCTTTATTCAAGTAATTGCACTAAATAATTGAGAATTGGTATTGTCATGAATAGTAGAGCATAGTTTAAAGTTGTTACTATTTTATGTATTGAACTTCTCCCTTACTATGTCATTTTTCTAATGCAGGTACGACTAGCCAGTGGAACTAAAAGTCTTGGAGCAAACAGGGGAGTTTACGGGGCCAACAGGACTGATCATAGGAGAAGAATTGCCCACACACGGGTAGGAACACGGCTGTGTGCCTACCCGTGTTCCATCCCAGCTGAAGCAATTTTCCAACCCCCGTGTTTGAAGAACATGAAGAACAACACGGCCGTGTTATAGAACACGGCCGTGTCAGTACCCGTGTGACCCAACACGGCCAATGATCCAGCCCCCGTGTCTGAAGAACATGAAGAACAACACGGCCGTGTTCCAGAACACGGCCGTGTCAGTACCCGTGTGATCCAACACGACCCATGATCAAACACGTCTTTTCGTGTGGAACTGCCCTGGAACTGCCGACACGGCCTGCAACACGGCCGTGTCGGAACCCGTGTTCGACCATGTTTGCTATTGGACTATAAAAACCTGGAGAAAATATTATTCTGCACTTTTTGGATTTTTTTGCTTGGAGATTTTTCTGGAGAACGAAAGTGGAGTATCCAAGAGAAGGAAAGCTTGAAGGAGATATTTGTATGCATTTATTCTTTAATTTATCTCATTTAATCTTGTATCTCTCTTGGTAATCCAACTTTATTTATCTTTTACTTTTCATGAACAATGTGTTTGAACAAGTTAGTAATCATGTATCGTTTTGTTTTCGTCAATTTCATTGTATTTTATTCGTATATGGGCTTGCAAACATTGAGAATTATCCTTATTATGAATGATTATTTATTTTTACATGAATTCCGAATGTCTAGATTGAGAAATTGGATTGTTTGGATGATGGTTAAATCATCATATTTATGTGTTATTTCTCTTTGTAATTCAAAATTCATGATCGAGAGATATGTTTCTTGGAAAATTAGAATACGAATGAATGGAATTATGGTATTTTAGAGATAAAGCTTCATGAATCCATGTATTAGATAGGGTATTTCATTCAATAAACATTTGAGTATTGTAAATTGTTCGAGAGAAAATTTACTTAACTTAGATTTTAAATTGCTCGAGAGAGAATTTGATAATTAGTTTAACCCTTTACAATACAATGAATTTGATAGTTTGGTTATTTCATGATTACACAAAGTGATTATGTTCATCGAATGCTCTTAACTTTCGACTTGAAACTATTTTTGTAACTCTCCAATACAATTTTTATCCGAATAGTCATAGTTAGGATTAATCTATGTTAGAACGCAACCTTAAGTTTAGGTATGATAATAGAGTGAGAGTGAGTACGAATAGTTGAAATGACCCTGTGGAATACGATACGAGATGTAGATTTCTCTTATACTATTTATGATAGGTGCACTTGCCTGAAAGATGATTCAATCTAGCTTATGACCATCTACATAGTTATGATAAATTGTAGAATGAATCCGCATCAAGTTTAGACTTAGCGAAAATATTCATCACTACGTCTTCCTTTTTAGGAGGAAACCCCGCAGGTAGAGCAGCAACGGACTATGCAGCAGGACAGCCAGGCCCGGACGATAGGACCTTAGGTGGTGGTGCCATCGGCACCGTCAGTGACAGTCGTGAGTGTTTTCATGTAGCCGTTTGACAAAACATTTCTAGACTCTTGTTCTTTTGTACAAGCCTGTTGTGCTTGTTATCTTCCGCTCTTTTGGACTTAAACTTAGCTGTGAATTGAACTGCTTTACTTTTCTGTTATGGTTGGGTTGGCATTGTTTATGTGATATGGATGGTAGCCGGCGGAATAGGCGTCTTATGGTAAAGGCTAACCCGTGTGTTAGTGCTACCGCAAGGCGGCTATTCCGGGCATAAGACTCCCCTCGTGCCGTGTGTTGTGTTCCGGGAGGGGGGTCTTACAAATGGTATCAGAGGGAGGTTTCGATCCTCCGACCTGTGGGTTATGGGCCCACCACGCTTCCGCTAGAGCAGTCAGGTAACAATGGGCCACTCCCGTTCGATTAGTCGGTTTGGGGACAAACCGACTTAGCGGAAGCAGTGGTGTGCCCATATGTAATTCACACTAAGTTGTCCAACTTTGACATTAGTTTTAGCCAACCTGACCCTAGTTTGTACCTTGCGTATAGGTCCCAGCGCAGGTGGAGCCGGTTGGGGGCACTCCTACCCCTTCCGTCCCTTCACAATTCCAGCAGTCGGAACTGGGACAAACGCTGTCAGCCATATTGGATGCATTTAAAGCCCAGCAAGCTCTGGTGCAACAACAAGCGCCAGGCTCCAACTGGTTGAGCACCTTCCGTGCCCTGTCCCCTCCTGCCTATCTTGGGACAGAATCGCCGGTGCGCACCGAGGAATGGCTTGATACCGTGCAGGAATTGATGGCTGGCATAAGATGTCCGAACAACATGGCGGTGACATTGGTAGTGACGCTGCTAGAGCTGCACGCCAAAAGGTGGTGGAAGTCCCTCATGGGCTCCACCTTCCAAGGGCGGTTGTACACGGACATCAGTTGGAACGAGTTCACCGAGGCTTTTCTGGATCACTTCATCCCTTCTTCTGCTCGGGATGGACTTGAAGAAAGATTTCTGCAGCTGAAGCAGGGATCGAAATCGGTAACGGAGTACCAGAGGGAGTTCCAACACCTCGTTAGGTTTGCTGATTCCTATGATTTGGACGATAGAGGCTACGTGAAGCGCTTCTACAAAGGGTTGAGGGACCCCCTGAGGCAGGCCCTTTTGTTTATAGCCGATGGAAGCCTGGCAGAAATCATCGACATGGCAAAGAGACTGGAGGCGGACCACATGGGATGTGGCAAGAGACCTGCGGAAGGAGTAATTTAAGTCAGCCCTAGTAATAGAAGGCGGAATGATCATGGCAGAGGAAGGGGAAACCACAGAGGCGGTCGGTGGGTCAACCGAAACTATCGGGTGGAGTACCCAATTCCGCAACCACTAGCTTTACCTCCACCACCGCAGCAGCAATATTATCAACAACCTGGGGGCCGACGTGAGGTGATATGTTTTGAGTGCAACCAACCGGGGCATGTCCGACGAGTTTGCCCGCGACTGATCGGGGATGCTCCTATTACTCTCCCTCCAGTAGCTCCACGGGGCGAGGGCACATGCGTGGCCGAGGAAGAGGACCACCAGGGAGAAATCAAGGACATGCACGGGAGCATGTATTCGCATTGGATATGACTCAGGAGAGAAATCCGCAGGAAGTCATCACCGGTACGTGTAAAATTTATTAATATTATATGACTTGTTAGATTTACGATACAAATGATACGCGCAATTCTAGATAGTGATTACCCTTTTGGAACCTAGGCACTGTCATGGTTAGCGGGAGACCCGCCTATACGTTATTTGACACGGGTGCGTCTCACTCGTTCATTTCGGCGGACTTCGTGAAGGACTTGGAGGGAGTGCAACACTTCACGGGCATTACTCAAAGGGTGCGCCTTCCGGACGGCTCTGAGATGACGTCGTCAGCAAGTTGCGACTTCGACACCCTTATTGGAGGAAAGTTCTTTGAAACTCCGGCTACAGTGTTAAGAATCCTGGAGTTCGATCTCATCCTGGGCATGAAGTGGTTGGACTGGCACCACGCCAGGATCAATTGTGCGGAGAAGCAAGTTATGTTGAGGCATGGAGACTCGGAAGTCATCTTCCAAGGTATTAAATTCGCACCCCGTAAATTATTATCTTCAATCCAAGTTATGAAATCTCATATGGAAGGGGACGAGGTCTATGTAATTTGCTTCGAGTTGAAGAAATTGACATTAGAGGTCAAGGATGTGCGGGTGGTGCGAGAATTTCCCGAGGTATTTCCCGAGAAATTGCCGGGACTACCCCCGCATAGGGAAGTGGACTTCCAAATCAAGCTAATTCCGGGTGCCAAGCCCGTCTCACGAGCTCCATACCGAATGGCTCCGAAGGAACTTGCAGAGTTTAGAGTCCAGCTTCAGGAATTGGTGGAAGCAGGGTTCGTTCGCCCAAGCTCGTCCCCTTGGGGAGCGCCCGTTTTGTTCGTCAAAAAGAAGGATGGCACCCTGCGGTTATGTATTGATTATCGAGAGTTGAACCGGTTAACGGTGCGGAACACCTATCCCCTACCGCGCATTGATGAATTATTTGATCAGTTGGTGGGATCGTATTGGTTCTCCAAGTTAGATCTGCGTTCGGGATATTATCAGCTGAGGATACAAGAAGATGACATTCAGAAGACGGCGTTCAGTTCGAGATATGGTTTGTACGAATTCACCGTGATGCCGTTTGGGCTCACAAACGCCCCTTCCGCCTTTATGAGCTTGATGAACAAGGTGTTCAGCCCTTATTTGGACATCTTTGTCATCGTGTTCATCGATGATATCCTAGTCTACTCCAAGACTGAAGCAGAACACGCCGAACATTTAACTTTAGTGCTGAGGAAGCTAAAGGAGCACACATTGTTCGCCAAGTTCAGCAAATGCGAGTTTTGGCTTCAAGAGGTCGCGTTCTTGGGCCATGTGATTAGTGGGGCGGGGCTAGCAGTAGATCCGGCCAAGGTGCGGGCCATGAAGGAGTGGTCGCCATTGAAGTCAGCGGCCGACATACGGAGCTTTCTTGGACTTGTCGGGTACTATCGCAAGTTCGTGAAAGGCTTCTCGAAGATCGCCCTTCCCCTTACTACGCTGACCAAGAAGGGTGTGCCGTTTGAATGGACACCCCAGTGCGAAGCTGCATTCCAAGAGTTGAAGGACAGATTGACGACTGCACCCATCCTAGCTCTTCCATCTGGGAGGGAGGGCTTTCAAGTTTACACGGATGCGTCGTATCAAGGGATGGGAGCCGTGTTGATGCAGAATGGGCATGTGATCGCTTATGCTTCAAGACAGTTGAAGAAGCATGAAGCCAGCTACCCGGTGCATGATCTAGAGTTGGGAGCGGTGGTATTCGCCTTGAAGATTTGGAGGCATTATTTATATGGCGTCCACTGCGAGATCTACTCGGATCACAAAAATCTGAAGTACGTTCACACCCAAAAGGAGTTAAACTTGAGACAGCGGCGGTGGTTGGAGTTCTTGTGCGACTATGAATTCACCTTGAACTACCACCCCAGGAAGGTTAATTCCGTAGCTGATGCCTTGAGCCGGAAAGCACCGGGAACGAGCACGGAATCCCGCTTGATGAGGATGGAGTTAATCCAGACACTGCAAGAGATGGAAGTCACTTTGGTCTTTAAGAATCAATCGGAAGAGTATACAGAATATTTGGCCGCGATGAGTATAGTTTGCAACATACGAGACCAGATCCGGATGGAACAAAAGAAGGATGCGGATTTAACCCCGGCTTTCAAGTCAATGGAGGATGGGACTACGGAAGAATACTCCCTAAAAGACGGCCTCGTCCATTTTCGTGGCCGGCTTTACATCCCCGAAGGTGACAACATTCGGGAGGATATTCTAAAGGAGGCCCATTGCTCCAAGTACTCGGTGCACCCGGGGATCGCGAAGATGTACACCGATTTGAGAAAGACAATGTGTTGGCCGGGCATGAAGAGGGATGTCAAGTACTTTGTTACTCATTGTGTGGCCTGCCAAATGGTGAAGGCGGAGTGCAGAAGCCCCGGTGGAATGCTACAGTCGTTGCCCATCCCCGAATAGAAATTTGAGGACATCTCCATGGACTTCGTCCACGGGTTACCTCGCTCGCGCTCGGGGAATGATTCTGTGTGGGTGATAGTTGACCGGTTGACCAAGGTAGCCCGATTTATCCCAATGAAGAAGGAGGCGCAGGTGGGCGTCCTAGTGCGTCTCTTTGTGGAGCAATTTGTGCGGTACCATGGTGTGCCGAAGACGATCGTCTCCGATCGGGACGGTCAGTTTACTTCAAGAGAATGGAGGGCTGTACAGGCTTATTTGGGCTCGCGCCTCGCCTTTAGCACAGCCTTTCACCCTCAAACGGACGGGCAATCTGAACGAACCATCCGAACATTGGAGGACCTTTTGAGGTTGTGTGTGCTAGATAAAGGAGAACCATGGGAGAGACTCTTACCTCTCGTGGAGTTCTCTTATAATAACAGTCATCAAGCCAGTATTGGAATGGCACCTCATGAAGCTTTGTATGGAAGGAGGTGTAGAACACCCTTGTCTTGGGTGCAAGACGAAGATCCGAAGACATTGGGAAATGAGTATATTGATGACACGGACGCGGTGGTTAGGTTGATCCGGGATCGAATGCTAGAGGCTCAAAGCCGACAGGCGAAATATTACAACGCAAGGCACCGTATGGTGGAGTTTCAAGTGGGTGATAAGGTGTTCCTGAAGATTCGACCGATGCACGGAGTGTCGCGGGTACGTGGAGTCAAGAAGCTCAGCCCAAGGTATGTCGGGCCCTATGTCGTAGTGGAAAGGATTGGCCCTCTGGCCTATCGGTTGGAGTTACCACCGGAGCTGGAGAACCTTCACGACGTGTTCCATGTATCGTCGCTTCGGAAGGCTTTGTTGCGGCCTGAATAGTATATCCCCACGACGGACGGTGCCGTGGCGTCTGATAGGTCTGTGCGACTGGAGCCGGTGCAGATCGTTGATAACGAGACAAGAACCTTGCGCCGCAAAAGTGTTCCCTTGGTGAAAGTGCTATGGTCTAATCATGGGAAGGAGGAGTTCACATGGGAGCCAAAGGATTTAATGTGAGGGCGCTACCTGGAATTATTTACTCCAGGTAAGAATTTTATTTGAAAGCATAGTTCCCTTTTATGTGTTTCACTCCCATAGCCTTACCCTGATTTCGGGGACGAAATCTTTTATTTTGTTTATAGGATTTGTAACGTCCCAATTCGCGCTAGGCCCCTTGATTGCGTATTTGAGTCAAGGGGGCTGTGGTGAGCCCAATGGGGGTGTGGGTGAACAGGTGCGAACGCATGGGAAATGAGGAAAACAAGGCAAAACGGTGATTTTGGCCGACACGGGTATGGACACGGCCGTGTCCATACCCGTGTGCCTCATGCCAATATTAGGCTTACCAGTCAGAGAGGTACACGGGTATTGGGACACGGGCGTGTCCCTACCCGTGTGCTGAGGACACGGGTCGAGATACGGCCGTGTCTCTACCCGTGTGCCGCAACCCCGACACAGTAGAAATATGTTCTGGGATGAACACGGCCTTAAACACGGCAGGCGACACGGCCGTGTCACCTGAACACGGGTAGGAACACGGCCGTGTGCCTACCCGTGTCTGCGGTGTATAAAAACGAAAAAGATGTGAAACCCTAGCATTTCATCCCCTTTCTTCAGCCCCGAAATTTCTGAGAGAGTTCTCTTGGCTGGAGGAGGAAGAGGCTTGCCGGAACCATCCTTGGAAGAAGATTGCCGGACCATCCTTGGCGGAAACGAAATGCCGCTACGAAGGAGTGCGAGGCTCATGGCCGGCCATGGTGGTACCGCTGGACTTGAGGTGAGCTTTATCCCCTCTCCCTTGGTGCTAGATCTATAGTTATTTTAGGAGAGACATCGACTCCATAGAGTCTTGATGGTGAGGAGGAGAGTTCTTAGGATAAGCCATGCCTAGGTTTTCTAGGCTTAGTCTCCCTCAACCTTCTCATCATTCAAAGTGGAGATGAGAGGGGTTTTCGTTGAGGGTTTGGCTTTGAAAGGAGAAATAAGGTTGGGTGTGATTTCTGGAGAAGTTTATGCGAGGTCGTTGCAAGGAAGAAGATGAACGGATGCCGTTCATCTCGCCTTAAGATGCGTGCAGAAATCTGATTTCTGCACACGGCGACCTTCGTGGCCAATTTCAGAGGTGTTCTGGCCAGATCTGGGTGAACGACTCAACACAAAAGTCGTAGCCCTTGAAATTACCTTTCCAACGAGTGGTTGCACGTTTCCATGCGATACCCGTAGCCACGGGAAAGCTGGTTCGAGTCCGCTGCGTTCGGGAAAATCCTGTACAGGAAACTGTTTCCTGTACGTATTCGAGTTGAATTTTTGGTATGTTGTGACCAGATTTGGGCGATCGACTCAACACGAAAGTCGTAGCCCTCGCGAATACCTTTCAAACGAGGGGTTGAGCATTGTGATCGGATTCTTGTAGCTCCGGGAATCCCAGTTTTAGTATCGGGATATCCTATGTTAATGCACTTGTTAATTTATAATGCTAGCACTCTTGCAATGGTTGCGATTTGCTCATTTGTTATCTTGCTCCCATATATCTATAATGTTGTTGTTACTATAATTTAGCATGGTTACTCATTTGGTTGTGTAATAAGGAATAACCATGTATTGGTGGGGAAATGGAGTAGATGAGAAGGCTAGAAATTAAGGGTTGAGATTGGTGTAGAATATATTTATATAGTTGGGTGTTGAACATATCTATTATGCGTAGTGTTGAGGTGTATTCATTGAATAGGTGGGCGTGAATATGATGGACACTATGTGAAGAGTATTTTGTAACCGTAATCCGAGCCCAAGGGGTTTATTAATAACCGATGCTTAGAGTTGAAGCCTCCCTACGGGTAGCATCGAGTGAGTTGTTTTGGGGCATGCGATGTGCGACGATTCATCGTGTCGCGATATTGAGATAATGACTGTGGCAGGTCTATGGGTTCGCCAGTCGTCACACCGATGGGAGCCAATGGGTAGACCTTGGGCGGTAGGGTTAGATACTTGGTGTCCATAAACCGAGATCTCCTCCGCGCCATGAGAACGGTTGGGCTTGCACCTCGTGCGTTTCCGAGGTTCCATCCGGTTCGAAATCAAAGGCCAGGTTGGGCTGTGTTCTTGGTGCACATCTACCCAAGACCCCTTCTGAGCCGTAGTACGCATGTGAGCTCCGCTGTTGTGTTTTAGCGTTGAGGCGTACGGGGGCCTAGGATAGGTAGTGTGATACCACCTAGTAGTGGAGACGCCCACTCCACTATCGCCTCTGGCCACGACGAACGACGCCTGAGAGGTTAGCTACCTGCTCGAAAAGTGGGAACTCCAAGTCTGTGTCGACATAGCAACTTGCATGTGCGTGCGCATGATTCGGTCATAGCATAGCATTCATATCATGTCATTCATTGCATACACAAGATCCTCATTTTATAAGTTTGTATGGGCACTCTTATACGATGAGTTACTTTACTGTTAAGCCGATCCTTAACTTATAAGTTTGTATGGGCACTCTTATAAGTTAAGTTACTATTCTGATTACTTATACCTGCTGTCATATATATAGATATTTGTAGAACTGCTAGTTGTGTAGCGTAGTTTATACTCCACCATATTTACAGTCACCTGTTTGTTTACTTGCTTATATATATATATACATTGTACCTTTGTTCCTTTCTCCGCCCGGTGCCGAGGAGTCGCCGGGGGAGCGGATGTGAAGCCACTTAGTATTATGACTAACGGTTGCTACGTCTTCCTTTTTAGGAGGAAACCCCGCAGGTAGAGCAGCAACGGACTATGCAGCAAGACAGCCAGGCCCGGATGATAGGACCTGAGGTGGTGGTGCCATTGGCACCGTCAGTGACAGTCGTGAGTGTTTTCATGTATCCGTTTGGCAAAACATTTCTAGACTCTTGTTCTTTTGTACAAGCCTGTTGTGCTTGTTATCTTCCGCTCTTTTGGACTTAAACTTAGCTGTGAATTGAACTGCTTTACTTTTCTGTTATGGTTGGGTTGGCATTGTTTATGTGATATGGATGGTAGCCGGCGGAATAGGCGTCTTATGGTAAAGGCTAACCCGTGTGTTAGTGCTACCGCAAGGCGGCTATTCCGGGCATAAGACTCCCCTCGTGCCGTGTGTTGTGTTCCGGGAGGGGGGTCTTACATCAGAAGTGTCAGTTGTTCGTACCACTCCAATTAACTCCAGCCTAGAGGCTTAAGAGTATAGTGGCTCCATGTCCCTTCACAATCTAGGGACGGACTTTATGGGGCCTTTTGCTCAAGCAAGCAAGCAGAGGAGACTCCTCCTAGTCATGATCGATTATTTCTAAAAATGGTTGGAGGTCATGGTGCTAGCCAAGGTGACATACCAGGTGATCTGCAACTTCGTATGGAGAGAGATCATCTGCCGACACGGGCTAACTTTGGTGATAGTCACGGAAAATGAACCACAGTTTGTTAGTGAGGAGTTTGTTAATTTCTATAGCCAACTAGGGATAGATCTCGAGTTCGCTTCGATCCATCACCCTTGGAGAAACGGGCAGGTGGAGATAGTAAATAAGATCATAATGAACATATTAAAGAATAAAGTGGAGAACCTAAGGGGGAACTGGGTGGAGCAGCTCCCCTCGGTCATTTGGGCCCTAAGAAACACACCCAATACGACCATCGAGGAGACTCCATTCAAGATGTCTCATGGTTTCGAGGTCGTGCTCCCAACAGAGCTTGAGATAAAATCTCCATGGGTGGTCACCACAGGAGAAAGAGATGATGAGTGGAGAGTGGATAATTAAGAGGAGTTATGACTCTCAATGGATCTAGTGGAATAGCTCTGTGACCTCATCGTAGTTCGATAAGAAGAAGTCAAGTGTCGGATGGCTAGGTACTTTGATAGGAACTTCTGGGTCAAGCAGTTTGTGAAGGGAGACCTCATCCTAAAGAAGGTCAATGCGGCACCAAGGTCGGTAGTGGTGGGAAAACTTAATCCCAATTGGAAGGGTCCCTATGTAATTAAGGAGGCCCTGAAGATGGGAAGGTACCGCCTCCAAAATGTGGAGGGGTTATCCATCGGTCATACGTGGAGTGGTGATGACTTGAAACTCACCTATCCCTGAACTTGAGTAATAACATTGCTTCTTTTCTAACACTTTCCCTTCTTGTTATTATCTTCTATGTAAGGTAGTTGAAATGCTGGCCCGGAGCAGACCCACTGACCAGACTCTCACTAGTTGGCAGGTACGAAGGCTCACTCGCTGGCAGGTTGAAAATAAAAAGATAATGAAATATTGTCCCCAAGCAGACTTGTTGACTAGGTTCTCATTAGCTGGCAGGTCCGAAGGCTCACTCGGTGGTAGATTGAAAGGAAGGAGATACTGAAATATTGGCCCCAAGAAAACCCGCTGACCAGACTCTCACTAGCTGGCAGGTCTGAAGGCTCACTCGGTTGCAGGTTGTGGAAAGGAAAGAGATGTTGAAATATTAGCCCCAAGAAAACACGCTGACCAGGCTATCACTAGTTGGTAGGTTCGAAGGCTCACTCGATGGCAGGTTGAAAGGAAATAGATGCTGAAATATTGGCCCTGAACAGACCCGCTGACCAGGCTCTCACTAGTTGGCAAGTTTGTAGGCTCACTAGGTGGTAGGTTGAAAGGAAAGAGATGTTGAAATATTGGCCTCAAGCAGACCCGCTGACCAGGATATCACTAGATGGTAGGTCTGAAGGCTCACTTGGTGGCAGGTTGAAAGGAAAGATATGTTGAAATATTGGCCCTGAGTAGAACCACTGACCAGGATCTCACTACTAGCATGTCCGAAGGCTCACTCGGTAGCAGGTTGAAATGAAAGAGATGTTGAAATATTATCTCCAAACTGACACGCTGACTAGTCTCTCACTAGCTGGCAAATCCAAAGGCTCTCTCGGTGGCAGGTTAAGAGGAAAGAGATGCAGAAATATTGGCCCCGAGCAGACCCACCGACTAGGCTCTCACTAGCTGGTAGGTCCGAAGGCTCACTTGGTGGCCGGTTGAAAGGAAAGAGATGTTGAAATATTAGCCCTGAGCAGACCAACTAACCAGGCTCTTATTAGCTGGCATGTTTGAAGGCTCATGCAATGACAGGTTGAAACTAAATAAATATTGAAATATTGGCCCCGAGCAGATCCACTGTCCAGGCTCTCACTAACTGTCAGGTTTGAAGGCTCGCTAAGAGGTAAGTTGGGAAGAAAGCATGTGAAAAGGAGAGTTCCAAGCAGACTAGTTGATTAGGCCCGTACCAATTGATAGTGCAGGAAGTCGCTTGGTGATAGGGTGTGAGTAAAGGATTCATGGGGTAAGTAAGAGGAATGAAAGCAGGTGGTGGTGAATGGAAAGCCATAAGCACTCGCCTACAGAGATCACAACCACTCCCTTTCAGCTTGTGTGCGATAGTTTGTATCCTTACCTGAAGAATGAAAAGGATTGTGCGAGACCCCTCTATATCGCGAGCAGATATAAGCAATGAGTGTGGGAGGACTGTGGTTCTCTCAAGAAGTGGACGCCAAGGGTCTGGTTTGGGTTCCGTGAGATGTTTCGTATGATCGAATCATGTCATGACTGCAATCGATACAGGTTAGGGGAAAACAAATTAACGTTTCAAATGTTGTAGGCAAGTGCAAAAAAGTTGTAAAGAGAAACTAAAATGGGGCAAAGTTGTTTCATAAATGTTTACAAAAGGCAAGGTTATTGCCTGCAAGTATACAATATAGTTAATGAAAAGTAAGTGTGAGTGTAAGAAAGTCCCTAAGCTATTTCTCAGTCCTCGCCACCGAATCATTGGCATCTTCATCTCTAAATATCAAGTTGAAGTCATCCTCTGAAAGATTGAGATGCACGAATAGATCTAGGACCAGCTCCTTAGCTGTAATCTTCTTATAGCTCAACTTCATCACCTCCAAATCTTGCATCATTTTAAGGATGTGTTCAGTAGACATGATGGAGTTGGTCCTCATCATCTCATCCAATTTGCGCTCGTTGAACTGCCTTGGTCTGCCACTTTTACTAGTCAACTCGCCACGACTTGGGGCAATATGTTATCAAGAAAGCGAGTAATCTCGGCATTGAGTTCTTTATTCTGACCCACCAAGTCAACGATATGCTTTCACAACCGATTAGTAGTCCCAACATCCTGCAAAAAATAAATGGAGGAAATAAAAAGATTAACAAGGGGGTTGATTGACAGTGTGAATGTGAGAGAGGGATTAGAATTTACTAACCCTCCAGAGATGTGAGGAGAACCTTGGCGATTTCCAGCCTCGGCTTTGTGTATTGCGCCTCTTTCACAGCAACTATGTGTGCTTCCTCCGTCTCGTTCTACTTCTGGGTCAGATAGAAGCTGCAGTGCACAACCATATGCACGAGCTTCAGGGAGTGCATCAAAGCTCGAGTGCTCTCATGGGAGAGCTTCTGCATGGTCATGTTGTTATAAGCCATTTTATCCTTGCGCCTATAGAGTCCGAAGCTGTCTACATAACGTGCCTACTAGGTGGTTGTCGCTCCATCCACGAGGGGAGAAGCATGGAGACTGATATTCTATTCTTTGCCTTGTCCCATAGCATAAGCGGCTTGCTAGTACTATCCCTGACCTTTTGTCCTAAACCAAAGTTGTGATGAGACTAGGGCAGCTTGTCCCCCCTGGGCTCTAAATACCCTGGGATGCCTCCCACGACTTGGCCCTCCTCTTGAAGGACTTTTTAGGTTTGGTTCTTATCCTAGAAGTCTTTTTGGGTCCCTTTCGCCTTTGAAGTCACCATTTTCTAGTCTTTCTTCCGGGGGAGCGAGACCGTAGGGAAGACAGGGTCGTCAGATCTATCCCTCTTTTCACTGCTTGAGGAGGGAACCTCCGGCTCTTTGCGGCATGTCTCTGTGGGAGTCTCAGAAAAAGTGAGCCTAGAAGCCTTGGCGCTCACGAAAAGCTGATTCCGAGAATGGAATCATTCCCCTGCATTAAGGCCACTCTAAGGAAGAGCTAAAAATAGAAATAAAAATGAGTTCTGGAAAGAATCGGGAAAATTAGTACCTTCACCATGGAGCACGGGGGGAGGCGAGCAGATGTGTCACCTTAGATAGGCGACCATGAAGTTCTAATGGAGGAAGATTTTATGGAGGATGGCATCCTGACCTCCTACTAGCGGAGCGCGGTACGTCGCCTCGTCCTATTAAATCAATGAATATGGGATGTTGCCCAAGTTTCCTTTGACGAAGATGATTTTTGTCACCCAGTGATGATGCTTGTTGGTAGTTTCACACACCTTAAAGTGTGAACCAGAGAGGAAGGCGACACTGTCATTTGTTTCCTGCTAGTTGAAGAGCTGGCGAAAGATGGTCAAGTTGAATTCAATTCGCTACTCGCATAAGAAGCGGGTGAATGCTACCATCATGGAGATGGCATTGGTGTTGAATTAAGTGGGAACGACCCTAAAGTACTTGTAAATTTGGTAGATCTTGGGCCACAGCAGAAAGCGTAACCCCACCTCGAAGTGTGAGATGGCGAGCGCGAGCTTATCATCATAGAATGTGTGATCGCTTCATCTGACCCTAGAAAGCAAGCAACGAAGCCCGGCGGGACGTAATCCGCAACAAATGATAAATATTCCTCCTCGGTCAAGTGACTATTGGGGAAGAGATATTCAGTGAATCGCTTCGCGCACTTCAAACTGCCTTCGGTCATCACATCATCACCTGTCATTTTGAGTTGGAGTTGGTATGCGAGTTCTGGAATGCAAGTGTGGAGGGAAGGTAGAGGTAGAGAATTGGAGAGCAATAAATGTGGTAGGTTGGGTAAAAAGGGTGGGATATTTAAAGAAAAGCCAGGAGGTGGTGAGGCGGGCTGAGGGGGTGCAGGTGGCCAACTCACGACCTCCATCCTGCCCCCTCAGGCTGAATCCTGAACCCCTCCCCACCCTCTCCCAAGCGTGACATTAGGATGAAAAGAGAAATGAAGGCAAGTATTAGAAATAAGACATCGTGTTTGGGTATTGTATCCACAATAACCCTTATTTGAAGAAGGGTCCAGTTAAGCTAAGATGAATTATGATTGTATTTGATATTGCATTTTTAGTTTTGTACTTGCAGGTTTATATTGCTAAGTACACACCAATATCAGGTTACAGTGGGTCAGTAAATGTAAGACCCCCCCTCCCGGAACACAAAACACGGCACGAGAGGGGTCTTATGCCCAAAACAGCCGCCTTGGGGTAGCAGCAACACACGGGTTAGTCTGTACCCCAAGTCACCTATTCTGCCGGCTACAACCAATATAAAAACAACATGTCAACCCAACAAAAAGAATATAAGAAGTCAATCCACACAAGTTATATACCCAGATGTATAGAAAAATAGAAGCTAAAACATGCTTCTATAATATCAGAGTATAGCAATAAAATTGCCCCGAATGGCTACAATAAAACCTCTCATCACTCACATCTGTAACAGACGGTAATGATGGCACCATCCCTTCCGGCCCTATCGTACTGGCCTGGCTGACCGGCTCCATCACTTGTTGCTCCACCTGCGGGGTTTCCTCCTAAAAAGGAAGACGTAGCAACCGTTAGTCATAAAGACTAAGTGGCTTCACATCCACTCCCCCGACAACTCCTCGACATCGGGCGGAGGAATAGACAAGGTACAATATATATAATAAACAGGAGTATAAACAAGCAAGTGGCACCACGAGTAATAAGAAATTCTATCAGTTCTACCATCTATCAAACCATATGAATATAGAGTTATAACAAAAGTAACTCAACCTATATGGATGCCCATACAAGCATATAAGTTGAGGATCGTTCAGCAATAAGTAACTCATCATATAGGAGTGCCCATACAAACTTATATGATGAGGGTCTTGTGTATGTAATGAGTTGTAATGTTATGTATGCAATACAATGACACACCCATGATCACGCACATGCAGTTGCTATGTTGACACAGACTAGTAGTTCCCACTTTTCGAGCAGGTAGCTAACCTCTCAGGCGCCAACTGTCGTGGCAATACAATGATAGTAGAACGAGCATTTCTACTACTAAGTGGGTATTCACACTACTTCACTTAGGCCTCCGTACGCCTCAACGTTAAGAACACAACAACGGAGCCCATGCGTACTACGGCCCAGCGGGTTCACTTGGGTAGATGTGAACCAAGATCCTAGCCCCGAACTAGCCATGTGTGACGGATGGATCCTTGGAAAATCATGAGGATCAAGTTCAACCAATCACTTAGCACGGAAGGGACCTCGGAGAAAGCACGAGGGGCAAGCCCAACTGCCCTAATTCTATCCATCAACTCCCATCGGTGGAACGATAGGCGAGCCCGTAGACCTGCCACACTATCCTTAACCAAGGATTACGACACCACATGTCAACTCACACCACATGAAATTCCACAACACCGTGGCATGGAAGGAACCTCGGAGAAAGCACGAGGGTCAAGCCCAACCATCCACTTTATTCATCTCAACCCATTCCGACAAGTGACGACCAACGCCGCACTTACAACCTTCCACAATACTACCTGTAGGGAGACGAAACTCTAAGCATTGTACTACTAGACATCATTCTATCAACTCAACATACATATGGCCATAGCTTATTCATCTACATGTCACCCCAACAGATTTCCACATAGAATATATACAATGCGCATGAATGATCTTGCAATTTATGTCAAGACAGTTCGTTCAATTTACGCTTGCATCACCACCCATATTACAAATTCAAATTAACAAGCTTCAATATTCATATCACTACAGTGGTTATCATAAGAGAGTTCACCCGAACCTCACATTATATTGCAACATTAATTCCATCGAATCCAAGTTCATGTTATAATCACCCAGAAATTTAAGTGCAGAATTAAATCTTGACAGTTATTTCAACCGAGGATTCCTGTGGCTACAGGAATCCGGTGAGTGCGAGTAACCCCTCTATGGAAAGGGCTTTCCATAGGATACAGCTTTTGTGTTCAGCCTGCAACCCGTATCAGACAATAACCTACACGAAATCGGCTCCAAAGACTGCAGCGTACAGAATACAAATTCTGTGCGCTTAGTTTACAACCCTTAATTCGATCAGACATTCCTGTGGCTACAGGCTTTGCCTGAAGACGTGTAACTAACCGTTGGAAAGGTAATCTCAGTGGCTACAACTTTCATGTTTAGTCAAAAACCCAGATTTGACCATTTCTTGCCCGAAAATGGACAAGAAGGTCGCTGCGCGCAGAACACAGATTCTGCACGCATCTTGAAGCGGAATGAACAGCATCCGTTCATCTTCCTCCTCAAGTGATTTTCCCCAAATCGCCATTAAAAACTCCTCCACCCTTATTCTCCCTCTCAAGGCCATTCCTCTTCACGGATCCACCCCCATCATCATTTGAGGAAGGGGAGGTTGAAGATGACTAATCCTTAGAACACATGTTCTAGCAAGGCCCTTCCTAAGAAATCTCCATCTCCCATGTCTAGACTCTCTTGAGTCGACATCTCACCAAAATATCTACAAATCTAGCACCAAGGGAGAAGGTAGGAAGCTCACCTCATTTCCAACAGTAACACCATCCTCGACCATGGATCTTGTCATCCTCCCCCGCGGCATCACTTTTTCCTTGACGGCGGTGGCGTTTCTTGATGATCATTTTCACAAAGCCTAACCTTGATGTGGAGTCATTCTACATTCTATCATAACTATGTAGATGGGCATAAGCTAAATTGAATTATCTTTCAGGCAAGTGCACCTATCAATCATAGTATAAGAGAAGCTTACATCTCGTATCGTATTCCACAGGGTCCTTTCAACTACTTGTACTCACTCTCACTCTGTTATCATACCTACATTTAAAATTTCGTTATAACATAGATTAATCCTAACTATGACTACTTAGATAAAAATTATATTGGAGAGTTACAAAAATAATTTCAAACCGAAAGCTAAAGGCGTTCAATGAACATCATCATTTTATGTAATCATGCCATAACAAAACTATCAAATTCATTGTATTGTAAAGGGTTAAACTAATTATCAAATTCTCTCTCGAGCAATTTGAAATTTAAATCTAAGTTAAGTAAATCTTCTCTCGAACAATTTACAATACTCAAATTTGCATTGAATGAAATACCCTATCTACTACATAGATTCATGGAACTTTATCTCTAAAATACCATAATTCCATCATTTCGTATTCTAATTTTCCAAGAAACATATCTCTCGATCATGAATTTTAGATTACAAAGAGAAATAACACATAAATATGAAGATTTAACCATCATCCAAAGAATTCAATTTCTCAATCTAGGCATTTGGAATTCATGTAAAAGCAAATAATCATTCATAACAAGGATAATTCTCAATGTTTGCAAACCCATATACGAACAAAATACCATGAAATTGATTAAAACAAGAAGATACATGATTACTAATTTGTTCAAACACATTGTTCATGAAAATTAAAAGATAAATAAAGTTGGATTACCAAGAGAGATACAAGATTAAATGAGATAAATTGAAGAATAAATGCATACGAATATCTCCTTCAAGCCTTCCTTCTCTTGGGTGCTCCACTTTTGTTCTCCAGAAAATCTCCAAAATAAAATTGATCCAAAAGTACAGAATATAATTTTTCTCCAGGTTTTTATAGTCTCATAGCAAACATGGTCGAACACGGGTTCCGACACGGCCGTGTTGCAGGCCGTGTCGGCAGTTCCAAGGCAGTTCCACACGAGCAGACGTGTTTGGTCATGGGCCGTGTTGGATGACACGGGTACTGACACGGCCGTGTTGGAGAACACGGCCGTGTTGTTCTTCATGTTCTTCGGACACGGGTAGGCCGGATTTAATTCTTCACTTTGTCCCGAGAAGGACACGGTCTGGACACACGGGCGTGTTCAGACCCGTGTGAACAAATAGTTCCAGCTAGGATAGAACACGGGTAGGCACACGGGCGTGTTCCTACCCGTGTTCGACCAATTCTTCTGCTTTGATCAGCCCTCCTGGTCCCGTCAACTCCCCTGTTTGCTCCAAGACTTTTAGTTCCACTGACTAGTCGTACCTGCATTAGAAAAATGACGTATTAAGTGGGGAGTTCAATACATAAAATAGTAAAGACTCTAACCTATGCTCTACTATTCATGACAACACCAATTCTCAACTATTTTTCACAATTACTTGAGTAAAGAGGTAGAAAATAGTGGACATGATTACAATTATGAAAGTTAGAATCTATCATAATTGTACTCATCATTTCTCCTCCTCCAAAGCTAGCTCCAGCAAGAACTCCCTTCAGAAAATGGAACTTAGAAAGAGGATGAAAAGGTTAGGGTTTCACTTTTCTCTTTTATACAGAAGCGACACGGGTAGGGACACGACCGTGTCCTTACCCGTGTCCTGCTTTGGCAAAATGGCTTGACTGCTGTTTCGTGCTCCTACACGGGTACTAACTCTCCCGTGTCGGCGCTCGTGTCCAGGTCACATGGCCATGACACTTCCCGTGTCAACACCCGTGTGGTTCTCGTGGCAAAACCCGTCGAGCCGGGCTTGAAGCACACGGGTATGGACACGCCCGTGTCCCTACCCGTGTCCTTCAAAGGACACTTATTGGCTCTTCTTGGCTAGATGCACATGGGTAGTACACGACTGTGTCTCTACCCGTGTCCTTCTCAAGACGAACCACTCAACACAATTTCACTCAAAGCCATGACACTCAAAGCCATGGCACTCAAAGCCATGGCACACAGGTAGGGACACTCCCGTGTCCCTACCCGTTTCCTTCTCGGGATATACCACTCAAAGCCATTTCACTCAAAGCCATTTCACTCAAAGCCATGACACTCAAAGCCATGGCACATGGGTAGGGACACGCCCGTGTCCCTACCCGTGTCCTTCTCGGGACACACCACTCAAAGCCATTTCAGAATCCCTCAGCACCATAGTCACTCAACGCCACTGAACACGGGTAGGGACACGCTCGTATCCCTACCCGTGTCAATCTTAACTCAAGTTTTAAGCCTATTTTCTTATTTCCCGCAAGTGCGCACCTGATCACATGCACCCCCTTGAGCGTACA
The DNA here is from genome assembly GCA_039513925.1 of Platanthera zijinensis. Taxonomy (NCBI): domain Eukaryota; kingdom Viridiplantae; phylum Streptophyta; class Magnoliopsida; order Asparagales; family Orchidaceae; genus Platanthera; species Platanthera zijinensis. Next base: position 85,686,206 of record CM077084.1, read on the forward strand.
CCAGCTCTCCCGACACCATAAACACGCACAAGGGGCCTAGAGCGAATCGGGACATTACAAATCCAATAAACAAAATATAAGATTTCGTCTTCGAAATCAGGCTAAGGCTATGGGAAATGAAGCATACAGAAAATAGAATATGCTTTTAAATAAAGTTACCTGGAGTAAACAACTCTGGATAGCGTCTTTGCATCAAATCCATTGGCTCCCATGTAAATTCATCCTTCCCATGATTAGACCTTAACACCTTCACCAAGGGAACAATTTTGCGGCGCAAGGTTCTTATCTCCTTGTCTACGATCCGCACCGGCTCCAGTCACACAGATCTATCAGATGCCACCACACCATCAGTTGTGGGGATGTATTGATCGGGCCGCAACAGCGCCTTCCAAAGTGATGACACATGGAACATGTTGTGGAGATTCTCCAGCTCCGGCGGTAACTCCAACTGATAGGCAAAAGGGCCAATCCTTTCCAAAATGACATAGGGCCCAACATACCTTGGGCTGAGCTTCTTTACTCCACGGACCCGTGACACTCCATGCATCGGCCAGATTTTCAGAAACACCTTATCACCCACTTAAAACTCCACCATACGGTGCCTTGCGTTATAATACTTCGCCTATCGACTTTTAGCCTCCAACATACGATCGCATCAGTGTCATCTATATATTCAACTCCCAAAGTCTTCGGGTCTTCATCCTGCACCCAAGACAAGGGGGTTCTACACCTTCTTCCATAAAGGGCCTCATGGGGCTCCATGCTGATGCTCGCTTGAAGGTTGTTGTTGTAGGAGAATTTCACCAATGGCAAGAGCCTTTCCCACGGCTCTTCCCTATCAAACACACATAATCTCAACAGATCCTCCAAGGTCCGAATGGTCCGCTCAGACCGCCCGTCCGTCTGAGGGTGAAACGCGGTGCTGAAGGTAAGGCGCGAGCCCAAATATGCCTGTACCGCCTTCCACTCCTTGGAGGTAAAGCGACCATCACGGTCCGAGACTATCGTCTTAGGCACGCCATGATACCGTACAAACTGCTCCACAAAGAGGTGTACCAAGACATCCACATGAGCCTCCTTCATAGGGATAAACCGGGCTACTTTGGTCAGTCGATTGACGATCACCCACATTGAATGATTCCTCGAGCGGGAGCGAGGTAATCCATGTACAAAGTCCATGGAAATATCCTTGAACTTCCATTCGGGGATGTGCAACGACTACAACCGGCCACCGGGACTCCTGCACTCCGCCTTCACTCTTTGACAGGCTTCACAATGTGTAACAAAGTATCAGACATCCTTCTTCATTCCCGGCAACCACATAGTCTTCCGTAGGCCGGCGTATATCTTTGCAATTCCCGGGTACACTGAATACTGAGAGCAATATGCCTCTCTAAAGATATCCTCCCGGATTTTACCGCCCTTGGGAATGTAGAGCAGGCTGCGAAAATAAACAAGGCCATCTTTTAGGGTGTATTCGTCGGTTGTCCCGCCTTCGATTGACTTAATTGTCGGGGCCAGAGCCGCGTCCACTCCTTGCTCCACACGGATTCGGTCCCGGATGTCAGAAACTATGCTAATGCTGGCCAAGTACTCTGTATATTCCGTCAAAGGGACCGTAAATATCAAAGTAATCTCCAACTCCTTAATCATCCGAGACAGCTCCATACTCATCAACCGAGACTCGGGGATCGAACCTTGTATTTTTCTACTCAACGCATCGTCTACTGTGTTCGCTTTCCTGGGTGGTAGTTAAAGGTGAACTCATAGTCGCATAGGAACTCTAACCACCGCCGTTGTCTTAAGTTCAACTCCTTTTGAGAATGAACGTACTTCAAGTTTTTATGGTCTGAGAAAATCTCGCAGTGGACGCCATATAGATAATGCCTCCAAACCTTCAAGGCAAACACCACTGCTCTTAGCTCTAAATCATGAACCGGGTATTTGATTTCGTGCTTCTTCAATTGTCTTGAAGCATAAGCAATCACGTGCCCGCGCTGCATCAATACCACACCCATCCCTTGATATGACGCGTCCATGTAAACTTGGAATCCTTCCTTCCCAGATGGAAGGACGAGGATAGGGGCGGAGGTAAGTCTATCCTTCAATTCTTGGAACGCAGCTTCACATTGGGGTGTCCACTCAAATGACACTCCTTTCTTTGTCAAAGAAGTAAGCGGGAGGGCTATATTGGAGAATCCTTTTACGAACTTGCGATAGTATCCGACAAGTCCAAGGAAGCTCCGCACATCGATCGCTGACTTCAAAGGCGACCACTCCTTTACGACACGTACTTTGGTCGGATCCACAGCTAGCCAAGCCCCACTGATCACATGACCCAAGAAGACAACCTCCTTATGCCAGAATTTGCATTTGCTAAATTTGGCGTACAAGGCGTGCTCCTTCAATTTCTCCATCACCAAGGTCAGGTGCTCGCCATGCTCCTCCTCTGTCCTTGAGTAAACTAGAATGTCGTTGATGAAGACAATGACAAAGATGTCCTAATAGGGCTTGAACACCTTGTTCATCAGGCTCATGAAGGCCGAAGGGGCATTTGTGAGCCCAAACGGCATCACAGTGAACTCGTACAACCCATATCTTTAACTGAAGGATGTTTTCTGGATGTCCCCTTCTTGTATTCTCAATTGGTAATACCCTGAGCGCAAGTCTAGCTTAGAAAACCAATTCGCTCCCACTAGTTGATCGAACAACTCGTCGATCCGAGGAAGCAGGTAAGTGTTCCGCACCGTCAACCGATTGAGTTCCCAATAATCTATGCACAGACGCAAAGTTCCGTCCTTCTTCTTCACAAACAATACAGGGGCACCCCATGATGACGAACTGGGGCGAACAAATCCAGACTCCACCAGTTCTTGTAATTAAACTCTAAACTCCGCGAGTTCCTATGGGGCCATTCGGTAGGGGGCCTTAGATATAGGCTTGGCACCCGGTACCAGATTGATTTAAAAGTTAACCTCTCTATGCGGGGGTAATCCTGGTAGCTTCTCCGGAAATACCTCGGGAAAGTCCCGCACTACTCGTACGTCTTTTACATCCAATGCTATCTCCTTCAACTCGAACAAAATAATAAAAACTTTGTCCCCCTTCATTTGAGCTTTTACAACTTGGACGGACGATAATGTTAAACGAGGTGCGAAGTTAATACCTTGGAAGATGACATTGTAATCTCCATATCTCAAATAGATCCGCTTCTCCATGCAGTCGATCCTTGCAAAGTGCCAGTCCAACCATGCCATGCCCAGAATGATGTCGAACTCTGGAATTTTCAAGACAGTGGCAGGCGTATCAAAAGCCCTTCCCTCAATAAGTACCTCAAGTTCGCACTTAGCGGTTGCAACCATATCCAAACCTTCCGGAAGGCGAACTAGTCGGGCTATTCTAGCAAAGTACTGCACACCCCCCATGTCCTTAATGAAATCCTCGGACACAAAGGAGTGTGAGGCACCGGTATCGAATAGCGCATAAGCCGTCTTTCCGCCAATCATTACGGTGCCTAAGTGCCAATAATCAAAATGTATTGCTAGCCTAGAATGTCATAAGCAACTTAAGTTTAATATTGAAAACATGAAAGGTTACTGCATGTACCTGCAATAACATTCTTAGGATTCCGTTTTTGCACCATGTCTAGCGCGTACACTTGATCCCGGGCAGGGCCGGGATTACCTCCTCGCGGTTCTCATCCTCGACCACGCATGTAACCCCGCCCTCGAGGGGCCGCCGGAGGGAGAGCGGGAGGGGCGTTCCCAAAAAATTACGGGCAAAAATGTCGAATGTGACTCAGTTGGTTGCATTCAAAACACACCAGCCCAGGACGCCTCTCAAGTTGCTGAAATTGCTGAGGCTGTGGCGGTGGAGGCAGCGCAGGCAGTTGCGGAACCGGATGCTCAACCCTATAGTTTCGGTGGATACGCCCTCCATCTCCTTGATATCCTCTTCTTCTTCTAAAGTCCCGTCTCCTTCTATTACTCGGGCCAGCTTCCATAATGCCCTCTGTAGGTCTCTTACTACTACCCAAGTGGTCCGCATTCAATCTTTTTACCATATCGATGATCTCCGCCAAGCTAGCATCTGCTATAAACAAAAGGGCCTGCCTTAGGGGATCTCGCAGCCCTTTGTAGAAATGCTTGGCATAACCCCTATCATCTAACACGTATGAGTCCGCGAACCTTACGAGATGTTGGAACTCTCACTGGTATTTCGTAACCGTCTTTGATCCTTGTTTCAGTAGAAGAAACCTCTCCTCAAGTTCATCTCGAGCGGATGAAGGAATGAAGTGCTCCAAGAAAACATCCGAGAATTTGCTCCAACTTATCTCTGTATAGACTCGGCCTTGGAAGGTGGAGCCCATGAGTGACTTCCACCACCTCTTAGCATGTAGCTCCAAGGTGGACACCGCCAGTGATACAGCCATGTTGGCTGGACAACGGATACTAGCCAATAACTCTTGTACTGTGTCAAGCCATTCTTCCGTGCGCACGGCTGTCTCTGTCCCAAGGTAAGTGGGAGGGGAGAGAGCCCAAAAGGTGCTCAGCAAGTTAGAGCTCGGGGCCTGTTGTAGCACCGGAGGCTGCTGTGCCCTAAAAGCATTCAGGATTGCGATGAGCGTCTGCCCCAACTCGTACTGTTGGAACTGAGTGGGTATTGGAGGGGCAGGAGTGCCCCCAAGCGGCTCAACATGCATTGGAATCTATATGTAGAATGCAAACTTAAGGTCAGGTTGGCTAATCTTAAGGTCAGAGTTTGACAAACTTAGTGTGAATTACATATGGGCACACCACTGCTTCCACTAAGTCAGTTTGTCCCCAAACTGACGAGTCGAATGGGAGTGGCCCATTGTTGAATGACTTCTTTAGTTGAGGATAGTGGCAAACTGATACCATTTGTAAGACCCCCCCTCCAGGAACACAAAACACGGCACGAGAGGGGTCTTATGCCCAGAACAGCCACCTTGGGGTAGCACCAACACACGGGTTAGTCTGTACCCCAAGTCGCCTATTATCCGACTACAACAGATATCAAAATAACATGCCAACCCAACCAAAAGAATATAAGAAGTCAATCCACACAAGTTATATATCCAAATGTATAGCAAATAGAAGCTAAAACATGCTTCTATAATATCAGAGTATAACAATAAAATTGCCCCGAAGGGCTACAACAAAAACTCTCATCACTCACATCTGTAACAGATGGTAATGATGGCACCGTCCCTTCAGCCCCTGTCGTCCTGGCCTGGCTGACCGGCTCCACCACCTGCTGCTCTACCTACGGGGTTTCCTCCTAAAAAGGAAGACGTAGCAACCGTTAGTCATAAATACTAAGTGGCTTCACATCCGCTCCCCCGGCGACTCCTCGGCACCGGGCGGATGAATAGACAAGGTACAATATATATAATAAACAGGAGTATAAACAAGAAAGTGGCAACACGAGTAATAAGAAATTCTATCAGTTCTACCATCTATCACAGCATATGAATATAGAGTTACAACAAAAGTAACTCAACTTATATGGATGCCCATACAAGCATATAAGTTGAGGATCGTTCAGCAATAAGTAACTCACCGTATAGGAGTGCCCATACAAACTTATACGATGAGGGTCTTATGTATGTAATGAGTTGCAATGTTATGTATGCAATGCAATGACACACCCATGATCACGCACATGCAGTTGCTATATCGACACAGACAAGTAGTTACCACTTTTCGAGCAGGTATCTAACCTCTCAGGCGCTAACCAGCGTGGCCAGACGGTGACAGTAGAACGGGCATTTCTACTATTGAAGCCAAAAATGACTTCTGTGGAGTTCGGGGTCCCAAAAGAGGGGTGACCGCACACCTACTACACTCAAGTGAACAATCTAGGCTCTAGACTAGGAACGTAAGGGACACTACAACAAATATGGACATCAGCAGCATTTTTTTGGCGACGTTTGTTTAAACGTTGCCATTATTTTTAATTTTTTCAACGTTTTTCATACAAAAACGTGTCTAATAATTTTACCCCTGATCTAATTAATTATGAGTTTTTGCTCGAATTATAACTAGATATTTTCCTCTCAAGAATTGCCTACTTTTTAGTTTGACATTGCTAAGGCTTGCAACATTTTACACTACGAAACATGGCCAAAGCGCGCCACATTTATTAACGTAAATTCCGCTAATGTCAGGCAGTGGGTGTATAAAAAAACATCACGAAAACTTTTCGCGATGGTTGTATTCGTGACGCCTGCGGCATGCGTGACGTTTATAAAAACATCGCAAAAACATTAACGACATTTGAAAAACGTCGCCAATGCCTCTTAAAAACGTTGTTGATGTCCATATTTGTTGTAGTGGGACAGGCCTAAGGTCTCAGCGTGGAGGTCCCACTACACACCTGGAAGACTAACGAACTCTTCCCCTCCCAAGCCAAATGCTGAGCTAATTAGGCACCTTTGGAGGGCCCTCTTGGCCGACCAGAAACTCTAGGGAGGATTCCAAAAACCACTCCCTCTTAACTAAAGGTGACACCTTTGGTCTATGCACAACACCCTTCAACTGCCCTACTAATAGCATAACTTCACATAACAGTTCTATTTTTCCATAGCCTTATTTGGGCCGCCACCAACATAACATAAACCTCCTAGAGCTAGCAAAAGCATTGAGAGGTCTAAGTTGTTAGCCTAAATCACCTAGAGGGGGGTGAATAGGTGAAATGCGTGTCAAATGCGGAATTAAAAAATTAACACAGCACACATCAAGCACTCACAGACGACAAGAGATTTATAGTGGTTCCCCAACCTTGGGTACGTCCACTTTCCTCACCGTTCTAGCAAATCACTAGACTCGGCTACTCCACTATCTCGGATTGAAAACAATCCTACACCTCGGAACCACGTTCCTACAAAACTCGATCCAACTGGATCTACAAAACTCGGAAGAAAGATCTTCCTACAAATCTCGGAGAAAAACTCCTACAAATAAATTTTGGTTTGAGAATAAAAATTCAAAACAACAAATTTCAGATCTTGATCTTTGACAGTCTTCTTCTTTAGGAACTTCGGCTTGATCAGAAAAGGTTGAAGATGACTTGAGAGAAAGATCCACGAATCTGAAAACTAGAACCACCTCGATCGAGAAGATAGATCTGAGATCCTTGAGGCTCGGCGAGATCGAGTGATTCACTCTTGTCTGGATCACTGGAGAAATAGTCCTTGAGGACGGAGATCGACGATCCAGAATTTCTTCCGTGAACAGCAATGGCGGCGGCGGCGGCGTGAGAATTAGGGTTCACGGACTTTTCTTTTTCTTCAAAAGAATATCTCTGTAATCTGTTAATTAGTCAATTCTGAAATGACCTTTTTATAGGTGGACTCCAACGGTCATAATCTTAATTAAGGATGACACGTGGACCAATCAGAAATGACGGATTCAAAACTACTTAAGGCGAATTCGAACTTAGAAGAATTCTGGAATAGAGAACTGCTATACTCGAGTAAGAGAAGATATACTCGAGTATGGGAATTTAGATACTCGAGTGACAAGAGACATATACTCGAGTATGAGAATAGAAATTTACTTGAAAGAGAAATGAACTACTCGAGTATTAGAAGAGATATACTCGAGTACCAGAAAAGATATACTCGAGTATCAGCAAAGATATACTCGAGTATCAGCATATGAATCTGGGAAACATTCACCTACTCGAGTATTAAAATCAACTACTCGAGTATCGAATAATTTACTCGAGTATCAAAATCAATTACTCGAGTATCAATACTTGAACTTGCAGAAAAGAGAAGAAAAGGATCTACTCGAGTATGATATATGATTTACTCGAGTGATTACGTTACTTACTCGAGTATGAAAACAACTTACTCGAGTGACTAACTAACTACTCGAGTATAGAAATATATACACGAGTATACAGACCCTACTCGAGTAAGCCTAACTGATTACTCGAGTATGTCTAACTAACTACTCGAGTATGGAAATATATACACGAGTATTAAGTCTGATACTCGAGTATAACAAAGGGGTTACTCGAGTATTTTGGACTTAGAAATTTTTCTGAGGAAATTAGTTCCAATGCTTCTGTCCATCAATCCAAGTGCATATAGGAAGTGTATCCCAATTGAGAGGCTATACATGGGCCAACACTTTGGATCACACAATGAGGGATTACATTGTATGGTCCTGTGTTTGGTGACCCATTATAGACTGACATTGGTCTACACTTGGCAATTAGAACCTGCACACATACAACTTAAACACAGCATCAAATACACCTTAATTCATCTTAGTTCAAGGTCTGACCTCCTACAAATCTGAGGTATTGTGGAGACAAATCCCAACAATCTCCCCCTATTTGTAGATGTCAGCATCCTCTATACTAAGGTGAATTATACAGAGTAAAAAGAACAATGCACATATACTTGAAAAACAAGACATAAGCTAAAGCAGGTTAATTAATGAAATAGCCATAACCAGAATTAAATATATATATATAGAAATGTTTTAAGCACAGAAACAAAGGTCCAATTCCACATTCTCAATTCAACTCAAGATGGGGCATCCTTGTGCATCCTTTCTCTTTTCAGGTCTTGCCTCTCTAGGTAGCTGAAAGGTTTTGGAAAGTAAGTCCTGGGCCTAGGAGGAGCAGCTGGGTTGTTATGCCCCCAATTTCTGTCATGTAGCCTGATCTTTATCTGAGATACTTCATAGGCTTTCCACTCTGAATAACTGTAGTAATTATCTCTGTTCTCCCCAAGATCAGTCACTAACCTCAAAGTATCAAGAATTAGGGACTTAGAGGTAGGACTCCATACTTCAGCATGAACAATAGGTGGTCTACCTTCAGGAGCTGGCTCTTTCCTTGGTGCAGAACGGCTGGCAGAAGCGCCGTCACCATATTTTCTTTTCCTCTTAGAAGGGCCTTGAGAACTGGAAGGAAAATCATCTTGCCACATATCAGAATAGGTGAGAGGGGGCTCAGTCACATCATCCTCAGGCCTAGGTGAGAAAGCTGGCATACTTTCAGGAATAGCTGCCTGGTCTGGAGCATCTGCAGGAGGTTCAGCTTCAAGAGGATTCAAGAAGTGTGGAATGATGGCTGGGTTGAGCTGGGCATTAGGGAAATTCATGTTGTGCAGCCAAACAGCAGTATCATAGGTATAGAATTTTACAGACTGGAGCTGGGAGAGAATTTCTGCTTTCATTTCTTTTACCAGACCATCCACAGTAGCTTGAGCTTGGAGAGATAGTTTGTCAACTTGTTCTTTTATAACTGCTTGAGCTTGTTCAGATAGCTTTTCCACTTGTTCTTTTACTATCTTCTCCCCCTTGGTGATATCTACAGATAGCTGAGCTATAGCTTCATCTCTGAACTTGCCCACTTCTTCACAAATTTTCATAAGATTGGCATCAGCATTCTTGTCCAAATGGATCTGATTATTTGCAACAGTTTCTTGCTGATTTCTCAGTTCTCCTATGCTTGAGATAGTGTGATCTATGGCCTTGCCACCTAGCTGGAACAATCTTTTTAGTTCATCAGTATTTGCCTGGATTTCTGCAAAGCCTCTACTCATTTCTTGTTCAAGAGTAGTGACTTTTTTATTGACTGATGCTAGAGATTCATCAAAATAGTTTCTCTGTGCAAGGAGCAACTGTGCAATCTGACTTACCAAATCTGAAGAAGAGGGTGCAGGAATTGAAGGAGCAGAAGGAGGAGCAGTCCAAGGAGGAATTTCTGTTAGGACCACTGAGCTGACAGCCCTTTTGAAGGGTTCTATTACAACAGCTTCTTCTGGATTGAGGAAGGATGGCAGGGAGAAATCCAAAGTCCTCAGAGGTGCCTCCACAGGATCTGGAGACATTTCCTCATCATCAGACAAGATAACATGATCAGATATGGTTGGCTCACTATCAGCAGACTTGGCAGGAGACTGTAATGGAGATTTGGCAGCTGAAACATTCTGAAAAAGAGGATCATCTGAGCTTAGCTCATCAATGAATCTGTTGATGTCTTCAGCTGTAGACAGTAGGTGAGCTGTATCTGAAGTTTCAGATTCAGGAATTGCTGATTGAAGATGAGCTGGAGTAGGAGAAACTGGAGGAGTAGCAACTCTGACTTCTTCTTGTGCTGGAATCACTGATTCAGAAGAAACTTTAAGCTGAGAAAGAGAAGAGGCAGGCTCCCCCTCAACTAAGGCACCAGAGGTAGCAATAGTTTGATGTAGAGGAGGAGATGGGATCCTGTCTTCAGGTAAGCTGCTGTCTTGTTGTAGTTCTGAGATGGCATCAGCCTTTGCGGCTTGGGCAGGGTTCAGGATCTTTAGGTCATACCTCTGAATGGAAGAGATAGAAACTTTCTTCATGTGGTGAAGAGGAGTCCCTTTAGAGAAATCAAACACTATAGGATTGATCTCATGGAGGAGGAGGGAGATAATCCTAGCAAAACTGGGATGTTTGACGCTTTCTCGGATCTTATCCAGTATCATCATTCCGAATTGGAATTTCTTCCTGCAGACAATAGCTTGCATCACGTCGAATAGATTCTGGGATACATCTCTAATGGAGTAAGTCTTGCACCATAGGATTTTGGCAATGATGTCAACGAGAAACTTCCCTTCTGAATTGAACAAGGATCGATTCAAGGTTGTACCGTCACCTTCAGGATCTCGACCACAGAATAGAGAGGTGCGGTCGGCATCTGCCGAGTCTAAGTCATCTTCTTCGTCGACCACTGGCATCCGAAGCAGAGTGGCGACTGAGGTTTTATCTAACCGAATATCAACTCCCCTTACCTTGGATTTCAGAACGGTGCCATTGTGTCTAACCTTCAGATTTTTGTAGAACTCTTCAACATCAGGAAGCAAGAGGCGGCAGGGTTCTTGAAGAACGAAGGTCAATCCGGCCGTATCCAGGAGAATCAGTAGGTTCTTGAAGTCATCCGAAATATCTTCAATGCCATCTGTCACTAATTCAGAGCCGATTCCAAACTTGGAGGAGGGAGGAGCCATCAGCGATTCGGAAAACTTGCAGCGAAGGAAGACGAAGAACAAGAGTCGGGAATACGAGAAGTCGGCGGCTACTCGAGTGAATGAGAAGTGGAAAGGACTTTTTCGTTTTGAATATATATATAAATAATCCTAATTAGGTTTAGAGAGAATTAAGTATAATGACATACCTGAACGAGGCGGCAAATTGCTGGGTGCGAGTAGAAATTTTGAAAATCAAAAGGAATCCGAGTACTCGAGTAGAAGATGACAGCATACACGAGTATGAGGTTTAGTATACTCGAGTGCGCACAACATACACGAGTAATCAATAATTCATACTCGAGTATGTAACCAGCATACACGAGTATTATTTTATTATTTTTTTAACGAATTTTCATACTCGAGTATAAGAAGTTCATACACGAGTGTCTTTTGGATTACTCGAGTATATGAAACTTTTTACTCGAGTATTAGCCGTTTACTCGTGTAAGTGTAACGATGCTCGAGTCTCTAATACTTGAAGGAGTTGCCCTGGTAGATGTCTGTTTCCACTGAAAATCTGTACCTCTGAGCAGCCAATATTACTGATATCTTCTTAATTTGAGAGTTCATCACTGGTCTTCTTTGTTGAGCAGTCCAAGCTCAGTTTTGAAGAACGAGAACTTGGACTCGTCCAGCGGCTTGGTAAAAATATCTGCAACTTGCCTGTCTGTGGAGACATACTGTAGAGCTATATCTCCATTTTCCACATGCTCCCGGATGAAATGATAGCGAAGCTCTATATGCTTGGTCCGGCTGTGGGAGACTGGATTGTTGGCTATTGCTATAGCGCTGGAAGAGTCACAGAACAGGGGAATGTTCTGGAACTTTATGTTGTAGTCTTCAAACTGATTCTTGATCCATAAGAGCTGAGCACAACAGCTGCCTGCAGAGATGTACTCTGATTCAGCCGTTGAGATGGCTACACAGTTTTGTTTCTTACTGCTCCAGGAAATGAGTCTCCTTCCAAGAAATTGGCAAGTCCCGGAGGTACTTTTCCTGTCATCTTTGCTACCTGCAAAATCTGCATCTGAAAAACCAATTAGTTCACTATCATTACTTCTTGGGTACCATAAGCCAAGATTTGGTGTACCTTTGAGGTATCTCAAGATTCGCTTTGCAGCGATGTAGTGAGATTCCTTAGAGTTCACCTGAAATCTAGCACACACACATGTTGAGAACATTATATCTGGTCTACTCGCAGTAAGATAGAGCAAAGACCCAATTATGCTCCTGTACTTGGTTTCATCAAAAGGTTTCCCTTTCTCATCCTTGTCCAGAGACATAGCTGAGGCCATTGGAGTCCTCATGGAGGTTGCATTCTCCATTCCGAATTTCTTAAGTAGCTCTTTGGTGAACTTGGTCTGTGAGATGAAAATCCCATCTTCAGATTGTTTCACCTGAAGCCCTAAGAAATACTTTAGCTCTCCCATACTGCTTATTTCAAACTTCCCTTGCATAAGTTTAAAAAACTTCTTGCAGAGGTTGTTATCCGTAGAGCCGAAAATAATATCGTCGACATAGATCTGCACTAGCAAAATCTTGCCTTTTATTTCCCTAAGAAATAATGTTTTGTCTATCTTTCCTCTTGTGAACTTGTTCTCAAGAAGGAAGCTAGACAGAGTCTCATACCAAGCTCGAGGAGCTTGTTTAAGACCATATAGTGCTTTTTGTAATAAATATACATAATTAGGATAGGTTGAATCAATGAAACCTGGCGGTTGCTCTACGTACACTTCTTCCTTTATGTCACCATTCAGGAAGGCGGACTTTACATCCATCTGATAGACGGTAAAGCCCTTAAGTGCAGCGTAGGCAAGAAATAGCCTGATCGCCTCCAGTCTTGCTACTGGAGCATAAGTCTGGTCGAAGTCGATTCCTTCTTCTTGGCGATATCCCTTGGCGACAAGTCTGGCCTTATTCTTTACGATTATCCCATCTTCATCCATCTTGTTCCGGTAGACCCATTTTGTCCCAATGACATTCTTACCTTTGGGTCTAGGAACAAGTGTCCAAACCTTGCATCGTTTGAACTGATTCAATTCTTCTTCCATGGCTAGAATCCAGGATGCGTCGGAGTTGGCTTCCTCAAATTTCTTTGGTTCAACCTGTGAGAGAAAACTTAAGTGTAAATTCTCGTTAGTTGTACCTCGACGAGTTCTGACGCCATCCCGAGGATCTCCTATTATTTGGTCAACAGGATGATCCTTCAAGTGTCTGAACTCTAAAGTCCTTGCATCTGGGATCTCTTCAGCCACTGGAGTTGCATCTTCAGCTGGGATGTCTTCTTCATCTTGATCATTCACCTCTCCAATGGTGGTTGTAGAGGGGACCTTGATGAATGTCTCATCTTTATCTTCACTAGGTTCATCCAAGCTAAGTTCTTTCAACTTTGTACCTGCATCTACAATAGGTACACTAGACGAGTTGCTTTGCAACAGACTCGTCTCATCAAATACAAGATGTATCGACTCTTCCACCACCAGAGTTTTTCTATTGAATACTCTATAAGCCTTACTATGGCTACTATATCCTACAAAAATACCTTCAAAGCTTTTCTCGCTAAACTTGGTAGAGTGATACTTCCCGTTGTTGAGCACGAAGCATTTACAGCTAAAGATTCTAAAGTATGAAATGGTTGGTTGCCTGCCTTTTAGAAGTTCGTAAGGAGTCTTATCATGGTTCTTGTTGATGAGTGCTCGATTTTGCACGTGACAAGCGGTGTTGACGGCTTCAGCCCAGAAATACTCCGGAAGTGAGGCATCACTCAACATGGTCCGACAAGCCTCTATGAGTGTTCTGTTCCTTCTCTCAGCTACTCCATTTTGCTGTGGAGTGCGAGGAGAGGAAAACTCATGAAAGATACCTTGACTTTCACAAAATTCTATCATGGCTCCAGATTTGAATTCCGTTCCATTGTCACTTCTGATTTTGACTACGGAACAGTTGTATTCATTCTGGATCTGCCTCACAAAATTAGTGAAAATACCAAAGGTATCTGACTTGTGTTTTAGAAAGAACACCCACGCAAAGCGCGAGTAATCATCCACAATAACCAACGTATATTCCTTACCTCCCAAACTTCTAACCTGCAGTGGACCAAACAAGTCCATATGGAGAAGCTGTAAACTTCTATTGGAATCTTTGCCTATTATGCTTTTAAACGAACTTCTTGTTTGCTTGCCTATAATACAAGCGTGACAAGGGCTGTCCGTAACGCACTTGACATTAGGCGCATCACGTACTAAGTTTTGAGAGAATAATTTATTAATAGTTTTGAAATTAATGTGTGCTAGTCTCTTGTGCCATTGGTCAGCAAGAGATGCACTACTTTTTGCCAAAAGACACACTGGTGTCGAAGAGTCTATACAAATAAAATTTAGACAGAAAATATTTCTGCTTCGAGTGCCTGATAAAATAGTTTCCATATTGTTAACCAATTTTATCAAACACTTGTCAGCATGAAATTCAACTACGTATCCTTTGTCGCATAGTTGGCTTATGCTAATGAGATTGTGTTCCAATCCTTCAACATAGGCTACATCCGAGAAGGATACGTTACCGTTAGAGATCATACCATAGACTTTAGTTATTCCTCGATCTGAACCTCCAAAGATGACCTTTGGTCCGTTGCAGACTGAGGTGTAATTCTGTAGTAGGCTCCTTGTCCCGGTCATATGCCGAGAACATCCACTGTCCAAGTACCAGATTGGCATTTTGGTGGCCTTTGGACATACCTGCAATTACAATCATTTATCCTTAGGAACCCAAACAAGTTTGGGTCCTTGGTCTCAAGTTAGAGTACTCCCCCTACGAGTATTAGCCTCATGAGTGGTCACTCTCACGTTGCTAACTTTAGGGGTTGCAGCATTTTCAGGATTGAACCAACAATCACTGGCAAAATGACCAATTCTGCCACAGCACCAACAGTTGAACCTGTTGTATCTTTGCCTTGTGTAGTCCTGCTTGACTTTCTGGAATGAAGGTCCAGCAGGAGCTTTACTCTTGGAGGAGGATGCTTCATGATGATGGCAGTTACATGAGGTCTTCTCCTTCATAGGCTTTTCTACAATGGGTTTTACTCTTGGTGTCTTTTTGAAATTATGACCATGAGCATAAGGTCCATAGCTTTGAAGCTGAATCTCCTCATAAGGTGCCTTGAAGACACTCTCGCCAAAGTTACGAGGACGAGTCCAACCTTGGTATCTTGACTTAGGCTTCTCAGGGATCAGCCTAGAAAAGTGTCCGTAGGTGGACTCATAATCGAGTTCGTTCGTGGGAAAGATAACTTTCTTGAACACAACAGGTTCCAAGGGAGCTTTCCCTTTTTCTTCAGCTAGAGCCTTCCGGGCAGCCTTCTTCTTTCTCTTGGCCTTGTTTCTCCTAGAGGATTTACTAGAAGAGCCAATGTGGCCTAAACCAGCACCCTTGGCCTTAGTAGAGAATTCAACAACGATTGGAAGAACTGTCTTAGGCTTAGAGAAACTCTCAACAAGCTTCTTTTCAGCCTCGAGTTGTTTTTCCAGTTCTTTGATGATTTCCTCTTTAAGGTCGAGGTGCTTGAGAGCTTTATTGTATTCCTCCATAGCTTCATTGAGGTTTTCTTGAAGAGAGTTAGTCCTATTGACTTCTTCTCTCAAGTTGCTCTCACTAGCCTGTAGAGAATTGATCTCTTTGGCTTGACTTTTCACCATTCTACGACATTTCTCGTAAGCGGTGAGTAATTCCTTATACTGTCCCATGAGTTCAGATTCATCTTCAGAGGAATATCCCTCTTGCTCATTGTCATCATCAGAATCAGAGAGAGGAGTATGAGATTTTACCTCCCCAGCAAACTGGGGGACTTGTTCATCATCTGAATGAGCCATGAGCCCAAAGTAAGCTTCCTCTTCTTCACTCGACTCAGATGAGTCAGAGTCGCTGAGAGTTTTGCTCTTCTTGGCTACTAAGCTTTTCTCCATCCTCTTCTTGTGGTGTGAGGATTTCTTTTCCTCTCTTCTTCCACCCTCTTTCTTTTTGTGAGGGCAATCGGCGATGACGTGACCTGGCTTATTGCAACAATAACAAATGATGTCAGTAGAAATCTGTTTGTTCGGTTTAGAATTATACCTATCATGGCTACTCGAGCCTTTCTTCCGATGATCACTGTCATGTCGTGATCTTCTATATGAGGCATCCTTGCCTCTCCATTGCTTCTTCTTGTTCAAAAATTTCTTGAACTGCCTTGAGAGTAGGGAGAACTCTCCATCAGATAGTTCTGAGCCAGATGAGCTAGGCTCAGATGATTCTTCTTCATCAGCCTCAGGAACTGGGGCAGGAGAGCTAGCCTTTATCTTCCTTGAGCTATCTGCCTTTAGAGCGACAGATTTCTCCTTGGATGCAGACCTGCTTGTCTCTTCTTCAGCTTTTCTTGAGTTGATTTGTAGCTCGTAAGACATAAGCTTTCCGAACAGATTCTGCGGGTCCGTCTCAGCTAACCTTCCAAACTCCCGAATGGCACATACCTTATTGTCCCATTCCTTGGTTAGGGATCTTAAGAATTTGTCATTGAGTTCCCCGTTGGTGAAGACTCGGCCATAAACTCTTAGGCCATTTACTATCTTGAAGAAGTTCTCGAACGTGTCAGCTATGGCTTCCTTGTGACCTTGCCGGAAGGCTTCATACTTTTGATTCAGAAGGGATCTACGATCATCCCTCACTTCCTCTGTACCTTCCATTAGAGTCACTAGGGATTGCCACATCTCTTTGGCAGATTGGCAATGAATCAGATTTTGCAGCATTGAGTCATCGACTGCACTTGCTATGATATTCTTTGCTTTCTTGTCCAGAGAGACAAGTGCAATCTCATCCTTGTCTAGATCCATCAATTTCTTTGGTACCTTTTTGGTTGGATCTATTGTTGATGCGGTCATAGGAACATGAGGACCTTCTTCAACAATCATGAAGATCCGAGGGTCTACAGCTTCCATGAAGAATTTGACCCTTTCCTTCCACATAGGGAAGTTGTTCTTGGTGCAGATAGGGAGCTTGGCAAAATCCTTAGTCTTACTCATGCTTGATACTCAACTTAGAAGGATACGATCAAGGTGTTAACCTTTTAATGATCAACCTCCCTCTGATACCAATTAAGAGGTCTAAGTTGTTAGCCTAAATCACCTAGAGGGGGGTGAATAGGTGAAATGCGTGTCAAATGCGGAATTAAAAAATTAACACAGCACACATCAAGCACTCACAGACGACAAGAGATTTATAGTGGTTCCCCAACCTTGGGTACGTTCACTTTCCTCACCGATCTAGCAAATCACTAGACTCGGCTACTCCACTATCTTGGATTGAAAACAATCCTACACCTCGGAACCACGTTCCTACAAAACTCGATCCAACTGGATCTACAAAACTCGAAAGAAAGATCTTCCTACAAATCTCGGAGAAAAACTCCTACAAATAAATTTTGGTTTGAGAATAAAAATTCAAAACAACAAATTTCAGATCTTGATCTTTGACAGTCTTCTTCTTTAGGAACTTTGGCTTGATCAGAAAAGGTTGAAGATGACTTGAGAGAAAGATCCACGAATCTGAAAACTAGAACCACCTCGATCGAGAAGATAGATCTGAGATCCTTGAGGCTCGGCGAGATCGAGTGATTCACTCTTGTCTGGATCACTGGAGAAATAGTCCTTGAGGACGGAGATCGACGATCCAGAATTTCTTCCGTGAACAGCAATGGCGGCGGCGGCGGCGGCGGCGTGAGAATTAGGGTTCACGGACTTTTCTTTTTCTTCAAAAGAATATCTCTGTAATCTGTTAATTAGTCAATTCTGAAATGACCTTTTTATAGGTGGACTCCAACGGTCATAATCTTAATTAAGGATGACACGTGGACCAATCAGAAATGACGGATTCAAAACTACTTAAGGCGAATTCGAACTTAGAAGAATTCTGGAATAGAGAACTGCTATACTCGAGTAAGAGAAGATATACTCGAGTATGGGAATTTAGATACTCGAGTGACAAGAGACATATACTCGAGTATGAGAATAGAAATTTACTTGAAAGAGAAATGAACTACTCGAGTATTAGAAGAGATATACTCGAGTACCAGAAAAGATATACTCGAGTATCAGCAAAGATATACTCGAGTATCAGCATATGAATCTGGGAAACATTCACCTACTCGAGTATTAAAATCAACTACTCGAGTATCGAATAATTTACTCGAGTATCAAAATCAATTACTCGAGTATCAATACTTGAACTTGCAGAAAAGAGAAGAAAAGGATCTACTCGAGTATGATATATGATTTACTCGAGTGATTACGTTACTTACTCGAGTATGAAAACAACTTACTCGAGTGACTAACTAACTACTCGAGTATAGAAATATATACACGAGTATACAGACCCTACTCGAGTAAGCCTAACTGATTACTCGAGTATGTCTAACTAACTACTCGAGTATGGAAATATATACACGAGTATTAAGTCTGATACTCGAGTATAACAAAGGGGTTACTCGAGTATTTTGAACTTAGAAATTTTTCTGAGGAAATTAGTTCCAATGCTTCTGTCCATCAATCCAAGTGCATATAGGAAGTGTATCCCAATTGAGAGGCTATACATGGGCCAACACTTTGGATCACACAATGAGGGATTACATTGTATGGTCCTGTGTTTGGTGACCCATTATAGACTGACATTGGTCTACACTTGGCAATTAGAACCTGCACACATACAACTTAAACACAGCATCAAATACACCTTAATTCATCTTAGTTCAAGGTCCGACCTCCTACAAATCTGAGGTATTGTGGAGACAAATCCCAACAAGCATCGCAGGCATTCAACATTACAGGAATATACATTCCATACCTCGGCACGCAGGTCGACAACATAAACAAAATAGACCTTCAAGGGCTGGCACAAACTTGGGCTTAAGCCCGCTGCTTTCCGCTAAATAAAGAATGCACCACTTCCTCGGAGTCTTCTCCGGGAACCCCAGAACATCATCAATCCAGCTCATACGTCTGGATGGGCTTCACACAGTATGCCTAAACGCATACTCACACTTCCGGATGCTAATGCAGTTAATAGTGGGGACGTACATGTCAACCCATCGGAGAGCTCCCTTCCTCCACCCATTGGTTGAGAGGGGCCCCCATGCAAATATATAAATCGAGGGCTTCACCTGCCCGAGTAGAAACATCGTTACCCTTGACGCGTTTTTGGCGGCGGTGCCGGAAGAGGAACTCCGGGATGTTCTTGCTAAAGATGATGCTAGGAGAGGAGCTCCCGATTGTTCTTATTGAATGCGATCCCGGGAGAGGAGCTCCCGGTTGTTCTTGTTGAAGGCGATGCCGGTAGAGGAGCTCTCATCCGATCTTGCTCCATGCGGCTGTGATGAAGAAGAAAGCTAGGGCTCGGCCCTACTTAAGGCGGAAACGGGAAAGGAGGCCGGTGGTCGGACTTATTGTTGGCGGCGACGAGAAGGAGAGCAAGGCTCAGTCAGGCCTCGATTTAGTCGATGACGGGGAAGGGACCGGGCTTGCCGAGATGTAGCCGTCTTCAAGGAGGTGGCCGTGCTCGACCTTGCCGCAGGCGGAGTCAAGGAAGGGGGTCGAGCTAGGGCCATGCTTGGCGGCGACGGGAGAGAAGGGGCTGGGCTCGACCCTGCCTTGCTTAGGCTGCGATGGGAGGAGGGGCCGAGATAGGGCTCGACCCTGCTGGAGGCGGCGACGGGAAGAGGAGGCCGAGAGAAGCTCGGGCCTTCTGTGCGTGAGATGAAAATCGAGAGGGAGTGGGAGATCGGGAAGACCTGGATGCCGGATTTGCTTCCCCTGCTCCAGAAAAAACCCTCTTCCTCCTCTCCTTCCTCTTTTTCTTTTTCCTGCACCCTGCCTGTACCCGATCTGCCCCTTCTCTTTTTGTCTTTTTTCTTTCTTTTGTACCAAGATCCCCTTTTTTTAATATCTTCTCTGCCATGTTATCTCCTTTCTATAATATAAGATATATCTTATATAAAATACATATTATATATTATATATATAT
The DNA here is from genome assembly GCA_039513925.1 of Platanthera zijinensis. Taxonomy (NCBI): domain Eukaryota; kingdom Viridiplantae; phylum Streptophyta; class Magnoliopsida; order Asparagales; family Orchidaceae; genus Platanthera; species Platanthera zijinensis. Next base: position 85,706,292 of record CM077084.1, read on the forward strand.
GTTATTGTATAATATACATATATTAAAAAGCCTATGCCCATAAAACCTTTGCATGCCCGCACGAGCGCCCGCACGTCTTCGAACAGGGCTGTGCAACACCGTCGCTCGTAGCTCGCCCCAAGTTCGTCACTTGGGGAGGATCCCGCTCGACCAGATACGGGGTTGTACACAATCCCCGCTCTTTTCGAGGTTGGTACAAGCTCGGAAAGAAATGTCCAATCCCAAGTATCCGGCGAGTGGGAGCCGACCCAAAGAAAAATTTTGAGAGAATCTCAAAATTTTCATTTAAAACACTAATCCCTTTGTGCTCCTTTTGATCTTTTTGAATCACTCGATACTTGTAACGCTCCCTGCTATCGAACTGCCCTCATACCATTACTTACAATAAGTATACAATTTCTCAAGATACTGTGAAACAAAAAAATCATATATTTTTGCATTCTCTTATACACCTGGAGCTAATCATTCCCCCTAGGTGTGCATACCTCCCTGCTCAGCTAATGAGAGCATGAACAACGAGTCTACCTAGGGCCGAGCAGCACTCAAGGTCCTTTACCCCCACAAGCGAGCCTACGGACCTACCAGCTAGATGGAAGCCTGCGCAGCGGGTCTACCTGGGGCCGAGCCGCGCTCGGGGTAGTGCAGAACCAAGGACCAAGAACAAGACCTCTCCCCTACAGGAAAGCCTTCAGACCTTCCAGCTAGATGGGAGCCTACGCAGCGGGTCTACCTGGGGCCGAGATGCGCTCGGGGTAGTGCAGAACCAAGGACCAATAACCAGACCTCTCCCACACAGGCGGGCCTTCGGACCTGCCAGCTAGACGGGAGCATGCGTAGCGGGTCTACCTGGGGCCGATCCACGCTCGGGGTAGTGCAGAACCAAGGAACAAGAACCAGACCTCTCCCCCACAAGCGAGCCTTCGGACCTGCCAGCTAGATGGGAACCTGCACAGCAGGTCTACCTGGGGTCGAGCCACGCTCGGGGTAGTGCAGAACCAAAAACCAAGAACAAGACCTCTCACCCACAGGCGAGCCTTCGGACATGCCAGCTAGATGGGAGCCTGCGCAGCGGGTCTACCTGGGGCCGAGCCGCGCTCGGGGTAGTGCAGAACCAAGGACCAAGAACCAGACCTCTCCCCCACTGGCGAGCCTTTGTACCTACCAGCTAGATGGGAGCCTGCGCAGCGGGTCTACCTAGGGCTGAGCCGTGCTCGGGGTAGTGCAGAACCAAAGACCAAGAACCAAACCTCTCCCCCACAGGCGAGCCTTCGGACCTGCCTGCTAGATAGGAGCCTGCGCAGCGGGTCTATTTGGGGCCGAGCAGCGCTCAGGGTAGTGCAGAACCAAGGACCAAGAACTAGACCTCTCCCCCATAGGCGAGCCTTCAGACCTGCCATCTAGATGGGAGCCTGCGAAGCGGGTCTACCTGGGGCCAAGCCGCGCTCGGGGTAGTGTAGAACCAAAGACCAAGAACCAGACCTCTCCCCCAAAGGCGAGCCTTCGGACCTGCCAGCTAGATGGGAGCCTTCACAGCGGGTCTACCTAGGGCCGAGCAACGCTCCAGGTAGTGCAAAACCAAGGACCAAGAACCAGAACTCTCCCCCATAGGCGAGCCTTTAGACCTACCAGCTAGATGGGATCCAGCACAGCCAGTCTACCTGGAGCCAAGCCGCGCTCAGGGTTGTGCAGAACTAAGGACCAAGAACCAGACCTCTCCCCCACAAGCGAGCCTTCGGACCTGCCAGCTAGATGAGAGCCTGCGCAGCGGGTCTACCTGGGGCCGAGTCGCGCTCGGGGTAGTGCAGAACCAAGGACTAAGAGCCAGACCTCTCCCCCACAAGCGAGCCTTCGGACCTGCCAGCTAGATGGGATCCTGCGCAGCGGGTCTACCTGGGGCCCAGCCGTGCTCTGGGTAGTGTAGAATCAAAGACCAAGAACCAGACCTCTTCCCCACAGGTGAGCCTACGGACCTGCTAGCTAGATGGGAGCATGTGCAGCGGGTCTACCTGGGGCCGAGCCGCGCTCGGGGTAGTACAGAACCAAGGACCAAGAACAAGACCTCTCCCCTGCAGGCGAGCCTTTGGACCTGCCAACTAGATGGGAGCCTGCACAGCGGGTCTACCTGGGGCCGAGCCGCGCTCGGGGTAGTGCAGAACCAAGGACCAAGAACCAGACCTCTCCCCCACAGGCGAGCCTTCGGACCTGCCAGCTAGATGGGAGCCTGCGCAGCGGGTCTACCTGCGGCCGAGCCGCGCTCGGGGTAGTGCAGAACTAAAGACCAAGAACCAGAACTCTCCCCTACAGGCGAGCCTTCAGACCTGCTAGCTAGATGGGAGCCTGTTCAGCTAGTCTACCTAGGGCTGAGCTGCACTAGGGGTAGTGCAGAACCAAGGACCAAGAACTAGACCTATCCCCCAAAGGCGAGCCTTCGGACCAGCCATCTAGATGGGAGCCTTCGCAGTGGGTCTACCTGGGGCCGAGCCGCACTCGGGGTAATGCAGAACTAGACCTCTCCCCCACAGCGAGCCTTCAGACCTGCCAGCTAGATGGGAGCCTGCGCAATGGGTCTTCCTGGGGCCGAACCGCGCTCGGGGTAGTGTAGAACCAAGGACAAAGAACCAGACCTTTCCCTCGCAGATGAGCCTTGGGACCTGCCAGCTAGATAGGAGCCTGCGTAGAGGGTCTACCTGGGGCCAAGCTGTGCTCGGGGTAGTGCAGAACCAAGGACCAAGAACCAGACCTCTCCCCCATAGGCGAGCCTTCGGACGTGCCAGCTAGATGGGAGCCTGCACAGCGGGTCTACCTGGGGCTGAGCCGCGCTCGGGGTAGTGCAGAAGCAGCTAAACTGAAGTATCCCAAAATCCAACCTTTTCCCCCTAGGCGAGCCTTCGGACATGCCAGCTAATGAGAGCCTGCGCAGCGGGTTTACCTGGGGCCGAGCCCGGCTCGGGGTGCTGTAGAAGTGGCTAAACTGAAGTATCCCAAAAGCCAACCTTTCCCCCTTAGGCGAGCCTTCAGACCTACAACCTAATGAGAGCCTGTGCAGCGGGTCTACCTTGGGTCGATCCCAGCTCGAGGTGTTGTAGGAGCGGCAAAACTGAAGTATCCCAAAAGCTAACCTTTCCCCCCTAGGCGAGCCTTCGGACATGCAAGCTAATGAGAGCCTGCGCAGCAGGTCTACCTGGGGCCGAGCCCGGCTCGGGGTGTTGTAGAAGCGGCTAAACTTAAGTATCCCAAAAGCAACCTTTCCCCCCCTAGGTGAGCCTTCAGACCTGCCACCTCATGAGAGCCTACGCAGCGGGTATACCTGGGGCCGAGCCCGGCTCGGGGTGTTGTAGAAGTGGCTAAACTAAAGTATCCCAACAGCCAACCTTTCCCCCCTAGGCGAGCCTTCAGACCTGCCAGCTAATGAGAGCCTGCGCAACGGGTCTACATGGGGCCGAGCCCGGCTCGGGGTGTTGTAGAAGAGGCTAAAGTGAAGTATCCCAAAAGCCAACCTTTCCCCCCTAGGCGAGCCTTCAGACCTGCCAGCTAATGAGATCCTGCACTGCGGGTCTACCTGGGACTGAGCTCAGCTCGGGGTGTTGTAGAAGCCTCTAAACTGAAGTATCCAAAAAGCAAACCTTTCCCCTAGGCGAGCCTTCATACCTGTCAGCTAATGAGAGCCTGCGCAGCGGGTCTACCTGGGGTCGAGCCGCACTCGGGGTAGTGCAGAACCAAGGACTAAGAACCAGACGTCTCCCCCACAAGCGAGCCTTCGGACCTGCCAGCTAGATGGGAGCCTGCGCAGCGGGTCTACCTGGGGCCAAGCCGTACTCGGGGTAGTGCAGAACCAAGTACCAAGAACCAGACCTCTCCCCCACAGGAAAGCCTTCAGACCTACAAGCTAGATGGGAGCCTGCGCAGCGGGTCTACCTGGGGCCAAGCCGCGCTCGGGGTAGTGAAGAACCAAGGACCAAGAACCAGACCTCTACCCAACAGGCGAGCCTTCGGACCTGCCTGCTAGATGGGAGCCTGCACAGCGGGTCTACTTGGGGCCATGCCGCGCTCAGGGTAGTGCAGAACCATAGACCAAGAACAAGACCTCTCCCCAACAGGCGAGCCTTCAGACCTGCCAGCTATATGGGAGCTTACACAGCGGGTTTACCTAGGCCCGAGCCGCGCTCGAGGTAGTGTAGAACCAAGGACCAAGAACCAGACCTCTCCCCACAAGCGAGCCTTCGGACCTGCCAGCTAGATGGGAGCCAGCGCAGCCGGTCTACCTGGATCCGAGCCGCGCTCGTGGTAGTGCAGAACCAAGAACCAGACCTCTCCCCCACAGGCGAGCCTTTGAACCTGCCAGCTAGATGAGAGCCTGCGTAGCGGGTCTACCTGGGGTCGAGCCGCGCTTGGGGTAGTGCAGAACCAAGGACCAATAACCAGACCTCCCCCCCACAGGCGATCCTTCGGACCTGCAAGCTAGATGGGAGACTGCGCAGCGGGTCTTCCTAGGGCCGAGCTGCGCTCGGGGTAGTGCAGAACAAAATACCAAGAACTAGACATCTTCCCCACAAGCGAGCCTTCGGACCTGCCAGCTAGATGGGAGCCTGCGCAGCGGGTCTACCTGGGGCCGAGCCGGGCTTGGGGTAGTGCAGAACCAAGGTCCAAGAACCAGACCTCTCCCCCACAGGTGAGCTTTTGGACTTGCGAGATAGATGGGAGCCTGCGCAGCGGGTCTACCTTTGGCCGAGCCGCGCTCGGGGTAGTGCAGAACCAAGGACCAAGAACCAGACCTTTCCCCCACATGCGAGCCTTCGGACCTGCTAGCTAGATGGGAGCCTGCGCAGCGGGTCTACCTGGGCCCGAGCCGCGCTCAGAGTAGTGCAGAACAAAAGACAAGAACCATACCTCTCCCCCACAGGCGAGCCTTCAGACTTGCTAGCTAGATGGGAGCCTGTGCAGCTGGTCTACCTGGGGCCGAGCCACACTCGGGGTAGTGCAGAACCAAGGACCAAGAACTAGACCTCTCCCCCATAGGCGAGCCTTCGGACCTGCCATCTAGATGGGAGCCTGCACAGCGGGTATACCTGGGGCCGAGCCGCGCTCGGGGTAGTGTAGAACCAGAGACCAAGAACCAGACCTCTCCCCCACAGGCGAGCCTTCGGACCTGCCAGCTAGATGGGAGCCTGCGCAGCGGGTCTACCTGGGGCCGAGCCTCGCTCTGGGTAGTGCAAAACTAAGGACCAAGAACCAGACCTCTCCCCCACAGGCGAGCCTTCGGACCTGCCAGCTAGATGGGAGCCTGCACTGCGGGTCTACTTGGGGCCAAGCCGTGCTCGGGGTAGTGCAGAACTACGGACCAAGAACCAGACCTCTCCCCCATAGGCGAGCCTTCGGACCTGCCAGCTAGATGGGAGCCTGCACAGTGGGTCTACCTGGGGCCGAGCCGCGCTCGGGGTAGTGTAGAAGCGGCTAAACTGAAGTATCCCAAAATCCAACCTTTCCCCCCTAGGCAAGCCTTCGGACCTGCCAGCTAATGAGAGCCTGCACAGCGGGTCTACCTGGGGCCGAGCCCGGCTCAGGGTGTTGTAGAAGCGGCTAAACTGAAGTATCCAAAAGCCAACATTTCCCCCCTAGGCGAGCCTTCGTACCTGCCAGCTAATGAGAGCCTGCGCAGCGGGTCTACCTTGGGCTGAGCCCGGCTCAGGGTGTTGTAGAAGCGGCTAAACTGAAGTATCCCAAAAGCTAACCTTTCCCCCCTAGGCGAGCTTTCGGACCTGCCAGCTAATGAGAGCCTGCGCAGCGGGTCTACCTGGGGCTGATCCCGGCTCGGGGTGTTGTAGAAGCTGCTAAACCTAAGTATCCCCAAAGCCAACCTTTCCCCCCTAGGCGAGCCTTCAAACCTGCCAGCTAATGAGAGCCTGCGCAGCGGGTCTACCTGGGGCCGAGCCTGGCTCGAGGTGTTGTAGAAGCGAATAAACTAAAGTATCCCAAAAGCAAAACTTTCCCCCCTAGGCGAGCCTTCGGACCTGCCGGCTAATGAGAGCCTGCGCAGCGGGTCTACCTGGGACCGAGCCCAGCTCGAGGTGTTGTAGAAGCAGCTAAAGTGAAGTATCCCAAAAGCCAACCTTCCCCCCCTAGGCGAGCCTTCAGACCTGCCAGCTAATGAGATCCTGCGCAGCGGGTCTACTTGGACCGAGCCCGACTCGGGGTGTTGTAGAAGCGGCTAAACTGAAGTATCCCAAAAGCCAACCTTTCCCCCCTAAGCGAGCCTTCGGACCTGCCAGCTAATGAGAGCCTGCGCAGCGGGTCTACCTGGGGCCGAGCCCGGCTCGGGGTGTTGTAGAGTTCCCAAGTTCTCCATCAACTTTAAGATAGGTGAAATAAACAAAGAATCAATAAAAATACTAATAATAGAACTTGGAAATGAATATACAGTTCTACCCCTCTACTATCAAAGATTTTATAGAAACATTTGCACTTGCGGCGTGGTTTGAAACTATCTCATTCATACTTGCACTTGTAGCAACTCATAAGTTCCCCTTGTATCAAATGGACGTAAAGGCAACATTTTTAAATGGGAAAATTGCTAAGGATGTCTATGTTGAACAAACAAGGGGGTTTGAAGATAAAGCGAAAAGATATATCTAGCCGAAGTTCCTAGCATGGAGGATAAAGTATACAAATTAAATAAAGCATTCTACAGATTAAGTTGCACGAGCTTGGAAAGCTAATCTATATCAGTATTTTCTTACAGCAGCCTTCCAGAGATGTCCATTTGAAGTCTCTTTACATACGAAAACCACACTGTGAACATTTTAAAAGTCTGTGTGTATGTCGATGATATTATAATTACCTAGACGTTCAGCAACCCAAATCAATAAATTCAAACATTTGATGAATCCAAGATATGAAAAGACAGATCTTGGGACACCTCATTACTTCTTGGGTACGCAGGTGAAGCAAAAGGAAACAATCATTCTACCACAAAAGAAGTATATCAAAATTACTGAGAAAATTTCAATTAGAGGCTAGCAATCCAATATTGACGGCAATGGGCACTCATAAGAAACTGCATGAAAGAACAAAAGCTGAAGAGGGTGTAGAAATAGAGAAATATAGACCGTTAATTGGATCATTACTCTAAGCCACACATTCAAGACCCGATATTGAACATGTGGTCAATATGGTCTCACGGTATGTATCCAATCCAAGCGTTCATCATAATGTTGTAGCCAAGAGGATACTCTGATATCCACAAGGCACAAAGCATTTTGGACTAATCTTTAAGAAAGAAGAAAAAAGATCACTATATGGGTATTCAGACTCTGATTGGGAAGGAGATCAAGGAGACCGAAAAAGTGTGGAGGGATATATCTTCTTCCTAGGTAACAACATAGTCTCATGGAGTGCGCACAAGAAACTTACAGTTTTTTTATCCTTGACAGAGGCAAAATGTATGGCAATGAGATGTGCTGCGTGTGAAGCCTTGTGGCTATATCAGCAAAAATGTTGGTTAGAAAAAGGAAATGGAAATTCTATGGACAAACCAAAAAGGCCCAAAATACTTGTGCAATGTGATAACACAACTCATAAAAGGAGCAAACACATAGAGTTGTGACATCATTTCATAAGAAGTCAGGTCAAGATGGATAAAATTGATATCAGGTATTGTAATACCAATGAGCAGATCGTAGATATCATGACCAAAGCATTACCAAGAGACAAATTCCAGTGTTTCCGAGCAGCAATTTGTGTCGGGCCATCTCCAGATTAAGGGGAGGAAAGAAGGGTGTGATATCGTGACCTGATCCGTAGAAGACCTTATCTAATGTGCAAGGGTACTTTAGTAAATATAATAGTTAAAGATATTCATTATCTATAATGTAAAGTGATTTATCATTATATTCATGCTGATGACAGAAAACGCTAACCCCAATGTTAAATCAAACATATTCCACTTGTGATTCTAAAATTAGAAAGGAGAAACGGGTCACTCGAATAGCCAAGTAGGTAGACCGGGAAACCTTCAATTTTCAAAACGTCCAAGGAGGAATCAATGGTTTGCAGCACCCAAAAAATGTTGTCAGGAAACCTAGTTTAACCCTTAAACATTGAGCTAAATCCATTGAACAATGAGAAATACCAACAATTGGCATGAGAATAACATGATTCTAAATCTAGAATCCTTACATTCAAGGACGGGATGACTCCCAGTACGAGGACCTTACATACAAAGCGCCTGCGCATGACCTTGGTTGTCACTTGGTTCCTCTTCTAAAGCCATGACAGTTGCCTGAGCTCTTTCGTGCTGGCCACTCTCCACGCTCAACGCACCATAAATGTTGAAGCCAAAAATGACTTCTGTGGAGTTTGGAGTCCCAAAATAGGGGTAAACGTGCACCTACTACACTCAAGTGAACAATCTAAGCTCTAGACTAGGAACGTAAGGGACAGGCCCAAGGTCTCAGCATGGAGGTCCCACCACACACCCGGAAGACTAACGAACTCTTCCCCTCCCAAGCCAAATGCTGAGCTAATTAGGCACCTTTGGAGGGCCCGCTTGGCCGACCAGAAACTCTAGGGAGGATTCCAAAATCCACTCCCTCTTAACTAAAGGTGACACCTCGAGTCTATGCACAACGCCCTTCAACTGCCCTTCTAGTAGCATAACCTCGCCTAATAGTTCTATTTTTCCATAGCTGTTGTGTACATTGGAAAATGTGTACCTGATTTAAAGAAGCCTAACTTAGCTTTATGATATACATCAAGGTGTATTTGATGTTATTTTGAGTTGACATGTACAGATTAAAAAGTACTAAAAGTACAGGAAATTATTCTAAGCCCATGTGTCGACACCAGAAAAAGCTATGTCGACACTTCAGAAGAATTGTGTCGACGCTTGAAGAAGACTGTGTCGACATAGAGAAAAATAGTGGACCACATTTATGTCGACACTAGGAAGCAGTGTCGACTCACAGAAGTATAGTCGATCTCAACTATGTCGACAACTGGGAAGCAGTGTCGACTTACAGAAGTAGAGTCGACAACAGCTGTATCAACACTGGGAAGCTGTGTCGACACATTGAGGCAGAGTCGACACCAGAAGGCAGTGTCAACACATTGAGTCAGAGTCAACACATATTGGCAGGGTCGACGATAGTAGTGTCGACACCAGAAGACAGAGTCGACACATATTGGCAGAGTCGAGAAAAGCTGTGTCGACACCTGAAGGCAGTGTCGACACATACTATGTTCTGAATCTATAACAACTGTGTCGACTCACAGGACTTGTGTCGACACACTGCAAGTCTAGACCAAGTCATTTCCTGAAGAATGATGAAGTGCTTGAGTCGACGCAAATTCTCAGTGTCGACTCATTCTCAAGATGAAGTTCTGAAGAAGCTGAGTCGACTTAAAGGCAAACCGGTCGACATCATCAAAGGCTGTGTCGACACCTAAGTTACTTGTGTCGACACATATAGACAGTTGGTCTCGACACTTTCTGATAGTCAGTCTTGACACTTTGCTGTCCAAGACAAAGACACAGGATCTGTTTGAATATTTGACAGCTGTGGGTTTCAACAGGTTAACTGAAGCTGTCAGACTTGTCAGAAGACAGTTAGAAACCGGATCAGCCGGTTACCATGAAGAAGGTCTATAAATAGAAAGATTCAGAAGGCGAGATTAAGGATTTGATTTTGAGAGCAACATACATACAAACTGATTGAAGAATCAAATCAAGAAAGAGCAAGGCTCGGAAGAAGATCTTCATCAGAAGATCTAAGAAGACGATCTCAGGATCTGTCTAAGAAGAGTTCTATCAAGAATTCAGAAGTATCATCAAAGGTGTTGGATAGAGAGGGATCCAACCACTTGAAGAAGAAGAAGGAAGCCATCACTAGTTTCTTAAGAAGCTGTTTGGGAAATCAACTCAGCTAAGTTCAGATTCAAGAAGCTTTGAAGAAAGCTCAGATTCAGTTGATTTCATTCATCAGCTGATCAAGAACTGTCTTGTCCTTTTCTCTCTCATCAAAGGCAAGATAATACAAACTCTTTTCTAATTTCTATAGGGTCTATCTATATAGATCTGAGTTATAAGCCTATGTTATAAAGGCTGAGTGCAGGAGAGTTGATCTCTGAGTGGTAGGGTTGTTGCCTGAGTGTAAGAGAAAGTTTTTCTCTGAGTTGTAGGCCTTATGTCAAGGCTGAGGTAGGGCTGTTGAGCCTGAGTTGTAGGAACCATTCTGGGTTCTGAGTTGTAGGAACCTTTCCAGGTTCTGAGCTGTAGGATCTGCTGATCTGAGTTAAAGAGGAAGTTTGGCCGAATCTAGCATACTGCAAGATAGGTGAAGGGGGAAAGTGGATGTACCCAGACCTTGGGGAACCACTATAAAACTGTGTGCAATCTGTGTTGTATGAATTTATGTGATTGCTGTGCTGTGTGATTTAATTCAGTTGTTATATTCTGCCTAAAAGTGAGAACAAGCATTAGAACCTATTCACCCCCCTTCTAGGTGTTTAGGTAGTCTTGAAAGTAAAACTATCAAGTGGTATCCGAGGGAGGTTACTCAAATAAGGACTTAACAGTCTGAGTAAGATCCCTAAGGCAGAATCAAGATTCAAGAAAATGGGTTCTGGAGAGAATCACAAGGAGTTAGGGTCAATGAAATTACCAATCTGTAGAAAAGAAATCTTTGGAATTTGAAAAGAAAGGGTGAGATTATTCATGGAGGCTTCTGACCCAAGGATATATATTACAGTACAGGAAGGCCCCTTCATTCCAATGAAGGTATCAGTTCTTGATGCAGATATCCAAACTCCAAAGAGTTATTTAGAAATGACAAAGGATGAAATCATTTTGGCAACCATGGATAAAAGAGCACAGAACATTATTGTATGTGCCATAGATGATTCTACATTCCAAAATTTGATTCACTACAAAACCTTCAAAGAAATGTGGGACACCTTGATTGTCTACATGGAGGGTTTTGAAGAAGTAAGACAGGATAGGAAGTCTATGCTCAACCAAGAGTATGAAAGTTTCAGACAAGGAAAATCCGATAGCATAACTGAATGCTATAAGAAATTCTACAGAATAGTGAATGAATTAATGTCCTATGGAAGAGTCTTCAGTACCTATGAACTGAATGACAAATTCTTAAGATCCTTGACAAAGGATTGGGACACTAAGATCTGTGCCATAAGAGAAGTGGCCAAGTTGGCATAGATATCTCCTCCAACCTTGTTTGGAAAGTTGCTATCTTATGAAATGCAACTAATGGTTAGGAAGGAGGAAGAGAAGAATTCAAAAGGTGAGCATAGAGAGAAGTCAGTGGCCTTCAAGGCAGAAGCCCCTAAAAAGAATAGGAGGATATCTCCATCTCCTCCTAAAGAGGTTGCTGAAGTTAACTCAGATATTTCAGACAATCAGGTTTCAGAAAGTAGTGACTCAGATGTAGATTTTGCTGCATTTACAAGACAGTTTCAGAGATTCTTAAAGAAGAAGCAGTGGAATTCTAGGCCCTCCACATCACAGCAAGTTGATGACTATTATCAGAAGAAAAAGTCATCAAGGAAAGAGAAGAGCAGAACAAAGCCCAGCAAGGCCACTACATTAAAGATAGTCTGCTATTACTGCAACAGGCCTGGACATGTAGTGGCTGATTGTCCTGATAAGAGAAAGGAGTCATTAGACCAGAAGAAGACTCATCAGAAAGGCAAGAAGGAGAAATCCTTTGTTGCAAAGAAGGAAAAGAGCCTAACAGATCAATCAACTTCAGAGTCAGAATATGAAGCTGAAGCATATATTGGACTATATGCTGATACTGAAGAAGAGGAGTTCATGCAATTGCTAGACTCCATCTATGAACAAGAGGATCATCAGTGCATGGGACTGATGGCTGGATCAGAAGAAGACATGTGCTAGAATCAGTCTGGTCCTAGTAAGGTACATTGTCCTTCTATAAATTCAGTTTGTAGTACTAGTGCAGAATCAGCTACATCTGCATCAAGTGATATAGATGGATCTGAATCTGAAGGTGATGTCTATCAGTTGATATATAAGTATGGGGACTTGTTGCAGGCTTTTAAGAGAAGCAAGAACCTAGTCAAAATTCAGGCTCAGGAAATTGCTGATCTTAAGGTTGCTGCAACTAAGTTTGAAAAAGTAATGGATCAAAAGTTAAATGAGATTGCCAAACTGAAAAATATAACCTATATTCAGATGGGGACAATCAAATATAACAATGATCAAATTAAGAGTCTGGAGGCCAGACTAAGAATAGAGAAAGATTTAGTGGCTAGTTACTCAAAGCCAAAATCTGTCTTACCCTTGATAGATGAGTTTGTGGCTCAAAAGGTTAAGGCAGGATTAGGGTTCAAAGGTAACCCCAGGGCTGCCCTATTTAAGAGAAAAGGCAAAGCTCCTGCCTAGCCACTAAACCTTTCAGTCCCTATTAAGTTTAGAAAGGTGCAAGTGCCTTCTAACCAATATGATCTTGAGAATATTCATGGTCATATTAAGGCTAATGTTCTAATAAACAAGGGTGTAAATGCCAAAAGGTCTACCCATGTTCATAAACCTCATGGTTATAAGAAATCTGTGGGTGAAGCTGCAGCAGCACCAGCATTGGACAGAAATTCTTTTGTCAAGATTGTATCTAGATCTAGATATAATAAGTTTGAATGTTGGTGTTGTGGCAAGAGAGGCCATTTTTCCTTTGACTGCTGGCATAACACAAGTGTTAGGAAGAATAGTAGTCTACCAGTTAGAAGAGTTGCTGGTAGTTTTGTTGGTGCTAACCTGAACCAAGGACCCAAGACTTACTTGGGTTCTAAGGAAAAGTAAATCTGTATTGCAGGTGAGTCCAAGTTGCCATGCCCCTATATGGTACTTGTACAGTGGATGTTCCAGGCACATGACTGGAACAAAGGGGCTATTGAAGGAGTACACATCTGTCAAAGATGGACCTAAAGTAATCTTTGGTGGATCTGAAAGAGGAGTCATCAAAGGGTTTGGTAACATTTTTTCTAACCTAATTACTATTACCCAAGTGAATTATGTATAAGGTTTGAAACACAATCTGATAAGCATAAGCCAGCTGAGTGATTTAGGATATGACATTTCATTTGTTAAGGATGGATGTCATATCAAAAGATCAAGTGATCAAGAGATCATTTTGACTGGGTATAGGAAGAGAAATGTATATTGTCTTAATTTTGTATGTGAGAATAAGGCATCTCCCATATGTCTTGTAGCTGATGATAATGCATCTCATTGTGTCAAGTGGCACAAGAGGTTGGTTCATCTTAATTACAAGACAATTGGCCAACTCTTTAGCAAAGAGTTAGTGAGGAATGGTCCTCAAGTTAAGTGCATAAAGGAAGGGATATGTTCAGCCTGTCAAAAGGGCAAGCAGACTAAATCCTCCTTTCATAGCCTTGAAAACAAGGATTCTGTGAGGTGCTTATACCTCTTGCATATGGATCTTTTTGGTCATATGCCAGTTCATAGTCTAGGTATGAAGGTCTACACTTTTGTGGTTGTAGATGACTATTCTAGATTTACATGGGTGTTCTTTCTGAGACAGAAATCAGAAACCCCAAGTGTCTTACTTAGTTTTGTAAAGCAAATTCAGAATGAACTGAACAGTACAGTGGTCAAAATCAGAAGTGACCATGACACTAAATTTCAATCTGAAAGTATGACAAAATTATGTGAAGACTTTGGAATTCTCCAAGAGTTCTCCTCACCTAGAACACCTCAGCAAAATAGAATTGCTGAAAGAAAGAATAGAACATTAATTGAAGCTGGTAGAACACTATTGAGTGACACCTCTCTTCCAGAATATTTCTGGGCTGAGGCAGTAAACACTGCATGTCATGTAATCAATAGGGCTTCTATCACCAAGAGCCACAAAATGACTCCCTATGAGATTATGAAAGGTAGAAAACCAAATCTATCCTACTTCAGGATCTTTGGTTGCAAGTGCTATATACTTAACAATGGCAAGTCATATTTGACTAAGTTTGCTGCCAATCCCAGGAAGGGATATTTGTTGGGTATAGCATAAATAGTAAGGCCTATAGAGCCTTTAAATTGACTACTCAAGTTGTAGAGGAGTCTGTTCATGTTGTATTTGATGAAACAAGATTAATCAACTGTGAGTTGTCTTGTAGATCAAATGATTCAACAGGTATAAGCCAAAGGATGGACAAGCTTTCCATTGCAGAAACATCAAAGGAAGATGGAGCATTGGAAAATGAAGGCTATTGTCCAGGGGGAGTACAAGACTCTTTAGAAGCTGATGAAAACCATGAGGTATAGCATAATTAAGGAGCTGGAGATGTTCAACCTGAAGGAAACCTTCCTCCAGCTACATGACATATTAAAGGTCATCCAGCTAATCAGATTATAGGTGATCCAAGACAGGGAGTGCAGACTAGAAGCAGAAATCTGAGCACAGTTCTGCATTCAAGTTTCCTATCTCAAATGGAGCCTAAGAAGTTTGAAGAAGCCATCCAAGACCAACACTGGATTGATGCTATGCAAGAGGAGCTGAATTAATTCAGAAGGTGCAATGTCTGGGAGCTTGTTCCTAAACCAAAAGGCCACAATATAATTGGCACAAAATGGATCTATAGGAACAAGTTGAATGAGAGTGGAATAATTGTGAAGAACAAAGCTAGGTTGGTTGCTAAAGGATACATGCAGGAAGAAGGGATTGACTTTGATCAAACATTTGCCCCAGTAGCAAGGCTGGAGGCAATCAGAATGTTCCTTGCCTATGCAGCATATCAAGACTTTAAAGTGTACCAGATGGATGTGAAATCAGCATTCCTGAATGGTGATTTAAAAGAGGAAGTCTATGTAGAGCAGCCATCAGGTTTTGTAGATCCTCTTAAACCGGATTATGTTTATAGGCTTAGGAAAGCTTTGTATGCGTTAAAGCAAGCCCCAAGGGCTTGGTATGAAACCCTGTCTACTTTCCTTATTGAGAACAAATTCTCAAGAGGGAAAATAGATAAAACTCTATTCCTTAGGAAATCTAAAGGTAAGATCATCTTAGTACAGATCTACGTAGATGACATAATCTTTGGATCTACTGAGAACAACCTTTGCAAAAAGTTTACCAAACTTATGCAAGGGAAGTTTGAGATGAGCAGTATAGGGGAACTTATGTTCTTCTTGGGACTCCAAGTAAGACAGACTGAAGATGGCTTGTCCATATCCCAGTCTAAGTTCACCAAGGAATTAATTAAGAAGTATGGTATGGAGTCATCCTCCACCATGAGAACACCTATGGGAACAAGTATGCCTATATGCAAAGATGATGCAGGTAAACCTGTTGATGAATCTTTGTATAGAGGAATTGTAGGCTCTCTACTATATCTCACTGCTAGTAGACCAGATATTATATATGCTACATGTGTCTGTGCTAGGTACCAAGCCTGCCCTAAAGAATCTCATTATACTGCTGTCAAAAGGATTCTGAGATATCTTAAGGGCACACCTAATCTAGGCCTTTGGTACCCTAGGAATAGAGATTTTCTACTAACAGGTTATTCAGATGCAGATTTTGCAGGGTGTAGAGAGGATAGAAAGAGTACTACAGGTACTTGTCAATTCTTGGGAGGAAGACTGATATCATGGAGCAGTAAGAAGCAGACCAGTGTGGTAATATCCACAACTGAGTCAGAATATGTTGCTGCTGGAAGCTGCTGTGCACAGCTATTGTGGATACAACATCAATTGAAAGATTATGGTATTCAAGTAAGTAGAACACCTTTATTGTGTGATTCTAAGAGTGCTATTTCTATTGCTAATAATCATGTTTCTCATAGTAGAACTAAGCATATAGAAATTAAATACCATTTTCTTAGAGAGCATGTAGAAAGAGAAGACATCTCATTGGAATTTGTTAAAACAGATTATCAAATAGCAGATGTATTTACTAAGCCACTGGATGAAAAAAAATTCAATAAATTTAAAATTGAATTAGGCATGCTGACCATTGATTAGTTTATCAACAAACTTTCATGTGATATCAAGTGGTATTGAAAAAAATAGAAATTGGCTAAGTAAAATAGTGTCGACACATTCAGTGATAATGTGTCGACTCAGTGAAGTCATGTCGACTAGTCAGTGAAATTGTGTCGACACAGAGAATATGTGTCGACACTTAAGGGTCAAATAGTCGACTCATCCAGAAATATAGTGTCGACTTCACCAGAACATTGGTGTCGACACTTACAGATTTTGTGTCGACACTTGAACAAAGAGTCGACACAGAATTTCTGATGCTCTACTATGTATCTCAGGTGTCGACATATCCTCACTTGGTGTCGACACATAGTAGACAGAATTGTTTGTCGAGATAATAGAAGTTTGTGTCGACACATTCCATCTGTGTCGACACATTTAGATTGTTTTTGCCCGACTTTTGATCTTCTTTCTTTAAAGGGTATAAATTGGTCAACAACGTATTCTGTCGACACGCTCACAAGGTTTTCGAGACTAAAACCCTGTGTCGACATTCTCTCTCCTTCTCTCAAGCCTTCTCGACTGATTCAATGGCGCCTAAGGTTGAAGATAACGTGAATGAAGGATATGAGCTGGTTAGGGCTGCGTTCGACACCGCCGCACCAGAATTCAAACAAGTGATTTCCCTTATTGCTGAAAATGGATTAGAATTTCTGGTTTCTGAACCAACGAAGATCTGGAAGAAGGAGGTACTTGAATTTTACACTTCTGCATCAGTGGATTCTTTTGGACTCAAGATCAAATCCACAGCTCATGGCACCAAGGTCAAACTTACTCTACGGAGTTTAAGACAAAGTCTTCAATTGCCAAGCATTGAGAATGAAGAAGAAGTTCCAGCCTCTAAGACAAGGGAGGCTCTCCAATGGTGTGGGCTGGATCCAACCATAAAGATTGGAGCAGCCATCAATAGAAAAGGAATGAATCACCAGGGCAAATTTCTGTCTGAGATAGTTGGAAAGGTGATTTTGCGCAAACCTGGAGGACATGATAGGGTCTTAGCCTATATGTTCTGCCTTATGACAAGAATTGTTTTCAAAATTCCAACTGACTGGTCAGCAGCTGTATTTGATAGGATCAAGGAAGAACTTAAGAAGCCAAATCTAGCTAGGATTGTGAGTTTATACCTGACTGGAATCATCCCAGAAGTTATGCAACAACTTCCTGGGACTAAGATTAATCACATGAGAAAGATGGATATGAGATTATTCTCAAGATGGGATAGAGTTCTATCCAAAGAGATGCCTGAGGTGGACAGGCAGGATTCACCTGAGAAATCCCCAGGTCATGAACAAGGTACTGAGTAGCATCAAGAAGAATAAGTTAGAGAACCAGCTGAGGACCTGACTAGATCTACTCCAGCTCAGAAATAAACATTACCTGCACAGGATCAAGGGGAGAAAGTTCATTCTCCTGCTCAGGATATTACTGATCCTGCACATGTGCAGGGGGAGCAAGATCATTCTCCTGCCCAGTACATTCCCCATACTGAACAGGTGCAGGGGGAGAAAATTTCTAAACAAGTCCAAGATGTAGAAAGGGAAAACCTACCAGAAGATCTGAATATAGCTGATCTAGATGATTCATCTTCTATTCAATCTCAGAAGGAATACACTCTAGATGAGTTGTTTCTTAATGTTGAAATTTCTACTGATAGAGTAGAGGAGGAACAAGACATTGAGAAGGCACTAGACATGGAGATAGAGCAAGCAATTGAAATAGAGCAAGAAGTTGAAAAGGAACAAGAAATTGAGGAGGAGCAAGTTGTTGTGGGGGAGTCTGTGAATGTTGAGGATGAACAACATATCACTGAGACATACATTCCTCCTCCTCCTCCTGAAAGAGTTCAGATAGAAAGCTCATCAGATTCTGAGAATGAAGAAGCCAGCATGGCTAAGAAGAGGAAACTTATTGTCTTCAAGAGAAGGAGCAAAAGCTATAAGCAAGCACTACAGACCACAGCTCACAAATCTCCATCTGAATTTAATTACAACAAGTTCATGGTAGATTTGCAGGTGAAGCTGGATGAACAAAGAGTAGCTTTAGAGAAATATATTGATGAGTATAATAAGTCTTTTCAGTTTGACTTGGCTCAAGATATTAAATCTATCAGATTTGAGATGAATATGAATAAAAAGGAAATGATAGATTGCTTCCATAAGGGAGGTAATGCTGTAGTATTTTTGGCTAAACAACAGCAGTCCATTCTTACTAAAGTGGATGATATTGCTTTGAAGCAATGTTATGTTTTGGAAAATCAGCTGAGGATGAATGATAATCTGGCTGAATATCACCATGAGATTCTCAATAAGGTAGTAGATACTGCTGCAGGACTGTCTGATGCAAGAGCTAAAGGAATGGAAGTGTATGATCAGAAACTCAAGAAGGCTATCACTTCAGTTCAAACTGCTATCACAACCTCTCAGACAGAGATATCTACTAAGCTTCAAAAGTTGAAACCATATTTTAAAGATGGTGTGAATTATCTTGATGACCAGATCAGATTTCAGAAGGATGATCTCAGAGACCATATTAAAAGAGAAGTCCTAAAGGGGGAGAGATTATTAGTTCATGCTGGCTCAGAACACACCAAATGGGTGACTAATAGTATTCGAGCCACATTGGGATATCCACCTTTATGTGATGATGATATGGTGGCTGAGTAAGGAATTCAACAAGGTTTACTTGAAGGCAATCAACCTGAGGTTGCCCAAGTCATTTACCCCCTGCAGATTTTGATATGATTAATCAACAAGTATAGGCTATGTATAGTCCTCCACAGGAGGTTACAAATGTTGTTATTGAGAAAGTTGATAAGCCTGATGCAAGTTTGAAAGAACAACAAGATGCTCTACTGTCCAAGAAAAGATTTAGAGAGCAAGCTGAACTTAGGCCTGACTTTGAGCAATGGAGTCCCACTTCAAGAAACATTATACTGACAACATGGAAGGCTGTAAAGGATCAAGTCCAGGAAAGAGGAAAGTGGTATAATGAGATTGAATGGCAAAAGTATGAAGCTAGGGAGGAGGCTATAGTTCAATATAGAAGAAAAGCCAAGATGGGGAGGCTACCACCAGATGCTCAGGAGCCAAGCAAATATTTTCCAAAGCCCTTTCACTACTTTGAGAGGCAAAGGCTCAAGGAAGAAGCTCAGAAGAAAGCTGATCTGAAAGGCAAGAAGCCTGCTGAGGTTGCTGAACCAGCTGTGAAGGCTCAAATTCAATCTGGCAAAGGAATTGTCATAAGAGAGCCTGATCAGTCTTAGCTTAAACTTACCAGTCCTTTCAATTGTTTTGTAATGTATTGTTAAGTCATTCAATGTAAAAATCTGTAACAAACATTTCCAAGTTATAAACAAAACATTGTTCTGTAATCATTTATTAATGTTCATCTTTATTCTGTGATGAATTTGCTGTATGTTTTGTTTATTAAAGTATTCCTGTAATGTCATGCTTATATAAATCATCATATTATATTTTTTAAATGGTGTATATCATTAGCTAAAAGGGTTATGACTTCTCCAAATAGGGGGAGATTGTTGGGTACATTGGAAAATGTGTACCTGATTTGAAGAAGCCTAACTTAGCTTTATGATATACATCAAGGTGTATTTGATGTTATTTTGAGTTGACATGTACAGATTAAAAAAGTACTAAAAGTACAGGAAATTATTCTAAGTCCATGTGTCGACACCAGAAAAAGCTATGTCGACACTTCAGAAGAATTGTGTCGACACTTGAAGAAGACTGTGTCGACACAGAGAAAAATAGTCGACCACATTTATGTCGACACTGGGAAGCAGTATCAACTCATAGAAGTATAGTCGATCTCAACTATGTCAACAACTGGGAAGCAGTGTCGACTTACAGAAGTAGAGTCGACAACAGCTGTATCAACACTGGGAAGCTGTGTCGACACATTGAGGCAGAGTCGACACCAGAAGGCAGTGTCAACACATTGAGGCAGAGTCAACACATATTGGCAGGGTCGATGATAGTAGTATCGTCACCAGAAGACAGAGTCGACACATATTGGCAGAGTCGACAAAAGCTGTGTCGACACCTGAAGGCAGTGTCGACACATACTATGTTCTGAATCTATAACAACTGTGTCGACACACAGGACTTGTGTCGACACACTGCAAGTCTAGACCAAGTCATTTCCTGAAGAATGATGAAGTGCTTGAGTCGACACAAATTCTCAGCGTCGACTCATTCTCAAGATGAAGTTTTGAAGAAGCTGAGTCGACTTAAAGGCAAACCGGTCGACATCATCAAAGGCTGTGTCGACACCTAAGTTACTTGTGTCGACACATATAGACAGTTGGTCTCGACACTTTCTGACAGTCAGTCTCGACACTTTGCTGTCCAAGACAAAGGCACAGGATCTGTTTGAATATTTGACAGCTGTGGGTTGCAACAGGCTAACTGAAGCTGTCAGACTTGTCAGAAGACAGTTAGAAACCGAATCAGCCGGTTACTATGAAGAAGGTCTATAAATAGACAGATTCAGAAGGCTAGATTAAGGATTTGATTTTGAGAGCAACATACATACAAACTGATTGAAGAATCAAATCAAGAAAGAGTAAGGCTCGGAAGAAGATCTTCATCAGAAGATCTAAGAAGACGATCTCAGGATCTGTCTAAGAAGAGTTCTATCAAGAATTCAGAAGTATCATCAAAGGTGTTGGATAGAGAGGGATCCAGCCACTTGAAGAAGAAGAAGGAAGCCATCACTGGTTTCTTAAGAAGATGTTTGGGAAATCAACTCAGCTAAGTTCAGATTCAAGAAGCTTTGAAGAAAGCTCAGATTCAGTTGATTTCATTCATCAGCTGATCAAGAACTGTCTTGTCCTTTTCTCTCTCATCAAAGGCAAGATAATACAAACTCTTTTCTAATTTCTGTAGGGTCTATCTATATAGATCTGAGTTGTAAGCCTATGTTATAAAGGCTGAGTGTAGGAGAGTTGATCTCTGAGTGGTAGGGTTGTTGCCTGCGTGTAGGAGAAAGTTTTTCTCTGAGTTGTAGGCCTTGTGTCAAGGCTGAGGTAGGGCTGTTGAGCCTGAGTTGTAGGAACCATTCTGGGTTCTGAGTTGTAGGAACCTTTCCAAGTTCTGAGCTGTAGGACCTGCTGATCTGAGTTAAAGAGGAAGTTTGGCCGAATCTAGCATACTGCTAGATAGGTGAAGGAGGAAAGTGGATGTACCCAGACCTTGGGGAACCACTATAAAACTGTGTGCAATCTGTGTTGTATGAATTTCTGTGATTGCTGTGCTGTGTGATTTAATTCAGTTGTTATATTCTGCCTAAAAGTGAGAACAAGCATTAGAACCTATTCACCCCCCCTCTAGGTGTTTAGGTAGTCTTGAAAGTAAAACTATCAATAGCCTTATTTGGGCCGCCACCAACGTAACATAAACCTCCTAGAGCTAGCAAAAGCATCGCAGGAATTCCACATTATAGGAATATACATTCCATACCTCGGCACGCAGGCCGGCAACATAAACAAAATAGACCTTCAAGGTCCTGTACGAACTTGGGCTTAAGCCCGCTGCTTTCCGCTAAATAAAGAATGCACCACTTCCTCGGAGTCTTCTTCAGGAACCCCAGAACATTACCAATCCGGCTCATACGTCCGGATGGGCTTCACACAGTATGCCTAAACCCGTACTCACACTTCCGGATGCTAAAGCAGTTAATAGTAGGGACGACATGTCAACCTGTCGGAGAGCTCCCTTCCTCCACCCATTGGTGGAGAGGGGCCCCAATGCAAATATTTAAATCAAGGGCTTCACCTGCCCGAGTAGTAACATCATTACCCTTGATGCGTGTTTGGTGGCGGTGACAGGAGTGGAACTCTAGGCTGTTCTTGCTAAAGACAATGTCGGGAGAGGAGCTCCTGATTGATCTTGTTTAAGGCGATGCCGGGAGAAGAGCTCCCGGTTGTTCTTGTTGAAAGGATGCCGGGAGAGGAGCTCTCAGCCAATCTTGCTCCATGCGACTGTGATGAAGAAGAAAGCTAGGGCTCGGCTCGACTTGAGGCAGCGATAGGAAAGGAGTCCGGTGGTCGGACTTGTTGCTGACGGCGACGAGAAGGAGAGCAATGCTCAGTCAGGCCTCGATTTAGCCGGTAACGGGGAAGGGGCCGGGCTGGCCTAGATGTAGCCGGCTTCGAGGAGGTGGCTGAGCTCTACCTTGCCGCAGGCGGAGTCGAGGAAGGGGGTCGAGCTAGGGCCATGCTTTGGAGGCGACGGGAGAGAAGGGGCTGGGTTCAACCCTGCCTTGCTTAGGCTGCGATGGGAGGAGGGGCCGAGCTAGGGCTCGACCCTGCTGGAGGCGGCGACGGGAAGAGGAGGCCGAGAGAATCTCGGGCCTGCTGTGCGTAAGATGAAAACCGAGAGGTAGGGGGAGATCGGGAAGACCTAGCCGCCGGCTTTGCTTCCCCTTCTCCAGAAAAAACCCTCTTCCTCCTCTCCTTCCTCTTTTTCTTTTTCCTGCACCCTGCCTGTACCCGATCTGCCCCTTCTCTTTTTATCTTTTTTCTTTCTCCTGTACCGAGATCCCCTTTTTTTAATATCTTCTCTGCCATGTTATCTCCTATTTATAATATAAGATATATTTTATATAATATATATATTATATTGTATAATATACATATATTAAAAAGCCTATGCCTGTAAAACCTCGGCATGCCCGCACGAGTGCCCGCAAGTCTTTGAACGGGGCTGTTCCACACCGTCGCTCGTAGCTCGCCCCAAGTACGTCACTTGTGGAGGATCCTGCTCGGCCGGATACGGGGTTGTACATCTACTACTAAGTGGGTATTAACACTACTTCACTTAGGCCTTTGTACGCCTCAATGCAAAGAACACAATAGCGGAGCCCATGCGTACTACGGCCCAGCGGGTTCACTTGGGTAGATGTGCACCAAGATCCTAGCCCCGAACTGGCCATGTGTGACAGATGGATCCTCATAAAAGCATGAGGATCAATTCCAACCAATCACTTGGCATGTAAGGGACCTCGGAGAAAGCACGAGGGGCAAGCCTAACCGCCCTAAGTCTATCCGTCAACTCACATCGGTGGAATGATAGGCGAGCCCGTAGACCTGCACCACTATCCTTAACCCAGGATTACGACACCGCGTGTCAACTCACACCACATACAATTCCACAACACCGTGGCATGGAAGGAACCTCGGAGAAAGCATGAGGGTCAAGCCCAACCATCCACTTTATTCACCTCAACCAATTCCGACTAGTGACGACCAATGCCGCACTTACAACCTTCGACAATGCTACCCGTAGGGAGACGACACTCTAAGCATTGGACTACTAGACATCACTCTATCAACTCAACATACATATGGCCATAGTTTATTCATCTACATGTCACCCCAAAAGATTTCCACATAGAATATATACAATGCGCATGAATGATCTAGCAATTTATGTCAAGACATTTCGTTCAATTTAACCTTGCATCACCACCCATATTACGAATTCAAATAAACAAGCTTCAATATTCATATCACTACCATGGCTATCATAAGAGAGTTCACCCGAACCTCGCATTAGATTGCAACATTAATTCCACCGAATCCAAGTTCATGTTATAATCACCCAAAAATTTAAGTGCAGAATTAAATCTTAACAGCCACTTCAACCAAGGATTCCCGTGGATACAAGAATCTGGTGAGTGCGAGTAACACCTCTATGGAAAGGTCTTTTCATAGGCTACAACTTTCGTGTTAAGCCTGCAACCCGGATAAGGCTCTAACGTACACGAAATCGGCTCCAAAGACTGCAGCGTACAGAATACAAATTCTGTGCGCTTAGTTTACAACCCTTAATTCGATCAGACATTCCTGTGGCAACAGGCTTCACCCGAAGGCATATAACCACCCGTTGGAAAGGTAATCTTAGTGGCTACGACTTTCATGTTTAGTAGAAAACCCAGATTCGACCATTTATTGCCCAAAAATGGACAAGAAGGTCGCTGCGCGCAGAACACAGATTCTGCACGCATCTTGAAGCAGAATGAACGGCATCCGTTCATCTTCCTTCTCGAGCGATTTTCCCCAAATCTCCACCAAAAAATCCTCCACCCTTATTCTCCCTCTCAAGGCCATTCCTCTTCACGAATCCACCCCCATCATCATTTGAGGAAGGGGAGGTTGAAGATGACTAATCCTTGGAACACATGTTCTAGCAAGGCCCTTCCTAAGAAATCTCCATCTCCCATGTCTAGACTCTCTTGAGTCAACATCTCACCTAGATATCTACAGATCTAGCACCAAGGGAGAGGGTAGGAAGATCACCTCATTTCCAGCGGTAACACTATCCTCGACCATGGATCTTGTCATCCTCCCCCGCGGCATCACTTTTTCCTTGACGGTGGTGGCGTTTCTCCTCCTCCAAAGCTAGCTCCAGCAAGAACTCCCTTCAGAACTTATCCCTCAAGAAAATGGAACTTCGAAAGAGGGTGAAAAGGTTAGGGTTTCACTTTTCTCTTTTATACAGAAGCGACACGGGTAGGGACACGGCCGTGTCCTTACCCGTGTCCTCCTTTGGCGAAACGGCTTGACTGCCATTTCGTGCTCCTACACGTGTACTGACACGCCCGTGTCGGTACCCGTGTCCAGGTGACACGGCCGTGACACTTCCCGTGTCAACACCCGTGTGGTTCTCGGGGCAAAACTCGTCGAGCTAGGCTTGAAGCACACGGGTAGGGACACGCCCGGGTCCCTACCCGTGTCCTTCACGGGACACTTATTGGCTCTTCTTGGCAAGATGCACACGGGTAGAGACACAGCCGTGTCTCTACCCGTGTCTTTCTCGAGACGAACAACTCAACGCCATTTCACTCAAAGCCATAGCACTCAAAGCCATGGCACATGGGTAGGGACACGCCCGTGTCCCTACCCGTATCCTTCTCGGGACACACCACTCAAAGACATTTCACTCAAAGCCATGGCACTCAAAGCCATGGAACATGGGTAGGGACACGCCCGTGTCCCTACCCATGTCCTTCTCGGGACAAACCACTCAAAGCCATTTCAGAATCCCTCAGCACCATAGTCACTCAATGCCACTGAACACGGGTAGGGACACGCCCGTGTCCCTACCCGTATCAAGCTCAACTCAAGTTTTCAGTCTATTTTATTATTTCCCTCAAGTGCGCACCTGATCACATGCACCCCCTTGAGCCTACACCAACTCTCCCGACACCATAAACACGCACAAGGGGCCTAGCACGAATCGGGACGTTACAGTAAACACGGGACTATATAATGTAACCCTTCATTGTGTAGGTCATTGTGTTGACTCGCGTGTAATTTCTATATTAGAGTGTACTTTTATGCCAAGTACATAAGGAGGATCAAGGAAGAATAAGATCTCGAATTCTATAAAATAGAAATTTTACCCAAGTAAAATTTGTCGAGTAATTTAAGGAATATTCGTCGAATTTGTCGAGTATCATTGATATTCGTCGAATTCATCGTATATACTTACTAGTACTCGTCGAATTCATCATATGTACTTGTGGTAGAATATCTGAAAAGTTGGAAAAACCGTTAAATAAAATTCGTTTAGTATCATCAAGTATACTCCTCAAATTCATCGAATGTATCTAACGATACTCGCCGAATTTGTTGAATCATCTCGACGTTGCTTCTCTGGTTTTTCGTAAGGCTAATTTGTCGATTATCATGGCATCGATTTTTTCGAGTCTGCTAGCCTATACTCGTCGAATTCATCGAGTATACTAGCTGATACTAGACGAATTCGTCGAGTATGTTTTTAGCTTTGGCATTGAGTGGCTAGCTGGTTTGAGCTGGATTTCTCTAAGTCAAATTCGTCATATATCTATAACTTTTCGGCGAGTATACTAGTTATACTCGACGATACTTGACAAATATGACTTAGGATAAATTTCCGACAGTTTTTCAAACTCAGGATCGGGTTGGACGACAACCATGCACGATAAATTTCACAAAGTCTAATTTTGGAATTCTTTTATAGTCGTTGCTATTGATGTTGCCTATAAATACTTAGGGTGGATTTTTAATCTTCCTAATCTTGCTAATTGTTCTAATTTTAAAATCGAGAAAGATTCCAAAAACACACATCATCGGCTTCCCGTACAATACGCGAAACCCGATCGACCGACAACTACAAGCAGAGCAAGATTCAATCATCATTTTTCTGATTCGACTAGATTTGAGTGTTCGAAAGATCTCTATTCCTACAGATCTAGTCGATTCAAGGTTTAAGATCCAAGTCTTCAATTTCCTCCAAGTTTCCAAGTTGTCGTGTTATCCAAGACTATTCAAGATTATCTTTTCAAAGAATAATGGATAGAAGACTCCAGATCTTGTAAAGATTGTGTTCTATTATTTTGTAATACTCTTTTAAATTTGTAGGAGATCTTCGCTCCGAGTTTTAGATCCATTTATGGATCGAGTGGTAGATCTGTTTGTGGATCTAGTCGTAGATTTGTTTGTGGATCGAGTTGTAAGAGAGGTTGTTCTCTGAGTGGTGGGAGCGTCGTCTCTAAGTTGTAGGAGTTGCGGCTCTGAGGTGTAAGATTTGTTGAAATCTGAGAAAGGCGAAGTAGCCGAATCTATCCCTTCGTGGTAGATAGATGAGACAGTAAAGTGGATGTACCTAACTCAGGGAACCACTATAGATCTCGGTGTTTTGTGTGCTTAATTTTTCAAGTATTTTTTATTCTGCAAAAAGACACTGACATCACCTATTCATCCCCCCTCTAGGTGATTTAGGTAGATGCTAGATACTTTTAATCGCACTCGTATAGGGCGAGTGCGTATATAAAATCCTATTCAAAGTACAGGACGAGTAGAATAGAAAAAATACATATAGCATATTTGAAAAGTTCAGTTCTAAACTCAATAAAAGAAAGGCAAAAATACAAAAGCCATCCAACGGGGAAGGAGGGTTGCGAGTGCCGGTAGACTCAAAATTGGATTCATTTCCACCTCCCCTTGCCTCGCACCCTCGTCCCTGGCAGTCGGCGAGAATTATTAAACTCATGAAAGAAAGTAATATTGAGATGTGCAAGATGTATATGCTCCTCAATCTGACCTATTAGAGGTGTAAGGGATGTCACCTCGCCACCTATTCCTTGACTCACCTCAATCGCGAGCCGCGTATATTCCCGTTTGAGGTGGCTCAATCGTTGCTAGCTAGCAATCCTTTCCTCCTACATCTCATGCAACATGAGCCCGTGTTTATGAAGAACATCGGCCATCCGAATCTTCATTACTTTGTGATCACTCGAGTGGTCAAAAAAGTCTTTGACCATTTTGTGTGAGGGTGGTGGCGAGTAGGTTTCCATTTTAGAAGTCCCTTCAGTTTCATATCCCCCTGAATTTACTGTGAGAAATAAGGTCGCGGAGATGTGATTCAGCACTATAAATAGCGAAAGGGGTGAGTGCCCTAACTAACCTTGCGGGGCAGCCAACTCCTTCTCTAGTTACTAGCGAGAGGAGCTTGGCTGACCTTGGAAGGGTTTGTTAAAGGTGAGAGTAACTGATTTACCTATACTCGAGCGAGAATATTCCTGGTCGGGAAGTAATATGTAAGGAGGAACGAAAATTTTGGCGGCACCTTTTGTTGCGGTAGCTGAACCTGGAGTAGGGGCACAAAGGGGCACGCAGGCTAGCAACTTCCGGGGGAGGTCGCCTAGGCCAGTAGCCCCGAAGGGAGAAGCTACAAAATTGCCATAAGATCAGCTCGACAAGTAAATAAAGTAAATCGATGGGGAGACAATGAATAAATCACCTGACCACAATATGAGACTAGTGGAGGTGGTGCGAATGTTCATGACATCTACAGTGGAAGTGCCCTGGACTATCGGGCAGACCAAGTCATAGTGATGGGATTTTTCCAGATCGGTCGGGACCCCCCCGGAAGTCCTTATTCCTTGCAACGATCCTCGAACAAAAGTTTCCAGAACACTCATATCTCGACCTTCAGGATGGCAGAGATGAGCAGAGTTATGGGAACCTGAATTTTGTCGGGAGGAGTGAGCCCATAATAAGGTGTGCAAAATTCATGTTAATAGGGGAGGGCTTGTTAGTTGTCAGGTCAAGCTTGACCTTCTTGGTCGACTTCTACTTCAGCGGCGGATCCGAGGATTTCCGAGAAAGCTAGGGTATGAGCTCGGTGGTGCCAGACCTATTTATATCCTACACCGCTGCAAGTTTATCCTGGATTTCTTTGGAAAGTGACATCCATAGCAAGAGTGGGAACTGAGAGGGAGAAGGGATGGTAAGCAGGGTTCACCTTGTCCATCCTCCCAAGTCCGTCATATATATAGAATGTTGGGGGGACCCATCGAAAGATTCCCATAAAATTCAGTGGCCACTCTAAAAATATCATTGGTTGGACTTTTCTTTACGAGCTTAGGACAACCTCACAAAGAGCGAGGATTATGTATAATCCCGTATTCGATGAGTGGGGCCCTCAAATGTGGAGTCATGGCTAGGTCATTCAAGTTAATCTGAGCTGAGTAGATTAGTGTTCGGGTATCGCCCAGCTCACGAGTGACTAGGTATCGCCTAGCTAGCATGTGGTATAGACTGAGAGCAAGAAAGGGGCGAGTGGTGGTGCTTTGACTCACACTCGCCCGGAGTCAAGGCAGGCAGCGAGTTTGAGCCTCATCAAGCACTCGCTACCCCAGGTGAGTGGTAAACCCTCTCAGCAGTTTTTCTCCTAGATGAATCCCAATTTGTCCTGCTAATAGCTTCTACAAACAACGAAGTTTCGTTGTTGGCAGACCACTTCAGGTTGCGTATAGTAGAACTAAAAGGCGGGATTCCTCTATTGGCAGGCTAGACTCAAAAAACTATAAATAAACCCTTAAGGTAACCTTTAGAGGGGATCCATTTCTTTGGCTTCTTCCTCCTCTGGTAAGTTTTGGTTGACTTATAGTGCCCTCCAAGGTGCCCAAATCCATCATTGGATTGGGAGGAGAAGCTCTCTTCGATCTTTTGGGTGTGTGGCGGAACCACCTCATTGCAGCTTTAGGTCTATTTCTGAGTACTTAGCCACCTATCAAGTGTTCTAGTTCACAAGAAGTAGGTATGGGCTACACCCCTTCGGTCTAAACTCTTCCCGAGATCGAGTTCTGATTTCAACATCCTCTATCAATACAGTTTATAAGAAAACTCCCTATGAATTGATGAAAGACAAAAAAACCTATAATATCCTATTTAAGGATCTTTGGTTGCAAGTACTTCATTTTAAATAATGGAAAATCACAATTAATAATGTTTGCAGAGAAATATAGTGAGGGTATTCTTGTTGATACAGTTCACATAGTAGAGCCTATAAGCTGTTCAACAAGAAAATCTAGGTTGTTAAAGAATTTATAAATGTGATTTTTGATGAGACTAGCCTACTATATAAGGGCTGGTCTAGTACTCCTAATATTACATGTACTAAGAAAATCTTACAAGAACTATCTATACAAGACAAGCCCAGCTCAAGCAAGATCTCTCCACATGATGATATTCCGTATGAAGAAAATTAAGAATCAGATGAAGCTTAAGAAGTTGTTGGTGTGCCTCAGTAAGCTGAGTATGTGGTTGAAACATAGCCTATTGTTGTAAGGCTACATGCAGCAATCAGGCACCTAAAGGATCACCCCAGCAATCTGATTATTAGGGATGTCATCTAAGGAGTCATGAAAAGGAGCAGAATTCACAATGAAACATTGTTTCTAAGCTTCCTTTGTTATGTAGAACCAAAGAAATTTGAATAAGTAAATCAAGATCCTTTTTGGATAAATGCAATATAGGAGGAACTACACTAGTTCAAGAGATATAAAGTTTGAAAGTTGGTGCCAAAACCACAAGGACACAACTTTTTTGGCACCAAGTGAATTTTCAGAAACAAGCTGGATGAGAATGGTGTAGTGGTGAAGAACAAGGCAAGGATGCTTGCTAAAGGATATAGACAAGAAGAGGGCATTGGCTTTGACTAGAACTTTACTCTAGTTACAAGGCTATAAGCTATAAGGCATTCCTTGCATATATTGTCTTTAAGGGATTCAAGATATATCAAATGGATGTCAAGCCATCCTTTCTTAATTTCAATCTCAAGGAGGAGGTTTATGTAGAGCAGCACCTAGGTATTGTACATCCTACTCTTCCTAATCATGTTTACTTTCTTAGAAAATTTCTATATGGGTTAAAGAAAGTCCCAAGGGCATAGTATGATACCATATCTGTCTTCCTCATTAAAAATAAATTCTCAAGGGGGGATATAGATAAAACATTGTTCCTAAAAGAAACAAATAGCAAGTGTCTCCTAGTCCAAATATATGTTGATAATATTATATTTGGGTCAATTGATGGTAACCTTTGCAAAAAGTTTGCCAACCTAATGCAGGGGGAGTTTGAGATAAGCAATATGAGAGAGCTCAAGTATTTCTTAGGTCTCCAAGTGAAACAATCAAAGGATGGAATCTTCATCTATCAGATCAAGTACTCTAAAGAGCTAATTAAAAAGTTTGGTAGGAAATCTGCCTCTATCATGAAAACTCCCATGGGGTCAAATATATCCCTAGACAAGGATGAAAAAGGGAAACGTTTTAATGAATCTATATACAGGTGTATAATTGGCTCTTTAATGTACTTTACTGCTAGTAGACCAGATATAATGTATGCCACTTGTGTTTGTGCTACGTACCAGGCATGCCCCATGGAATCACACTTCTCACCTATAAAGAGGATTTTGAGATACCTTAAGGACACTCAACAACTTGGCTTGTGGTATCCTAGGAATAATGACTTTTAGCTAATTGACTATTCAGATGCAGATTTTGTAGGTTGCAAAGACGATAAGAAAAGTACCTCTAGGACATGCCAGTTCCTAGGAATAAGATTGGTCTCCTTAAGCAGCAAGAAGCAGACTAGTGTGGTTATTTACACAATTGAGTTCGAATATATCTCAGTTGGCGGCTGTTGTGCACAATTGTTGTGGATTCAGCATTGGCTGCAGACAATAATCTCCAGACAAGTAAAACCTCTATGTTATGTGACTCATCTTATGTCATCTCTAATGCTAAGAATCTTGTCTCATACAGTAGGACATAAAATATTGAGATAAGGCATTACTTCATCGGGGAGCATGTTGAAAAGGAGGATATCTGCCTTGATTTTGTTACCATAGACAAACAAGTAGCAGATATCTTCAGTAAGCCTCTATATGAAGCTAAGTTTAATTTATTTAAAATTGAATTGGGTATGTTAAAACTAGACTAGCCTCTCTAGCTTATGTTAGTCTATCATTATGTTATACTAGCTTATTGTTTATTAAATTCCATCTATTAGATGATAAGTCACTAACCATGTTTGTAGGGAAAACTAAGTATGAGACACTTGACTCTCACTTATTATAGTGAATGTGTCATCTTGATTGAAATCGGGTTCATACCGATGAAAAGAAGACTGGTTGAATCTATGTCGACGATATCATCTTGATCATTTTGAGGACTCAAATTGACACCGCTCTGTCAAAGTGATATCATTTAGATCATTTTGAATGATACCGCTCTATCAAATTAATATCATCTTGACGGGATGTTAATGATCATTTTATTCTCAAATTAAAACTCAGTCGTCAGATCTTGAATAGATCTCCACTATAGGTACGCGGCTCTTCAATTTTTGTATTTATTAAATTATATATATGAGCCAAAGGATTAAGTTTAGAACATAAACTCTCTTGCCCTAAAATACCGTCTTCAACTCATCGTCTAATGCAACCACTCACAACGATAAGGCCTTCTATCAAATGGCTCCCAAATCATAGAAATCACTTCATGAAGGTAGTGAGGTTGTTCGATCTGTATTTCAATAAACTTCTAAATAAATAAGGTTAGTAATCAGATAGTTGAATGACTGTGGCTTGGAGTACACTCTGTCAAATCCATGCCCGATTCTAAAGAAGGAAGTACTAGAATTATATTCAAATGCCAAGTATCTTCTGCTAGTTGGTAAATCAAAAGCAAGATTGGTGAGGTAAAAATAAAGATCAATCCTAAGAGAATCTCCAATGCATTGCGCTTTCCACCCCCAATTGAAGAAGACCTTTAGGAAATAATTGAGCTGGACATAGTTGATGCTCGTGATTGGTGTGAATTCTCATGTGATAGATATGGGTACTTGGAAAGAAATTTCTTTAATCAAATAGGAAAACTTTTTGCAGATATTAATAGGAAAGCCCTACTGTGCAAAGTAGGTTTTCATGATAGAATTTCAAAGTTCATGTTTGAACTCATGAGTTATGTAATTCTAATAAAGAAGACCAACTAGGCTCAAGTGGTCTTCCAAAGAATTCTAGAGAGTCTTCAAGTTCGCAACATGGGAAGGATATTATCTCTATACCTTATGAATACTTACCCTGAGAACTTAAGTAAGAAGCAAGGTGCAAAGATACACTATATGAAAAGGATGGATGTTTAGACCTTGGAAAGATATGAAAAGGTGGTGTCAAAGGCTCCAATTGAGAAGTAGAATTAGAAAAGGAAGAAAGATAAGAAGACAGTTGTTGCAGACAGTTCATATTCATAGGATGTTGGTGAGAAGGAGGCCAGTGAACTCATTCATGACCCCAACTTGTCTTTCTCAGCTGAGAAAGAAGAATGTCACCAGGATGCAAGTTTCCAAGCTCAGCTTGATTCATATAACTATCCTGAGAATGTCCTCACTCCTAAGGAAATTGAAGTAATATCTGAGGGGGAGACTGCTGGTCTTGTAAAGATTGATGCCCCAACTGAGGGGAAGTATGCAAAAGATGAAAGAGTTGACTCTCTGGATCAACTATTGGGTGGTGATGATATTAGTGAGGGGGAGGCTTGACCTGAGCTCCCTACTCTATATGGTGTTCTGCCTTTATCACAAGAGGCTGAGGCTTATCCTGAGTTGGTAATCCAAGAGGACCTGAGAACACCCTTGGCCCAACCTTAAACTGTTAATGATCGAAAACCTCATGTTGCTGCCATTGTTGAATCCTCAAGCTCCATTCTCATTAATATGAAGACAATATTAGATGAACAGACCTCCTTTCTGAAAGATTATATTGATGAATCTGTCAAGGGTGTAAAAGCTGATATTCTAAAAGAAGTGCAAAAAGACAAGGCTTAAATAATGGAAGAACTTGATGTTTTAAAAGGTGACACTACACATATAAATGATGAATTTACTAAATGGTTTGACAAAGCTGACAGCACAGTACATAAAAATGTAAAAATCCTAAGGTCCATGGATGAAAGTCCGAGGCTGGGCACTCAGGACATAACTAGTGTCAAACAATATGTAAACGTTGGTAGTTATTCCAACGTTTTCACCTTTACGACATCGACCACCTACACCATCTTCATGCACGCAATCCAGTGAATAAGTAATCGCTATCCTTTCGCTCTAGTCACAGAGTCCGGGGACTTGGGTGGAGGGAGCATTTATGGGGTTCCCCTAAGCAGGTTCGTTCGAACCACGGATCTTATGAGCACAACCTCGGCCGCCGGCCAAACCCACGTGCATTCCTAGGTATGCATCTGCCTCATACAAGAACAACTGCTTGGTCGTAAGGCTATATGAGCGCTCACCAGCCAGCATAAGTCCCTTGACTTCACCGAGCGTGTGCGCGACCCAGCCTAACCTCGAGTGTGACTGTGTGTGGTCTAATCACTCGCGTCTAAGCGCAGTCTGGTCACGCACACCTATGCAGTCCGGTCGCGCACACCTACGCAGTCCGGTCACGCGCACCTACGCACATGTATGCGTGTGGTTCTGGCTGCATATACCTGTATATAGCCCCGCTACTTCGACCAGCTCGATCGGGCGTCCACTTTGCTGCCCGGATCAAGCGAACATCTATCCTCCTAGGGCGGCACAAAGGCCTCCCCGGCCTTCTAACCGCGCAGATCGGGTGGCCTCATGGCCACCCAAATCAAGCGATCTCTCCCCTGCCCAGCCCATCACTTGTGTATGGAGGGTTGGCCCTCTAACCTACCAGATCGGGTGGCCTCCTGGAAACCCTAATCAGACGGTCTTCCACTTGTATCACTCGACACCTATGTTGTTAGACTATAAAAATCTATATGTGTTGAGTGTTGAAAGATCACTCAATGCCTAAGACGCAGAATTCAGCTAAGTACTTTAGCGTTGAGTGACAAGGCTTATCTCAACGCCTATGTAGTTTATTTGGAATTTTCTAAGTTCACGAGAGCTGAGTCATGCCGACGTCAGCATAAATTCAAAAAACATGGGTTTTTCTTGCTAGAAGACAAATGGCGCTGCTTTTCTTTATTACTAAAGTTAATGCAAAAGTTGTGTTGCAGTTGCCCATTCTGGTGGTCCATACTACGCATAGAGTCGTTGGATGGTGGGATAAAAAAGCAGAGTTTCGAGAAAGATAAAAAGAAGTTTTTGGAGATAGAGTTTGTTTGGTCATCTTCTTCCTCTCATCAAAGTTGAAGCTAACCAAGAACTTTCTCTAAAGTTGGTCTGTGAATCACAGACAGAGGTTGTTGTTGAATAAATTTTTCAATGAAGATAAAATCAACTTTCAACAGCAAGGTCAGGAAGCTTTCTTTCTGAGTCAAAAGAATAAACACTCTGCAATTACTTCTCAGCACTAACAAAACTATCTTGAAGATCCATTCCTGCTGCTATGAAGATGAAATAGCTGAGTTTACTCAGTTCAGCAAGCTGGCTCAGAGAACATTTCCTCTAGAGCAAGTCATCATCAACAAACTCAATCTCTTTGTAGGATCTTTTTAGATCTGAGTTGTAAGCCTAAAATATAAAGGCTGAGGTGTAGGATCCTTCTGTGGATCTAAGGTAGGGCATGTGTGTCTGAGGTAAGAGGTTTATTCTCTGAGGTAGGATCCAATGGTGGATCTGAGTGTAGGGCTATCCTCCTAGCCTGAATGTAGGACTTTGATTAAGTCTGAGGTAGGTGATCAGTGGATCATTTAGCTATAGGAGTATTATTTACATTGAGTGGTAGGGCCTTAGGGCCCGAGGTAAGACTTGGAGGAGTCAAAGATATCCTGAGGGATCTTTGTTGTAAGCTCTTTTATTTTATATTGGAGAAGTTGGACTTGTCTAACACACAGTTAGAAAGGTTGGAGGGATAGTGGATGTACCCATACCTTGGGGAACCATTATAAATATCTGTGTGTTGTGTCTCTTTCTTGAAAGCTAACTGAACTAACTGAACGCACAATATAGCTAATCAAAAAGATAGTCAAAAGACAAAGAAACCTATTCACCCCCCCCCCCCCCTCTAGGTGTAAAGCTACTCTTTAAACAAAGACTTTCAGGCACCCAGTTCTGGAGGATACCGCCGGACGGTGGGATACTACAGAGCATCTTTTCCATATAAAAATTTACTTTTTGATCACTTGCACAACCCTCAATTCCCTAGCAACATTGAACTACGAATTTGAAATGAAATAAAGGAATATAATTTTATTCAAAATTAAAACAGTGGTTTATAATAACAAAAATAGATCTCTGTGACGCCGGAGATCGAAGGAGATGAATCAGACAATCTTTTGTTTCTATGCCAACCCTCCCAGGACCGATTAGCTCTCTCTCCTTTCCAAGAAGAACGACGAGCCGACTCTTTTCCTTCCTCCCAGGAATGGTCTTAGAGCCAACTAGATATCCCAGATCTAGATATCCTCCCAAGACGATTTTGCACAGATTCCTCCCAGGAATCTAACAGCCTCTCAGATTGATTTCTCACAACCTCAGACTGAATAGAAAAAGTGGAAATACAAATAGAAAATTAGAAGAGTTTGAAATTATTGCTCCCTCAAAAACACGAACTCCTCCGTAGAATGGGGCGTGATCAAGGCTTTTAAATGTCGTTCTTCATGCACACAATCAATCGTCATTTTTCATTGGAGACTTCTCTCTTAGGCGTTCTTCGATCACAAATGGGAGGTATAAATTCGCTTTTCCTCTCTTAGAGATGGCAGTTCATACCAACAAAGACGGTATCTGAACCCTAGGCTTGTAATCCTTCTTGTCACCACAAGAAAAGAAACGCACTCTTTTATAGTCTTGTTATAAATAAGCTAACGTCGGCAGTAGAGATAGAGCTCGGTGATAGGTCTTCTCATGCGGTATTGCCAGTTATCCATTAAATTAGTAAAAATATCCCAAAATAATATTCACGTCATTTTTGGATACCGCGGCGCGATAATGCTAACGCCTGGCGATAGCACTTTCGTCTTGACGAATTGACACGACTGTCGTTAAAATGGCTAGCAGTCGACGGTATAGCTAGCACCTAGTAGTAGGTCATAGAGAGGACTCTTTACACGGAACATTAATTCTTCAATGTTAACCCCAGTGGTAGTGCTAGCGCCTAGCGGTAGGTCACAAAAAATTTCATTCTACAAACTTGTATATCTGCATATAATACCCAACACAAGTATGATCAAATACAACTTGAGATTTGATATAATCAAACTAAAGAGATGCGAACCATTGGTTTCAACAAACTCCCCTTTTTGATAATATCAAATCTCGTTCATGAGATATAAATTTTTAGTAGCAAGGTATAAAGTAATTCAATAATAAGCATGAAATATATAAACCGAAGTACGAAGTATTACTCCCCTAACATGTGTGCTCCCCCTATATGTGATCTTCCCTTAGGTGGCTAGTATGAAACTCATGAACAAATAAATCTCCCCATTTTTGAATTTTTAAAAAGGGTGGGGAACTAACGACAGAGGCTAAAGATAAAACAAAAAGATGAAGTTTTGGCACAGTAAACACACAAACA
The DNA here is from genome assembly GCA_039513925.1 of Platanthera zijinensis. NCBI lineage: Eukaryota > Viridiplantae > Streptophyta > Magnoliopsida > Asparagales > Orchidaceae > Platanthera > Platanthera zijinensis. The sequence continues at coordinate 85,743,153 of CM077084.1, forward strand.
TGGAAGAAAACCCTAATTTGTGGACAGACCTACCCAACATAAGAAAAAAATATTTGATTTAAAGAATGGAAGAGCATAAGAAATATCTAGACAAAGCATGTGAAACTAAATACACAAGATTTGGCGTACAATGTCAGGTGATTTATAGAGTTAATGCAGTGTAACATCGGAAGCGTCATGAACAGTATTTGTATACTAGTACATATGTGTGATAGATAGTCAGTGCAGTTTTAGTCCAATTCTTATGCATTGAAGAGTTAGATAGAATAATGATAGGTATACGTGTAGCATCAAAAGAAAAAAAAACCAGGTAAAAATAATCATTAATACATGTTTTATCTCAATAAATGAATATGCTAACACAAGAGTAATAAAGTGAAAAATCGTGTCACGATTCTATCTACAATATACCTAAGCTAGAACAAAAAGGGGCCTAACTCAATTTATTTTCTTTACACAAGATCAAAATGATTCTATAGACCAAGGTGTTCATTCTCACAATGCTCATAGAGGCATATCAAGAGAAATGAGTAGTGCTTGGAGGGTATCCATGACACCGAATTTGATAACATAAATATAATGTAGATACATTTTTTTTTCATTTCATCATTTTTTTCACTATCAATTTTTTTTTGTTTAGCACAAGGTCCCTGAATCAATCGAAATCTACCCACATATATAAATACACTTTAACTTGTATACAAAAACCTTACTATTGTAATTTTGGCCCAATGTTCCAAAACACAATTTATGAAAAAAAACATGACATTAATTTTTCAAGTCATTACTAGCATGTTAGACACAATATCACGAGTTATAACATGTAAGCTTTAACTTTTCTACTAGGATGCATTTTCTAGGGTTGAGTGATCAGTGAAAAAATCATTATGCAACCTAAATCCTCACACATACTTAGAGGAATATCAAACATACACTTTCATATCAAATAACACTAAGTAGCTAAGTACTAATAGATTATACACAACATGACAAAGCATATAATGTGAACAGAGATTAACAATCATAAATCAAATATTGTGTAATGCCCCAAAAACACTGTTGGTATGGGAAGTGTTTTTATGGGTTCTGGAGCCCTGAGAATTTCCCGGCTGGAGGTCACGGGCGTGTCAAGGGGGCCGACACGGGCGTGTCAAAGTTGACATGGGCGTGTCAAAGTTGGCACGGACATGTCAACAGGCCGTGTCCTTCCTTGGAAACTAGGCTGTGTCGAGAGGCGAGTACACGGCTCGGGACACGGTTATGTCGTGGTCGACACGGCCGTGTCAATAGTGTCATGGGCGTGTCAGGACCCGTGTCCACTAAGGGTCGTGTCGGTTCCGTAGCACGGTTATAGAACACGCCCACCGACACGGGCGTGCCAGTTTGGGCGACATAGGCGTGTCACCTTGGACACGGGCGTGTCTCAAGCCATGTCCTGTTCTGGATTAACGATTTTGTGTGTGAATAGGGCACATGGCCATGTGTAAAGCCGTATTCGGCCATCTGAAATGATTTTTAGAGTCATTATGGGCCGTTCATTTTTATTAAATACGATCCAACGGCCCTGGCTTGCCTCCTGATGGTTATGGACGGGAATGGGGAAGTTATTCCTCATTTCATTTTTGGCTTTCTCTTTCTAAGGAGAAGAGAGAGGGGAGAGTAAGAGGAGGATGAAGAAGAGGATCCGGCTGCCAGTGGTGCTATGGTGGTCTGAATCGCGTGCCGAGTTCAGATTCACGGAGGCAAGAGCGTTGCGGTGCTTTCCAACCGTGTACTTTTCTCCATGGCGCCAAAACGTGCTACAAGGGTAACGATTTTCCACTCGGACATGTGAATTCCTTCTTTCCTGCATTTGCAAAGGAATCCTCCACCAAATGGTGGAACGCGAAGTGATTCCCGTGGGATCGGTGGCTCATCCCTTGCTTTGTTGCATTAGAACCGGAAGTGAGAAGTACGGTTAGGAATTCTATGTGAAGCCTATCTGGAAGTGAGTAGTACGGATTGGTGATGCTTTGTTTGCAAATAGGAGAAGACTCTGTGTTCATTGATTGTTTGTATGGAGTCCCTTGGTGAATACCTATGGCTTGGTGCAGCAGGAAGTACTGGAGGAAGTCCAGGAAAATGTGAGAGTTAATACTTGGTGTTCAACTCGTGTGGTCATGTGTACCACGTTGTATGTTGTTGGGTCGTTATGCTGCAACTAAAAGCCTTGGTGGCGAACGGGCAAGGAGATGTTGTACCCGCATCGGTCCGGTGTGACGACTTACGATGATGAGCAATGGGCAAGGCAGATCTGTACCCGCATTATGGTTATCTAACCTTGGGTGCTTAAGTACCTGTTTGGATCTCATAGTAAGAGTCTTAGGCCTGCGAGCCGTAAAGACTAGGAATGCTAATTTTGGACTGTAAGGTAGAAAGACCTTGAAACGGTGGTGGGACCCTAGATTTTCTGGCACACCAATAAGGTGCCCTGAGTCCACGGAGTGTCAGTCTGTCGTGCCAACATTTGTGTTATGTATTGGTTAGTGCGGTTGTGCACAACCGTGGTGGATCGTAGTATACATATGTTGGTTAATAAAATGTTTTGGAGGGAAGGAATTCTGCTACCCCATGCCAGGGGCAGGGTCATTATAATATGTCAGCTAAATGCTGACCGTTGCCCTATTTGCCGCCGATTGGTGGATTGTTTCTTGCAGGTGGAGCTGGACCAAGCGGGAAATAGCGGGTTGAAGCCCTAGTTGCGTTGCTGCCCTTGAAGGCTTTACTTTGCTTTACTCTTGTTCATGTGTGGCCGGCCTGCGTGCCGATGTTTGTAAACCACACTCCTGTTAAGAGAAACTTGTAAGTTCATAAGGCCATGTACCTTGTATATTGGGTTGTATACATTCCTAATTGTTAGTAGTGGACATTTCTGTTGTTGTTCATGAGTTCAAAGTTTTCCACCATGAAGCTTCCGCTAGAATGCTCTGTGTTAGGAATCGTTGGTAGTTTTGATATTATATAGTAACCTCTCCTCCTGTTTGTGGAATATGGTGTGGGGCCCCGGCCGGACCTTCTACTATATCCCATGTAACAGGTAAGGATGTTACAATTTGGTATTAGCTTGTAGGTCTTTCTCTTTCGAATTCGTGGGCGAATTCTTTTGAGAGGTGGTGAGCACGTGTAAGTGTTGGGTATTGTATCCACAATTACCTGGATTTAAAGAAGCCTCCTGTCAGGCTAAGATGAATTCACAATGTATTTTATGATATATCTTCAAGTTGTGCTTGCAGTTATTCCTCGCTAAGTACACACCAATGTCAGGGTGCAGTGGGTCAATATACACGGGTCTGCGCAATATAATCCCTCGTTGAGCAGATCAGTGTGTTGGCTCATGTGTACTCTCTCTATTGGAGTGTACTTATGTTCAAGTACAGGGCTGAGATAGATCAAGAGCAGACAAGGAGTAAGGATGGGTCAAAGACCAACTCACGGGAAGAAAGACGAAAAATCGTCTAAGTTATATTCGACGAGAATCACCAAGTGATTCTCGCCGATTCGACGGGAATCACTAGTGATTCTCGTCGAATCGTCGGGAATCACTCGCCGATTCTCGCAGACTGTATCCGGCTAACTCAACGCATTCAAGAAGTCTGCTAAGTCAGAATCGTCGAGAATCACTTATTGAATGACTCTGCATTCTTGCCGATTCATCGAGAATAGTTGTGATTCTCGCCGATTCACTCCGGATGGCAAGCTTTTCAGCGGGAATTCTTCTAAGTAGAATTCGACGGGAATCATAAGTGATTCTCGCCGATTCGTCGAGAATCACCAATGATTCCCGCCGAATTTGCCTTAGGTAATTTCTACCTGCGTGCTGAACCGAACCAAGATTTCAGGCACTGTTTGAATCGAGCTTAGGGTTTTGTCTTGTGGGGCCCACAACGGTCATAAGGGGGTATTCTACAGTATATATACTCTCCTATTTTGAACTTACAAACCAACGAAGAAAATGAGAAAGGACGGCCGCTGTGCGTGACCTAGCTGATCGCGGACTTCCTCCCGTCACTGTCGCCGCTTGCTCGCCATCGCTGCTCGCTAAGGTGTCGCCGTCACTGGGCTCGGATTCCTCTTGACCGTTCGGCGATAGAACCGAGTCTAAGCTTAGCATCTCACGTTTCTATCTTGAGATCCTTTTTCTCTTGATTTGTTGAGCGGGAATATTTCTCCCCTCCGAATCGATTGAGACGATTGATCCAAGTAAAATCATTGGTAGACCTTTCTAGCTTCGTCAAGAAGATTAGATCTACAATGGAACGCCGCCGTATTCACTTGCCGCCGCCGATCTCGGAAAGATCCTCTCCAAGAGAGTACTCCGATCGTGGACTCTTCGTCTTCATCAAGAAAGCTTTATTGAACGAAGAGGGACATCGGGTTCTCCAAACGTAGTTTGTATTTCTTGTACATTCTAGTTTTACTTTGTTGTAAAGGAACTTTGTTTCCTCATTGTAAGGGTTGGGTGCAACCCGTGGTGGAGGAGTAGTGACTCCTTCGGGTGGAAGGGTTTCTTCCATAGTGAGAGGATTGGATTTCAATCCTGTTGGTGAAGTGATCGAGTCGTCCCTTGTTGGGAGATAGGCCTAAGGGGGAGAGTGGACGTACCCAAATCGGGGAACCACTATAACTACCTGTGTGTTTCTGTGTTGTGCTTGTTTTGTTTTCTTGTGCAGGTTTGTTTTTAATTCCGCAAAAAGACTGCAAATCACTTATCCCCCCATAGGTGAAGGTAGTTGACACTAGATTGACTTTCAAGTGGTATCAGAGGGAGGTTACTCGTCAAAAAGGTTAACACCTTGAGTAAAATCCTGCTTTTAGTGTCAACAAGAAAATAAGACTCAAGCATGGAGCTGTATTATGATGTCTCTCCTCTGAGACTCCCTGCATGGACAAAGGAGTATTATCCAGTCTGGAAGATGAGAGTTTTGTTTCATCTGGAGGTCATCGACCCTCGAGCATCACTCATTTTGGATGAGGGTCCCTTCATTCCCATGAAGGCTTCTGGCTCAGGAAAAGATCTCCAAATCCCCAAGAGTCCCGAAGAGATGTCTGAGACTGAGCTCTCTCTCTTCAACTTGGACAAGCTGATTTGTCAGATCATCTCTGACGTCTGGTCTGGATTATCTCATTCGAGATTGGACAAGTGCAGGACTGCCAAGTCTATATGGCAAACTATCTCAGACCTCATGGAGGGATCAGAGACAGCAGGGACTAGTTGCCAGCAGGAGGATGAAGCCTATGTGGGGGTCCTCTTTTCTGAAGATGAAGGTAAAGACCAATCTCTCAGTATCAAAGCTCCTATGTCCTTGTCTGAGACTGAAGAAGAGGTTGAGGAAAGCAGTTCTGATGAAGCTGACACAACAGTCTCTGCCGATCTTAACGCTGACCCGTAACATCAAAGTCAAGATCAGGTAACTTCTTCATCATGCTCCTCTCCCCTTGAATTTCCTGAAGACAGGAACAGTTCAGAGGGTTGTCCATATAGTGATGCAAGGGAAATGGATATCTTCAATCAAAGGATTGAAAATCTTGATTCCCTTGAGTGTGCCCTTCAGAAGAGCAACTTACTTGTTGAGGAACAAGCTAAGGAGATTGCTCAGTTGAGGACCTTGATGAATCTCCAATTGGAATCCATCAAGGTAAAGGACTCAAAGATCTCGGATCTAGAAAGTCTTCTAGAGACCGAGAAGAGGATAGTTTTTAACTTTTCCAAGATAGATGATATCAAAAGAAAAGCAGAAAATGGGTGGATCTCCCAAATCATTAATTCATGGAGAAATGGGGAAACTGTGCTCAGACCCCCCACCCCGAGTAGGAAGGGCACACATCATGCTTTCAGGTATGACCATAGGAACAACCTTGGTCACTGCAAGAGTGATAGGCCCTCAAGTGGAAATACCCATAGTGCAAGAGCTGTCATGGCTACCCATGAGAGAATACCCAAGGCTCATCCTGAACCCTTTGTATTCTCGGCCTCAGCCCCAACTCGTCATGAATATGTAGGAACCAGATCTCACTGCATCTCTTACCACCCCAAGACATATGAAAGGAGGGTTGGGAAACATGTAGTAAGTACCCATGGGGCCCCCAGATGTGTGTTGACTGAAAGGAAGGCACCACCTCCCAGGCCTCATGACACTCACCACATGCTCTCTATCCACCTTCCCTCGTGTCTCGGTGGAAAGGGAAAATTTGTGAGCAGAACCTGCCCGGTCCCGTTTAGACCTAAGATCATGACTACCTCAATCAGTAGATCAGGTCAGAAATGGCGATACAACATTCATGATTGTTGGTGCTGTGGCAAGGTGGGTTACTTTGCCATTGATTGTTGGCACAATCCCTCTATGCCAAGGTCAAGGGCATGTCCACTTCCTCTGGGAAGAGTTAGCCTTCCTGACAGGATTCCTATAGGAAGGCATTCAATTTATTATGCTGACAAGAACCTAGGACCCAATACATATTGGGTTCCTAAGGTAAGGTAATTCTTTTTCGCAGGATAGTCTAGGTTCCCATAAATATTATGGGAACTAGACATGAGATGTTCCAAGAATGACATGGAACACGTATATGGGATAAGAGAAATGCTAACTACAATGGCTTACTCCAATTGGACACCTGGGGTACCTCAAATAGAGGATCTGAATGATCAATCTAATGATCCCAGGTATATGCGTTCAGTTTCAATACTTGAGTCGTATTATAAAGATGCTTACATATATATTTATATCCACACGAATATGTCAATTTTTCTTCTTAAAAGTAAATGTTGATATATATATATATATATATATATATATATATATATATATATATATATATATATGCATATATATGTTCACATACCTAGTAAAAGGACGAAATAATTAAAATCTGAAGAAATACGTGTATTTACATATATATAATTGATAATATATGTCAATGGGTGTAAATCAGTCCACTTGAATTTCAGGGAGTGTGTGCTAGGGGTTATAACGAAAATTCTATGCTTTTGAATCTCCTATAATTACTCAGTAATTATTTCTAGGGTTAATATACCATTCAACTCTACCTAGGTTTTGTGATCAACAAATGAAAAAGAGGGCTAAGATTTGAAATAGTATAAACTTCCCCGTTCAGTGGGTATGAAATAACGGCTACCCGTCGGTATATATAAATAGCATAAAACCCCTGTTGACTCTTCACATTCCACATCCCGCGAGCATCTCGCCGAATCCCCACGAACTCTCGCCGAATCCCTTGATCATACGGAAGCTGCTTCGCTAGGTGCTCTCCATATCTCCTCCGGACTCCCGTCGACAACACCCTTAGGACGCAAGGACCGTGCCGTGCACCCATTGGCTTCGTGCTTCCGTAATCTCCCCGTTAGGTTTCCCTCTCCCGATGACGATCTTTCTAGTCGTCATCGTCCCGCCGAAAGCCATCTCATCGCTCGGCGCTAGGGTAATGTTCCCTCATCCTTGAAGTTTCTTGTCTAGTGTAGCACCTATACTAGAAATTCTGATAGGATTTAGACACTTGGACATTTTTTGTTTAGGTTTGAAATGGCTCCTAGAACCACAGCAGGACTCCTCACTGGAAGTGAACTAGTTAGGACGGGCTTCTCTCATTCCTCTGATGAGTTCAGAAATATCATCCTCATGCTTGAAGAAGCCGGGCTTTCCTTCATCCTGGAGCATCCTTGCAAGATCCCGGATAAGGAAGTGCTGGAATTCTTTGCAATGGCAAAGCTACGGCGTGAAGATACAGTGATTAAGAGTAAGATTGCCAGTCTATAGATCAAGATGACTGCAGGAAAACTGTCCTGATATTTACAGCTCACCCGTTCTGAACAAGAGGACTACCTCGAGGAAGAGGATCGAGCCCGGACTCTCCTATTCTCTGGACTTGCTCGAGGAACTAAATCGATCAAGCGAAAGGAAATGAATGAGGAAGGGAAGCTCCTGTCGGATATCATTGGGAAAGTACTGATCTGCAAACCTAGCTCCCACGATCATATCTCTGGTGATATGTTCAAGATCTTGGTGGCTATTGTGTGTCGAAAAAGATACAACTAGGAGGCTATGCTATGTGAGAAAATTAAAGATACTCTCCGAACCCCAAATTTTGGAAGAATCATTAGCCTGTATCTCAACCAGCTGGATTGAGACAAGTTCAACATGAGTAAGGGAGTTCCTCTCAATTACTTGAAGAAAATGGATTCAAGTGTATTTGACAGATGGGAAAGAAGGATTGGTCAAGCAGCTGTAGCTGAAGCACATGGTGAACCTGTGGCTGAGGCCCATGAGGAGGAAGATAACAGAGCTTCAAAAAACCAAGATCCCTTGGATATACCAAGTGATGTTCCTGACTTGCTGCATGTAGGAACAGAGGGTGAGTCTCTATCCATTCTTACTGAAACTCACAGGACAGATATCTCAATCCCAGATCATGCTGATGTAGTTTTTGACATCTCTCAGATTGCAAAAGATGCAGTTGATACCCTTGCCACTGATCAGGGTGATGAGGTGGAAGCCGAGAAGGACACGGACGATGCTGCAGTTGACAATGAGGATATGGAAGATGAGGCTACTGAATAAGGGGATGATGTGGTTGAAAATGAAACAACCTTGAGGGAGATGGTGGAGATGGTGGAGCCATAGGATGAAGTTGAAGTTCCATCTGAGGAACGGGCTCTAGTGGTAGTTCATGAGAAATCTGCTGCAGCAATGGAGGGGGAGTCCTCTCAGCAAAAGATGATAAGCATTCCTGAGAAAACTACAGAGGCTGCCCCTATCCCCCCATTAGAGACTGTGCACGTATCAAGCTCCCCCAGTGATTCTGCTGAAGAATATGACCAAGGCATGCCTCAGGGTTATCCACTACGACCAAATCTAGCAAATCACACCGTGAACATCATTCAAAGGATAGTGGATGAACTCAAAGATTCTTTTGAGAAATCACATAACAAGGTATTAAAAAGAATTAAACAATCTGAGAAGCTAATACTGAAGAATGTTGTGGAAATCAATCACAAGATGGATCTGATGGAACAAAAGTTTGATGCTAAGTACAAAGAGGCTGACACTACTGTAACACTTCTCATGCAAGGGCTTCAGAAAAATATGACCGATCTGGCAGTAGTAAATAAGAATGCTCATGTTGTGGCCGACAACATCCAGAAATTTGATGCCAACATGGTGATTCTAAATACAAATCAAAAAACCCTGTTGACTGAGTTCTCTACGACTGCAAAGCATATAGATGAGTCACTGCATTCTTATGCAAACTCAATTGCCCTAGAAGCCAAAAAGGGGGAGGATGAATATAAAGCTAAGATGGCAGGGCTACAACAGATTATGATCAACAACTTCAAACAGTCAAATAAGTATGTTTTTGATAGCTGTCACTGGCTCGTTCAACAGGCATCAGGTATTCAAATTCCAATTCCGGTTCCTTATCCATATGAGGTTACCACTGCTGCTGATGAGATTGCAAGTGTTGATGAGGTTCCGCTTAGCGAAGTTGATGCCAAGAAGGCTGCTAGGGTTGCTGTCAACGCTGCACACCATGCCATGTTTGACCAGGAAGCCATAGCAAGAGGAAAAAGGAAACTCCAAGAAGGGACGTCCAAAGAAACTCCAACCGAAAAGAAAGTAAGATTATAGGAGGATGAAGTGAGAAATGAAAGATGGAGTCCTGTTTCAAGGAGCATTATTTTGGATACTTTTATGCTAAAGTAGAGGGGGGAAATCAATCAGAATGATGTATACAATCAGTATGAGTGGGAGCTGCATAAAGAATATGAAGCTAAACGAAACATCTTTTTCAGGAACAATACTGTGGAACACAAATCTCCTCCCCCCAGATACTATCTGAAGCCCAAGTAATATTTTGAGAGACAAAGCAAGAAGTACTTGGCTCAACAACTGAAGGATGATCTAGCTAAGGAGAAATAGGCCTAGGATTTTGACTTGTCTTTTTCTTCATGCTTGCTTATCTCTTCATGTTTTTGTATTAACAATTCCTTTAAATATATATATATATGATTTCATGATTGACTCAAGTATTGTTCTGTATGTTTTTAATTCTCTGTGTCTTATCTCTCTCAACTTGTTTTGTATATTACTCTGGTTGGTGAAATTCATCTTAGCTAGTGGGATTTTTGCTTCTTCAAATAGGGGGAGATTGTTGGGTATTGTATCCACAATTACCTGGATTTGACGAAGCCTCCTATCAAGCTAAGATGAATTCACAATGTATTTTATGATATATCTCCAAGTTGTGCTTGCAGTTATTCCTCGCTAAGTACACACCAATATCAGGGTGCAATGGGTCAATATACACGGGTCTGCGCAACGTAATCCCTCGTTGAGCAGATCAGTGTGTTGGCTCATGTGTACTCTCTCTATTGGAGTGTACTTATGTTCAAGTACAGGGTTGAGATAGATCAAGAGCAGACAAGGATCAAGGATGGGTCAAAAACTAACTCATGCGAAGAAAGACGAAAAATCGTCTAAGTTATATTCGACGAGAATCACCAAGTGATTCTCGCCGATTCGACGGGAATCACTAGTGATTCTCGTTGAAACGTCGGGAATCACTCTCCGATTCTCGCCGACTGTATCCGGCTGACTCAACGCATTCAAGAAGTCTGCTAAGTAAGAATCGTCGAGAATCACTTATTGATTCTCGATGAACCGTCGAGAATGACTGTCCATTCTCGCCGATTCGTCGAGAATAGTTGTGATTCTCGCCGATTCACTCCGGATGGCAAGCTTTTCAGCAGGAATTCTTCTAAGTAGAATTCGACGGGAATCAAAAGTGATTCTCGCCGATTCGTCGAGAATCACCAATGATTCCCGCCGAATTTGCCTTAGGAAATTTCTACCTGCGTGCTGAACTGAACCAAGATTTCAGGCGCTGTTTGAATCGAGCTTAGGGTTTTGTCTTGTGGGTCCCACAATGGTCATAAGGGGGTATTCTACAGTATATATACTCGCCTATTTTGAACTTACAAACCAACGGAGAAAACGAGAAAGGATGGCCGCTGCGCGTAACCTAGCTGATCGCGGACATCCTCCCGTCACCGTCGCCGCTTGCTCGCCGTCGCTGCTCGCTAAGGTGTTGCCGCCGCTGGTCTTGGATTCCTATTGACCGTCCGGCGATAGAACCGAGGCTAAGCTTAGCGTCTCACATTTCTATCTTGAGATCCTTTGTCTCTTGATTTGTTGAGCGGGAATATTTCTCCCCTCCGAATCGATTGAGACGATTGATCCAAGTAAGATCGTTGGTAGACCTTTCTAGCTTCATCAAGAAGATTGGATCTACAAAGCATTGCCGCCGCATTCACTTGCCGCCGCCGATCTCTGGAAGATCCTCTCCAAGAGAGTACTCCGATCGTGGACTCTTCGTCTTCATCAAGAAAGCTTTATTGAACGAAGAGGGACATCGGGTTCTCCAAACATAGTTTGTATTTCTTGTACATTCTAGTTTTACTTTGTTGTAAAGGAACTTTGTTTCCTCATTGTAAGGGTTGGGTGCAACCCGTGGTGTAGGAGTAGTGACTCCTTCGGGTGGAAGGTTTCTTCCATAGTGAGAGGATTGGATTTTAATCCTGTTGGTGAAGTGACCGAGTTGTCCATTGTTGGGAGATAGGTCGAAGGGGGAGAGTGGACGTACCCAAATCGGGGAACCACTATAACTGCCTGTGTGTTTCTGTATTGTGCTTGTTTTGTTTTCTTGTGCAAATTTATTTTTAATCCCGCAAAAAGACTGCAAATCACATATCCCCCCCATAGGTTAAGGTAGTTGACACTAGATTGACTTTCAGTAAGTGTTTTCGTTATAACACAAAATGAACTCAAGAATGTCCACTTAGAAATAAAAATACACTTGTTTGTGGAATCTATGTATTCCTTTTTGTAAGTTTGCCATTTTGTTTAGTCTCTAAGTTGTTTTTCTCACACAAAGAGGCGATTAAAGTCATGTAGGACAATCAGAACCCCAACGTTTCGACGAGAGTGTGGCACCAGCGGATGTGCCCACACCTCCTCCTTCTGTTGAAACTGTTTGTATGATTACGGAGACGGTACTTGATGTGATGAATGATCAGCAGGCTTGACAGGAGAGGCCTGCAGCGGTGCCAAATCAGGCTGGGCTAAGGCAATAACAGGTAGAAGTTGTGGTTGATCTCCGAGTAAAAGATCAACAACTGAAGAGGTTCATGAGATACAATCCTCCAACGTTTGATGGGACCGTTTGCCGGCCCAGGGGAGGATTGGCTCTCAAGGATAAGAAGGATCTTGACAGCAATCAGGGTTGAGGAGGAGCAGAAGGTAACGTTAGCCACTTCCTGCTGGAGGGAGAGGCTCGGCTTTGGTGGAATGAGGTCGAACTACATCACTTGGCAGGCAGGTAGTTAACTGAGATCTCGATGGTGGAGTTCTCTCGGTTGTTCTTGGCAAAGCATTTGCCGATGCCGCAAAGCATTGGTATGGAATTGGAGTTTAACGGCTGATCTAAGGAGAAAAGAGCGTGGATGACTACCTCCAAGAGTTTACACGTCTGTGACGTTATGCAGGATCTATCTTTGCCAAAGAGGAGCGTAAGACCAGTAGGTTCTATGAAGGACTGCGGGATGAGCTAAGTTTTTTGATCTCGAGTTCTGTGAGCCAAGGATTTCAAGCGTTGGTCTGTACGACTAGGTATTTGGAGAAGGACTTGAAGAGGACACAGGGCAAGAGGAACTTGGCAGTTACAAAGACAGAGTTCAAGACGCCATGTCCGGAGAAGTATGGGTTCCGTAATAGATGGGAAAGAGGTACAAATTTGCTTGACAAGCCCCTTCAGATATTGTGGTAGAGGCATCTTCTGGGTAAGGTTCTCGAGCTTTTTACACGTATGGAAAGTAGGACACTTTGCTCGTGACTGTCGCTATGGCCCTCCAAAGGGCGAAAAGAAGGCGGGAGCGTCGTATGCGAGAAAGGGAAGATAGTGATGGAGTCTTCTTCATCGTAGGTGCTGCCTCAGGTCTTCAATCTCGGGGAACAGGAGGCTATCAAACAGGTTGTCATCGTCACAGGTACGGGTAGTTTGTAGTTTTTACTTTGTGCCTTGTAATGTGCTTGTTTTAATTTTGGTAATATAGGTTTTGTCCTTATACGGGACCATCCGGCAAGAGCCCTGTTCGATACAGGTGCCTCACATTCATTTCTATCAGAAGACTTTATCTTATGAATCAGGGTACCTGCACGGACCACGACAGACAGTATTAAGGTGCTCCTACCTAACAGATGTGTGTTGTGCACGGATAAGTCATGTTGTGTGGAAGTAAAGATAGGAAGTCGGGATTTCTCGGTGAACACATCAGTGCTACTGATATCTGAGTTCGATATTATCTTTGGTATGGGCTGCCTTTCAGAGCAGCATGCTAGTATAAATTGCACTTCCAAAGAGTTTACACTAGGTCAAGATATCGAACAAGAGACTAAGTTCCATGGTATGTGTGGTACGAGTAGGATACTGTTATCTTCTTTCAAGTCGTTAAGGCAGTTTGGAAGGGTGCGGAGTTATTCTTCACACTCAAACAGGCTGTGGATCCTAAGGCCAGTTTAGTTAGGTGCCGATTGTATCAGATTTGCTGATGTGTTTCCGAAAGATCTTCTAGGGTTACCACCCCATAAGGATATCGACTTCGCTATTGAGTTGGTACCAGGTGAGAAAATTGTGGCCCGCTCGCCTTATCGAGTAGCGCCAAAGGAAATGGCGGAGTTGAAGGTTCAGTTGCAAGAACTACTAGAGCAAGGCTACATATGTCCAAGTCAGCCATCTTGGTGCGCGCCAGTTCTCTTTGTGAAGAAGAAGGACGGTAGCTTGCATCTATGTATTGACTACAGAGAATAAACAAGCTGACGGAAAAGAACAAATATCTGATTCCACGGATTGACGACTTGTTTGACCAGTTTGTTGGCTCGACTGTATACTCCAAGTTGGATTTGAAGTCAGGTTATTATCAGTTGAGAGTTCGTGAAAGTGACATACCCAAAACAGTGTTCAGAACACGTTATGGTCACTATGAGTTCACGATAATGCCATTTGGGCTGTCCAATGCGCCATCGGTATTCATGGATTTAATGCATTGGGTGTTTAGGGAATACTTGGATCTGTTAGTAATCGTCTTTATCGACGATGACCTCATATACTCCCAAACTAAAGAAGATCATGCAAATCATTGTATGTGGTGGTGCACAACCTGAGGAAGAACAAGCTCTATGTCGAGTTCTCTAAGTATGAATTTTGGCTGTCGTTAGTGGCTTTCCTTGGCTAGGTGGTTAGTAGAGAGGGCATTGTGGTGGATCCGGCTAAGATTATTGCTATACAGAAGTGGCATGTTCTTACTACTGTGGCGGAGGTCAGTAGTTTTCTTGGACTGGCGGGCTACTACAACAGGCGCTTCATAGAGAATTTCTCGCAGATAGCCTTGCATCTCACCATACTGACGAGAAAGGATTAGAATTTCGTATGGGCCCCGAATGTGCACGAGCTTTCGAAGAGCTAAAGATTCGGTTGACCACAACGCTAATCTTGACATTGCCACGTGGATTGGACGGCCTTGAAGTGTATAGTGATGCTTTAGGGAGCGGCTTAGGCTGCATTCTTCTACAGTTTGGGAAGGTGATAGCATATGGCTCACGCCAGTTGAAGGTGCACGAACAGAATTACCCCGTCCATGATTTGGAGTTGGCGGCGGTAATATTCGCACTTAAACTGTGGCGTCATTATCTATATGGCATGAAAGTGGATATATTCACGGACCATAAGAGCCTGAAGTATCTCTTAGATCAGAAGGATCTTAACATGCGACAGAGAAGGTGGATGGAGTTTCTTGGAGACTACACCTTTCAGATTCACTACACTCCCGATAAGGGGAATGTCATCACGGATGCCTTAAGTCGTAGGACTCCGGCAAGGGCTAATTGGTTGCTAAGGCATGATGAAAGCCTAATTCGAGAACTGGAAGTCTTAGACATTTCTTGTGTTAACAAGGATTCCACTGCAAAGGCGTGTTTGAATTGGACAGAAATGCAGTGTGACCTTATGGATAGAGTTTGGTAGGCAACATAACTTGATGAAAGTCTACAACGGTATGCAGTAGAGAGTTCAGATTCTCAGTTTTCCTTTGAGGACGGCCTTTTGAGGAGAGACGGTCGTTTGTGCGTCCTAAGTAGGGGTAAAATTCGGAAGAAGAATTGATGTATGAACCCACTTCACAAAATATTCAATACACCCCAGGAGCACGAAGATATATAAGGATATGAAGAAAATTTTCTGGTGGCCTGGAATGAAGAAGGATATAACATATTATGTTGCGAAATGCCAGACATGTGCCTTGGTAAAGGCTGAATGCCAAAGGCCAGGTGGTCTTCTGAAGTCGTTGCCCATTCCTATATAGAAATTTGATGACATCTCGATGGATTTCGTGCATGGGCTGCCGAGGTCGCAACGCGGTAATGATGAAGTTTGGGTGATTGTGGATCGGTTAACTAAGGTGTCACACTTCATCCCGAACCGGAAGGATGACTCAGTTGACAAGTTGGCAAAGTTGTATGTGGATAACATTGTATGATTGCACGGTGTGCCTCGTAGTATCGTTAGTTATCGTGATGGGCATTTCACTTCGGGAGATTGGAGGCTAATTCACCAACTGTGGGTACGAAATTGCATTTCGGTACGACCTTTCATCCTCAAATGGATGGTCAGACCGAAAGGACAAACAGGACATTGGAGGATATGCTCCGAATGTGTGCACTAGATTTCGGAAAGAGTTGGGAAGATCATCTATATATGATCGAGTTCGCCTACAACAATAGCTATCAAGCTAGTATTCAGATGGCACCCATTGAGGCCTTATACGGTAGGAAGTGTCGTACCCCTTTGGCTTGGGCAGAGACTGGCGAATCAAAGCTGTACAACCGAAAAGAAATGGATGATGCTAACTCGACTATTCGGTTGATTCGAGAAAGATTGTTGGTGGCTCAAGACAGGCAAGCGAAGTACTACAATACCAAGCACCGAAACGTGGAGTTTGCGGTGGGAAATTGGGTATACCTGAAGATTAAACCCTTCAAAGGCGGTGTCCAAGATACGATATCTGAAAAAGCTGAGCCCGAGGTATTTGAGACCGTTTGAAGTGGTAGAGCGTGTTGGAGAGGTTGCTTATCTGTTAGTGCTTTCAACAGAACTGAGTGGTTTGCACGACGTGTTTCATGTCTCGATATCTAGGAAAGCAGTGAAAGAGCCATCTCAGTTGGTTGATGTGGATCGAGTATCTGTCGATAGTGGGCTAACAACGAAGGTTAGGCCTATACGGATCAAGCATATGGCAGTTAAACAACTACGAAATAAAACTGTCGGGATGGTCAAGGTCTGATGGGAAAATTGTGGCCGAGAGGAGCTGTCATGGGAGTAGGAACAAGCCATGCATACTGAATTTCCTGAGCTATTTTTGTAGTATTGTTGTAACCATTTGTATGAACAATAGTATATATTTGCATAGTATATAATTTTGTTTTGTACTTAATGAATTCGGGACGAAATTCTTATATGAGGGGGAGAATTGTAATGCCCCAAAAACACTATAGGTATGGGAAGTGTTTTTATGGGTTCTGGAGCCCTAGGAATTTCCTGGCTAGAGGTTACAGGCGTGTCAAGGGGCCAGCACAGGCATGTCAAAGTTGACACGGGCGTGTCAATAGGCCGTGTCCTTCTTCTAGAAACTTGGTTGTGTCGAGAGGCGAGTATATGGCTCAGGACACGGGTATGTCATGGTCGACACAGTCTTGTCAATAGTTGCACGGACGTGTCAGGACCGCGTCCACTAAGGGTCATGTCGGTTCTGTAAAGCGGTTATGTAACACGCCCACCGATAAGGGAGTGCCAGTTTGTGCGACACGGGCGTGTCATTGGACACAGGCGTATCTCAACCAACCCGTATCCTGTTCTGGATCGATGATTTCGTGTGTGAACAGGGCACACGGCCAGGCACACGACCCTATACAAAGCCATGTTCGGCCATCTGAAATGATTTTCAGAGTTATTCTGGGCCATTCATTTTTATTAAATATGATCCAACGTCCTGGCTTGCCTCCTGATGGTTATGGAAGGGAATGGGGAAGTTATTCCTCATTTCATCTTTGGCTTTCTCTTTCTAAGGAGAAGAGAGAGGGGAGAGCAAGAGGAGAATAAGAAGAGGAATACGGCCACTGGTGGTGTTACGGTGGTCTAAATCGCATGTCGAGTTCAGATTCGCGGAGGCAAGAGCGTGCGATGATTTCCAACCGTGTACTTTTCTCCATGGTGCCAAAACATGCTACAAGGGTAACAATTTTCCACTAGGACATATAAAGTCCTTCTTTCCTGCATTTGCATAGGAATCCTGTACCAAAAGTGGAACGCGTAGTTATTCCCGTGGGATCGGTGGCTCATCCCTTACTTTGTTGCATTAGAACCGGAAGTGAGAAGTACGGTTAGGAATTCTGTGTGAAGCCCATCCGGAAGTGAGTAGTACGGATGGTGATGCTTGTTGCAAATCAGAGAAGACTCTCTGTTCATTGATTGTTTGTATGAGTCACTTGGTGAATACCTAGCTTGGTGCAGCAGGAAGTACTGGAGGAAGTCCAGGAAAATGTGGAGTTGATACTTGGTGTTCAACTCATGTGGTCATGAGTATCAGTTGCGTGTTGTTGGGTCATTATGCTGCAACTAAAAGCCTGGTGGAGAATACGGGCAAGGAGATGTTGTACCCACATCAGTCTTAGTGTGACGACTTACGATGATGAGCAACGGGTAGCGGATCTGTACCTGCATTATGGTTGTGCTTAAATTTGGTTGCTGTAAGTCCATGTTAGGACTCATAAGCAAGAGAAATTGGCCTACGAGCCGTGCAAAGATTAGGAATGACTCATTTTGGACCGTAGGTAGAGAGACCTTGAAATGGTGGTGGGACCCTGTATTTTCCGGTACATCAATAAGGTGCCCTGAGTGCACGGAGCATCGGGTCGTCGTGCTAACGTTTGTGTTATGTATTGGTTAGTGCGGTTGTGCACAATCGTGGTGGATCGTAGTATACATATGCTGGTTAATAAAATGCTTTGCAAGGAAGGAATTCTGCTGCCCCGTGTCAGGGGCAGGGTCATTATAATTGGTTAGCTGAATGCTGACTGTTGCCCTGTTTGCCGCCGCTTGATGGATTGTTTCTTGTAGTTGGAGTTAGCCCAAGCGGTAAATAGCGGGCTGAAGCCCTACTTGCGCTGCTGCCCTTGAAGGCTTTACTTTGCTTTACTCTTTTTCATGTGTGGCCGACCTGCGTGCCGATGTTTGTAAACCATGCTCCTGTTAAGAGAAACTTGTAAGTCCATAAGGCTTTGTACCTTGTGTATTGGGCTGTATACATTCCTAATTGTTAGTAGTGGACATTTCTGTTATTGTTCTTGAGTTTAAAGTTTTCAACATGAAGCTTCCGCTAGAATGCTCTGTGTTAGGAATCATTGGTAGTTTTGATATTATATAGTAACCTCTCTCCGCCTGTTTGTGGAATATGGTGTGGGGCCCCGGCCGTACCTTCTACTATATCCCATGTAACAAGTAGGGATGTTACATATTGTATGTAATCTTTTTGCTTTTAGTCTTAGTTTTTGTGTTTTTGTGTTCTTAATTTTTCAAATTTTTATTGAATTTTTTTTAATATAACAAACTAAAAGGAAAATGCACACTTGACAGAAATACAGGACAACAAATGATATAAACAAAATGAGATAAGCATATAAGAAACTAACTTACCATCAGTGCTAGTTCTACCGCATGGAGGTAACTAACAGAGATGCGAGTTCACAAAAAATTGCCCAGATTCCGACAATTTTTTGCTTCAAGTGATGATTTTAAATGAATGTTCAGTGTACTTCAATTTATTATAACAAAAAAACTGGAAGAAAATCACTCATTAGTTTCTGAGGTTAAGAGATTACACAGTTAGATCCAAAACACATAATTCTAATCGAATCAGAAAAAAATGAGTGTCGGGGAGGGGTTTTGTGAAGATATCCACAAGCTGGTCGTCAGTACCAATAAAGCTCACTTTCATGTTTTCCTTCTTAATGTGATCACGAATAAAGTGATGATGAACGTCTATATGTTTAGACCAAGAGTGATGCACCGGATTGTTCGTTAAGTCTATGACAGTTTTGTTATCACACCTAAGTTTTATGTTCTTGAAGGAGAGACTGAAGTCCTCTAGCGCCTGTGACATCCAAAGTGCTTGTGTGCAATAACTTCCTTGGGCAATACATTTGGCCTCGACCGTGGAGAGGGCAATAGAATTTTGTTTCCTACTCGACCATGAAACTAGTGCAGGACCTAAGAAGTGACATGTACCACTTGTGCTTTTGCAATCAAGTGAACACCTGTCATAATCTGAATTCAAATATCCATGAAGCATGAAGTTGGTGGTGTGTGGATACCAAAGACAAAGATTTTGAGAACCTATATGGTACTAAAAGATACATTTTACGTCTGATGAGATTCTTTAGGATTAGCTTGATATCTAGCATGCAGGCACACTACAAATATGATGTCGAGTCTAGATGCAGTTAGATATAATAATGATTCGATCATGCCTCTAAATAATGTTTGGTCTACCGAAATGCCACTTTCATCCTTCCCTAATTTTAGTGATGCGCTCATAGGAGTTTTCGCTTGTTTCAAATTCTCAAAATTGAATTTCTTAATCGTATCTTTTATATATTTTGATTGACAAATAAAAATATCATCATTTGGTTGAGAGATTTGAAAACCTAAAAAGTATGTCAATTTTCCTACTAAACTCATCTCAAATTCACTTGCATCACTTTTATGATTTCTTCACATAATTTTTCATTAGTGGCACCAAAGATTATATCATCAACATAAATTTACATGATCATTAAGTTTGAATCACTATGTTTTACATACAAAATAGTGTCTGAACTTCCCATCCTAAACCCACCCATGTTTGACGAAAAAATCGTTAGCCTATTATACCAGGAACAAGGTGCTTGCTTTAATCTGTATAATGCTTTTATGAGTTTATATACATGATTTGGATGATTACTATTTTAAAACTGGTGGTTGCTCAACATACACTTCTTCTTTAATATAACCATTTAAAAATGCACTCTTGACATCCATTTGATACAATTTTATCTTCTTAAAACTAGCAAATGCTAAGAACATCCTGAATGGACTCAAGGCGAGCTACGGGTGAAAAAGACACCTCAAAATCCACCCCTTCAATCTAAGAATATCCATGAGCAACCAACCTAGCTTTATTTCTTGTTATCCTAGATTCATCATGAAGTTTATTTTTGAAGATCCACTTAACACCTATAACTTAATGGTTACTAGGGTACTCCACTAATTTTCATACTCTATTTCTTTCAAATTGATTAAGTTCCTTGTTCAAGGACAAAAACCAAGACTCATCATTTAGTGCTTCCGAAATATTCTTAGGTTCAATTTCAGATACAAAACATAAGTTTTAAAATGATTCATGCACAGATGAACGAGTTCTAATCCCATGTGAAGGCTCTCCAATTACTAGTTTCCTAGGATGATTTTTGGAAAAAATTAGTTCATTTGGGATCTTATATCCTTCCGAATCACCTAAGTTGTCACCTACTACTACTGCATCTCTCTTCACACTCTCCTCTTCTTGAGATATGACGTCATCATCAACTACATTAAACTTAGGGTCTTCTTTTGAAGTGTTTTCATCAAGTAAACATGAATTGATTCTTCTACAACCAAGATTCTTTTATTATAAACCCTATAGGCACGAGTCGTGGAGAAATATCTTAAAAAGATTCCTAGGTCAGATTTTTCATCAAATTCCGAAAATTATCCTTTGTGTTAAGAATGAAACATTGGCAACTAAAAACTCTAAAATACGATACAAACGGCTTTTTATCATAGTATAATTCATATGGGGTGTACTTGAGAATAGGGCGAAGCATGGTCTAGTTCATCACATAATATGTAGTATTGACCGCTTCGGCCCAAAAATATCGAGGCAAGCCGAACTAGGCTAGCATTGTGCGTGTTAATTCTTGGAGTTTTTGATTCTTTCTTTCTACTACTCCATTTTGTTGTGCACTGCATGGGGCTGAAAACTTGTGTCGAATACCTAAATTGTTAAAAAAAATTGTAAAGTTTTCATTCTCAAATTCTCTCCCATGATCGAACCTTATGCATTTTATTTTAGTTCCATTTTGTTTTCTAATCTAGTGCGCAAGTTAAAGAATTCAAAAAATGCATCAGATTTATTTTGCAAGAAAAACGGTCCAGCTAAAACGTGAGTAATCGTCTTTAATCACAAAAGTGTATCGTTTCCACCTAGACTATATGTGTTAAGAGGACCAAACAGATCCATGTGAATTAATTATAGTTGTCTAGACGTGGAAATATCATTTTTGCTTTTGAAGGAAGATTTTGTGAATTTTCCCTTTGGCAAGGAGCACATAAAGAAGTCAAATTACCGCTTAGTTTTGGAAGACCACTGATTAGTTTTTATTTATATAGTTTGAATATTAGTTTACACCATGAATGACCGAGTCTCCTTTGCCAAAGTTCAAATTCTTTATTTTTAGCAACTAAGCATTTCAAATTAGAAGAAGAGATGTCCTCAAACCTAATTGTATAGACATTATGATTTCTATATGTAGTGAGTAGCATATTGTTCGATTAAGAGTCTATAATATTGCATGTATTTATAGAGGTTTCAAACAACACATTCAAGCCTTTATCGTAAAGTTGACTAATAGAAATTAAATTATGCTTTAATCCTTTTACTACCAGTACATTTGAAATAAAAATACTTTATTACTGAAAGACTTTGATTTCAAGGATAGCTAAATCACCTGGAGGGGGGTGAATAGGTTATTGGTT